>CM053599.1:166762650-166797755 GCA_028646575.1 Pseudocheirus occidentalis | reverse complement strand
GGGTAGAGAACAAAACAAGGGAGGGGGTGCAGGATAGGAAGGAGGGACATACAATTAGCTTCTCACAATCTGCCCACCATGGAGATGTCCTGTGTAATTACACAGGTACAGACTATTGAATTGCTGCTCCTCCCAGTGGAAGTGGGTGACAGGGGAGGAATTGCAAGAATCTAGTATTTAAAGCTATACAATCAAATGCAACTGGGAAATAATACATACAGGAACAGGGGCAGGGAGCTCCTCCCTGCCCTGCTAGAAAGCTAGAGGGGTGTTGGAGGAGGGCATAAAAGGGAACAACAGATTGTGGGAGGGACCTTACAGTGGGATCAATGTTCTGGACTGGGGGGTAGGGGCAAAAAGGGGAGAAAATTTGTAACTCAAAACCTTGTGGAAATGAATGAGGTAACCAAGAAAATAAATTAAAATTTAAATAAATAAATAAATAAAAATAAATAAAATGACTACCCAACTGCTGGATGGAGTGTTTCCTGTGCAAGTAGTTCTGATGCTAGATACCATGTCCAGTACAAGGGAAAGATAGAAGCCCCACAAAGTTAACAGATTTTAGGGTGGAAAATTACAATCAAAGGAAGTAGTTTTAAATCTACTTATTAATATGTTAGCCTTTTTTTTTAAAAGTTCAAGAAGGCTGTTTTATGGAAATTAATTTTTCACAGATCAAAAAATTGAGAATAGGTATAAGTATGCTGGAGTGACTTTTTAAATAATAACAATTTAAACATACAAGTTTGCAGACAAAGCCTTTTATATACATTTTCTCATTTTAGTCTCACAAATCCTGTGAGGTAGGTTCTACAAGTATTCACTGATTAAGAAACTGGCTCCGAGAGGGTAAGTAATTTGGTGCTGTCACATGAGCAGTAACCACTCCATCCTCAGGACTAATACATGCTCTGCCTTTCCAGATAGAATTTTAGGATTACCTTTAAAAAACAAAAGGAATCAGGAGGCTCTTTACAGTTACATGTACTAATTTTTTCTTCTCAGACAACCTATAGACTTACTAGAAGGCTGCCTACTGAGATCTAAAAGATTATTTGCAAATGGAACCAAGATGCCCTTTACTGGCAGATGTGAATTGATGGTATAATGAAATCTGATTTTAACGTTCTTTTTGTTGTCAGAATATTTAAGCCAATGCCAAATAAAAGCTAAACTACTGCATTTTAGGGGATTCTTAAAATGAAAGAAGACTAAATTCCAATGAGAGCCTAGAATAATGTATTTCTTGGCTTAGCTACAGAATCCTGGGTTCAGGGCTCAGGAAAGAGGCTGTATCGGTTAGGTCCTGGTTTGCAGTGGGAGCCTGAGGGCCAGTTCTGACAGATGAGTCATTCCTGGTTGTTTGCTTCTTTTCTTGATATATTCCAGAGTTTTCACCTAAAAGGAGAAATAAAGAAGTATTTCCTTCTGGTTCATAATTGTCAGGCCCAACTCCCCTAAGATACTTGGCAAATCAGCTGCGTAAGTTTATACATTCTTGCCTAGAGGCCTACTTCTGAGCCAAAAAAACCCAACAAAAACAACCCCAACATCAAAAAACCAGGTAAGAACTCTGAAGGAAGCAGGAGGAAAGAAAGCCTTTAAATAAAACTATTGATGTGAGTTATCTGGGTTATATGTACAGTCAAGATGGATGCATCATGCTTTACAAGACATTAGATGGTGCTTTAGATATAGCATTTTCTTCCAAAATTACTAAACTTTTCAACTGTCACTGTTCTGATTACAAAGAAAGTGACCTCACAAAGATATGTGTCTGTGGCCTTTCTGAAAGGTAATAAGACTGGGGAGCTGTCAGGTATTTATCATCACCTCTCATATTGGAGGGTTTTACTAAGAACCTTCTGAATTCTTTCTTAAGCCTTTCTCACCTGTAGAGTGCCCCATGATATCTGGTATATATGACAAAACCATTTGTGGCTTAAGAGGAAGGCTGTTGTTTCCTGTGCCACCCTTACCATGGTCCTGGTATCTGCACAGCCATGCCTCTGGGCTAGATTCCACAGGTTGACAGAGAGCTGATTAAGTTTGTTGTTTCGAAGATCACCATGAGCTAAGATGCTGTTAAAGAAGGAAAGGGCCAGAATACTTTGGCGCTTCAGAGTCTAAAAATAGAAGGAAAAAATGAGTTGTTTATCTTGTCATCCAACCACAAATGGTCATCTTGGAATCAAAGTAACACTCCTGTCCTTGTGGAAAAGGTGCTGGATCTGGAGTTAAGAGATCCGAACGTGAATCCCAGCTGTCTTTTGCTTACCTGTCACCCTTCTGCTGGTCACTTATTCTCTCTGGCCTCAGTTTTTTATTCATGTATAAAGTGAGGGGGTTCTAAATCTATGATTGTATAATCAGAAGTGAAAGCCTAATAGATAAAGGTATCTAATGAAAATTGGGAAAATCAAGTGATTCTATTTTGTTATTGATTTCATTCTGTATCGTTGCCAACATTTTTGTAACTGCCTAAGTCTTGTTTCATTTGGCTCAAAGTTGAGTTTGGAAATTCAGCTTTTCTACATTGTCTCTGAATTAAATTGAGATGTTAGGTTCCTCTGCTAATTAATCACTGTTCTGTTCTTGCTTCAAGAAATTTGTTATCCTTGAAGGGTGCAGGTAGATGCCTGGAAGTCTAGTCTGTTATCCAAGGAATCCTGGTTCACTACTGCTAAACTGTTCTTAGCGACAGAATGGAAGGAGGGGTTGTTGCTAGCCTCTGGTTCCCAATTTCCAGCCAATGATGCTGTTCCTCATACCTATGATGCCACAGACTTTGTAGCCAATAATGTTATTCTTTTCCTATCTGTGATACTGCCTTCTATTCCAGATGCTTCTCCTTTTGTCTATAAAAGAGAACTGTCCCCCTCATTCAGGTTCTTAGTTTTTCTGAGGGGGCTGAGACCCTGTTTATTGGCAAATTCATGCCATGTCAATAAATGGATCATGCTCAGGTCTTTGTGCCCCATTTCACCTTTATTTCAACTGTGACACTAATAAAGCTCAAGTTTCTGCCAGGAGTCATAAATATAATTAGTCAGTTTTAATGTAATTAATAAAAATACCAGATTATGTGAATCAGGTAGCTTCATCCTTAACACTAATAACATATACAGAAACTTCTCACTCATAAAAATAAAGTCAAACTTCTTACTTTGGCATTTAAGACCCTAATGATTTAACTCTAGCTCTATCTTTCATATAACCACTCCAGGTAAGCCGGCCTTTAAATCATTCGTCAAATAAATCTTTATTTTCATTTTAATGTGAAGCAAAATGTGATGAACAAAGGTGAACAAAGGAAATTTAATGAAAATCGAAAGGTGAGAGGGATCATTTCTAGCTTGGGGAGAGGATGGGAGCAGGTCCTTATCCCTTCCTTTCCATCTCAGAAGATGGTAAGTTCCTTGGAACCAGGGAGGATATCTTATATTTCATATATCCCTGTCAATGCTTGGTTCAGTGCCACTAGTATAGAAAAGGCTCAATACATATTTATTAAATTTGATTAAAAGGCACATGTTCCCAAGCCATGCCAACAGCAGATGAGGAAATAAACTTGGGGGCCTTCTCATAATTTTACCTCCCACTCCCTAGAAGGTTCATTGCTTTAACAGCACAAATAAAAAAATAACTGGACCCTACATATGCACCAAGAGACAGAAATGAATCATGCTTCTTTCTACATAAACTCCAAGGGTTATTTTGCTGAAACTTGGCCCAAATCTACCAAAGCCACTGGTTTTCTCATCCACTCCCCTGGAATTAATTACCATCTCTATGCTGATGATTCTCAAATCTTAACTATTGTACTTCAGTCTCTCTGCTGACCTTCAATTGCGCATCTCCAACTACTTTTCAGACACCTTGAACCACATGTCCAACAGGCATCTTAAATTCAGTATGTCTAAAACAGAATTTATTACATTTCCCCTAATCCCCCGCCCTTCCTATTTCCTACCATTGCTTGTAGAAGGTAACACCATCCTCCCCATCCCTCAGGTTAATAAGCTGGGAATCTCTCTCTCTCACGCCCCCCCACCCATATTTAAGCTGTTGCTAAGGCCACTGATTTCACCTTTCCAGCATTTCTCAAAAACGTCCCCTTCTCTCCTCTGACGCTGACACCATTCTAGCGTAGGGCCTCATTGCCTCCAGCCTGGGTGATTGCAACAGCAGGGTGGCCGGCCGGCCGGCCTGCCTCAAGTCTTTCCCACTCCACTTTCTATTCAGCCACTAACGTGATTTTCCTAAAATGCAGGTTTGATTGTGACATTCTACAAACTCTAATAGCTCATACTGCCTTCAGGATCAAACAGAAAAATTCTCTATTTGGCATTCCAAGTCCTTCATAATCTTGCCCCTCGCTACCTTCCCAGTCTTCTTATACCTTACTCCCTAACATGTACTCCTCATGCTAGAGACACTAACTTCCTGACTGTTCCACAAACAACTCCAGACATTTTCTGTTCCTGTCATCTGTGCCTGGAATGCTCTCCCTCCTCCAATCCTACTACAGACCTCCTTAGATTCCTTTAAGCCTCAACTAAAATCCCACCTTCCACAGGAAGCCTTCCCCAACCCTTTGTAATTCCAGTGCCTCCCCTCTTTTAACTACTTCCTATCTATCCTGCATATAGCTTGCTTTATATACATTTGTCTCCCCCATTAGATTGTAAGATTCTTGAAGAGAAGGTCTGTCTTTTGCCTCTTTTTGTAACCCTGGCACTTAGTACCTGGCAACGCAGCAGACACTTAATAAATATTTCCTGAATTGACCAAACCTTATCTAACCCCCATAATATCAAATGTAGGTTCAGGAAATAAAGCTGACTAAAAAGTGAGCACTAAACTCTAATACAGAAATAAATTGGAGTAGAAAATGTAACAGGTACATTCCAAAGTGCTAAAGTTACAATGCTCATGCCTGTTCCTAGCTAATTACATGCAAGGTGGGGCATCTAAGTGGCACAGCAGAGAGAAGGCCAGGACTGGAATCAGAAAGATCTGAGTTTAAATCCCGCTTCAGACACTAGCTGTGTGCTCTGGACAAGTCACTTAATCCTATTTGCCTCAGTTCCTCATTTGTAAAACAAAACGAACTGGAAAAGGAAATAGCAAACCACTCCAGTATCTTTGCCAATAAAACCCCAAATGGGGTCACGAAGAGCCAGGAACAACAAAAAATGACTGAACAACAACAACAACGGTGTGGAATAATGACAGAGCACATTTTAAATCAAGCCATTCACATATAGTGCACGTGTACTTTAAGTCCCAAGAAGAATGGAATCCCTCCCCCCCCAAAAATAGCAAATGAACTGATATGTTGGAATTTTAACAATACTAAAACCTGTGATCAATCATGGTGGTTTCCTATGAACTGCTTTTGGTCTATAAAGAACAGAAAATATGGTAAATTAAGAAGGGGATCTACAGTTGTTGGGGTATCTCACAGAACCTCCAAAGGTCAGCCTGACAGACAAGAAGAGATGGGTGTAAGCTCTGCCTCTGACATTTATATGGCAATGGAACAAGACACTTCATTTCTCACACAACTTTTAAAGACCAAGTTGTAGAGCAGTTGCTAACCTGCACTGGCAAAGGGAATTTCTGCCCCTAGAGTTCTCTAAACCAACGAAATCACAAGCCCAATAAAAAAGAAATCATAATGTATTAACGTTCAAACAAAAGTCAATATAAAATGTAATAAATGACACTCAAAATTTGGCAACTTCAGACTAAAGGAACTCATGACCCCTTTATGCAATAGCAAATACTAATTTTTAAACTAATGACAAAGCTGGCCTTTATTTTTTTTATAATTTGTAATTTGGAACTTGTTATTAAACATTCTGTCACTTCTCTAAAACAACAAAATCCTAACTAAATCTTTCCCAGGTTCAGATGGCAAAGCTTCTAGCAGCAAGAAAGCTCTGGAATAAGAAAAAAGCCCCAAGCAGCAGCCTCCAGGCAACCCTGGCCAAACTCAGCATCCATACAACCTGGGCCTGTCCCACAGAAGCAGACAAGGCCAAATGATACCTGTGGAAGGTGGTGTCTGGTCTCAGTTACCACCCTCAGAATCAAGCAAGGACTGCCCACACCATCCAGGAGTACAGCAGTAGAGTATGACCCAAGCAGAAGCCCCCAGTACATACATGGATGCTGGTGATATAAGTAAACAGAAAAAAAGGTAAAGGAAATGAAATACTTTGGACCAAGAGATGTCCAAGAGTAAACAAGTCCAAGTAGAGCCTCAGACCAATAAAAAATCCCCTGCCCACAAGAACCACAAGTGTATCTGGAAGAAATCAAATAAGACATATAAAATGGAAGAGCTAGGGAAGAATAAATGGCAAGAAGAATTAATACTTTAAAATAAACATCAGGAAACCTTACCCTAAAAACCAGAATGGGTCAAACAGAAAACAACTCAAGGAGACAACAAGAAATACTGAAACAAAATCAAAAGAAGGGGAAAAAAACACACAGAAAGGTCAAGGAGAGATGATCTAAGAGTTAGGCTACTTGAAAATCCTAAACTCTTCCAAAAAGCTTGGTTACCATACCTGAAAAAAATCATAAGTGAAAACCCTGCAGAAATCTTAAAACTAGAGAGCAGAGTAAAAATAGAAAGAATCCACTGGTCATCTTCTTAGAGACAAGTCACAATGAGCACTCCCAGAACATCACAACCAAAAGCCATAATTTCTAGGCCAAAGAAAAAGTACTGCAGGCAGCCAGAAAGAAACAGCACAAGTACCAAGGAACCACAATGATCATACAAGAATAGGCAGCTGCCACTACAAAGGAGAAGGGCACTTAAGAATAAGAAATTCCAAAAGGGAAAAAAGCCAGATTATGATGGTCTTTACAAGCCAGAGGATTTTATATGTGTTCCTGAACAAAACAGCGAGCCACTGGAGTTTACTGAGTAAAGAGGTGACATGATCAGACCCATGCTTTAGGAAAATTAATCTGACAACTGGGTACAGGATGGAATGCTGTAGGGAGAGACTTGACGCAGGGAAACCAACCAGATGGGGGGATGTAATGCCTGAGTAATTGACTGGATGGTGGCATCCTTGACAATAATGGGAAAGTCAAGAGGAGGGGAGAGCTTGGGTGGATGATGAGTTCCATTTTGGACATGATGAGCTTTAGCTATGCGGGGAACAATCAGTCAAAGAGTCAACTGGAGATATGAAACTTCAGCACAGAAATGACTTGAAAGATAAGATTCACACAGACTTAAAAATGAAAGGCTGGAGCAAAATCTGTTATGTTTCAGATGAATGCAAAAAAGAATTCACAACTTTAGATAAGGGTACAGTACAGGTAAACAAGATAAAAAACAAAATCACATTATGCTTAAAGGCACAAAAAACAATAAATCAACATAAATGCTTGTCATATGCACTAAAGCATATATGCATAGCATCTAAAAATTAAATGAATTGAAAGGAGAAATGAATAGTAAAATTATAACAAGTGTCAGACTTTAATGCATCACTTTCAGACCTAGAAAAATCCAACCAAAAGCTACATAAGGAAAAAAAATTCAAGAAATGAATAGAACTTTAGAAAAAACAAAGATGTCAGATCTCTGGTAATTACTAAAGGAAATAAAAAGAAATTCGCATAGCCCTCATCCATGCATAGTACTTTTTTTAAAACACCATATAGTGGGACATACAAACCTCACCACATATACAGAAAAGCCAAAATTCATCATTTATTGACCACAGTACAATAAAATGAAAACTGAACATAGAATTAATTGGGTGAATACAACTAATTAATAGGAGACTGAATAACCTAATCCTAAAGAACTGATGGGTCACAAAAAAAAAAGAAACAAATTTCATCAGATAAAACAACAACAATGAGGTAACATACCAAAGTTCATTGGATATAGCTAAAGCAGTCCTTAGGGAAAAATTTATAGCCCTAAATGCTTTCATTAACAAAACAGAGAAAGAAGAAATAAATGAACTAGGCACTCAATCAAAAGCCTAGGACAGTAACAAATGAAAAACACCCAACCAGACAGAAAAGCAAAAATTCTGATAACTCTGATAAAGAAATTCTGATAAAAGAGATTAACAAAAATGAAAGCTAAAAAAAAAAAAGAACTGATAAAGAAAACTAGGTGCTTAAAATAAAACTAATATGGTAAGCTAATCCAATTTCTTTTAGAGAAGAAAACCAAAATTGTCCTGATAAAAAATTAAAAAGGTGAATTCAAAACAACTGAAGAAGAAATGAAGGAAATTGTTAGAAACTATTTTACCTAACCATATACCATAAAAAGCTCATAACTGATAAGAAATTAATAGCTATTTACAAACTATAAAAGACCCAGATTAATATAAGAAACAAATCATTTAAATAAATCAAGAACAGAAAAAGAAATTTAACAACATAAATGAATTCCCAAGGAGGGAAAAACTCCAAGACGGATAGATTTACAAATGAATCCTAACAAATAATACTATCATTACATATCTTTTTCAAAAACTGGAAAAGGGACTCTTCCAGTTTCTTTTAATGATATTAAATATGGCTTTCATACTTAACCAGAAAGAAAAAAAGTAGAAAAAAAGAAGAGATGATGAAACTCAGAAAGACACACAGTAAAGTAGGATAGTGTTGGAACTACCCTACTAAATTCAGAAAACAAATAAGCTATATGTAACATTTATTAAGTGCTTACTGTATACCAAGTTTTTTTGTACTATTAGAAATTTTAGGTTTCATATACAGTCCTAAATTTTTCTGTTCGATAGTATCCAGGCCAAAAACCTGCTAGGTCAGTGGTTCTCAACCTTCCTAAAGCTGTGACCCTTTAATACTCAGATGTGGCTGTATCTGCATGTGGGTGGGCCCGCCTGGAGATGGATAGAGGAGCTGTGTCTTGGTTCCTAAGACCATCGGAAATAGGTGTTTTCTGATGGTCTTACGCAACCCCTGTGAAAGGGTAGTTCAACCCCCAAAGAGGTCGGGACCCACAGGTCGAGAGCCGCTGTGCTAGGTCCTCAATTTTAAATGCTTATCACTGATGGTCCAGACCTAGCTTAATATAATATAGTATGGTAGATATTAGAATTTTGTTTTGCCTCTTTCCTAGAGTGGTTTTTTTGAGGGGGCGTGGGGAGAGTTAGAAAGTAGGGGAAAAGGAAAGGAGAATAAATTTCTGTTTGTAAAGGAAAATTCCCACCCAGCTAGAAGTCAGAAGTTCTACCTTTGCAACAAAGAAACAATTAACATACAAAGAAACAATTAACATACCTATTTAAAAAGTAGCTGCATAGTAATGTCTGATCCACTACACTAACAAATGTTACTTGACTGGCTTCAGCAAATCCAGACTATACTCTCACTGAAGTAGAATGGCAAATGATCTACAACTACATGGATATTGACCTTATCGAACTAAGATAGAGATAATTTTTGTCAATATCCAAGCTCCTGGAAAACAGAAGAAATGAAGGGGCTTCTACTATAGGGTAGAGGCAAGATCCCTATTTCATATGCTAGTGTTAATTGGGCAAAACTTCCAGTTTCTGAAGATGCAGCACTTTTCAGCAGAAGTGGCCAACACGCAGCGCTCCATGTAACAGGATCACAGCATTCTCTGCTTCAATCTAAAAGTATGCCACTAAAAGAAAATTTCAAAGTCAAGTAAAAGAGAGAACCCTTTTAAACTAAAATTCATTTTAGTGGAAAATATTGTTAAAATAAGAAACAAGGAATACAACTACCACCTACCTGTCCCACTATACTTCTCTTCTGAATAACTATATTATGCATTTTATTTTATTATTATTATTATTATTTTGCTTTTTGAAGGGCAGTTGGGGTTAAGTGACTTGCCCAAGGTCACACGGCTAGTTTTTTGTGTTAAGTGTCTGAGGCCAGATTTGTACTCAAGTACTCCTGATTCCAGGGCCGGTGCTCTATTCACTGCGCCACCTAGCCACCCCCATATATTATGCATTTTAAATGCTACAATTCATTTAAAACAATATCGCTGCACATGTTCCTATTAAAAAAAACATGCTGACCAATATTAAAAGGATAGAAAAGAACTAAAGAGCATTATAAGAGTACAGTACAGTTTTCAAAATCCCTCCCAAGAGGCTTTTATAGAAAATAACAAGTTTCTTTTAATTCACCTATGAAAATTTTCACTTGCAAGCAATGTTAAGAGTCTGGATTGTGATATGTGGAGGAGTGGAGCCAAGATGGCAGAGTAAAAGCAGGGACTTGCTGAGCTCTCCCCCAAACCCTTCCAAATACCTGTTAAAGATGTTTCTAAACACATTCTGGAGTATCAGAACCCATAACAGTAAAATAAACTTCTAGCCCAAGACAACCTGCATGGTTGACAGGAAAGGTCTGTTGGACATGGCTAGGAGAGGAGCTCAGTACAAAGCATGGGCCTCACCAACACAGACTAGGCCCCAAATACCCAGAGCAGACCTCAGGGGATTGAATCACTGGCAGCTGAGGCAGTTTTCAGACTTTTCAACCCACAAATGTGAAAGAAATCTTGGAAGGTCAGTGGGAAAGATCTGTCAGGACCTGTGTAAGGGAGGAGCACAGACCAGCTCTAGCCCCAGCACAGCCCCGGGTTGGTGGCAGCAGTGGCAGCTGCTTCCAGGCCTCTTAGCCACAGATGGTAAGGGGATCAAACAACTGGTCAGAAGAAGATTACAGGGATGTTTTTTGCTAGCACTGAGGCAGGATTCTGTTACTTTGCCTATACTTGGATCTGGGTGGCAGTCCTGGTGTGAGGAGGACTACTAGCATAGCAGAACTTGTGGTGGCAGTGGAAAGGGGACCCTCCTCACGGTTCCAGGGCAGCAAAGAGTGCTTATGGTCATGCACAGACCAGAGCACAGACCAGGAGAGGAGTAAACGCCTCTCCTTTGATCATACCACTATGGAAGAACTGTCAACTTATAGGTTCCTAGAAATATCTCTGAAAATAGCTGCACAAAACCGCTCAAGCTTGGGACAGTATGACCCCCACATTGGAAGCAAAACCCTACCTTAACAAAGAATTTAAAAGTCAAGTAATTGGCTAGGAAGACAAGCCAATAGTAGAAAGAAACTCAGATAACAGAATCTTATTTGGTGACAATGATCAAAACATATAATCAGAAGACAACAAAGACAAAGCGGTTACATCCAAAGCCTCCAAGAACAATATGAATTGGTTCGTCTCAGGCCATGGAAGAACTCAAAAAGGATTTTCAAAATCAAGTGGAGAAAGCACAGGAAAAATTGAGAAGAGAAATGAGGGTGATGCAAGAAAATCATGAAAAATGAGTCAACAGCTTGCTAAAGAAGACCCTCCCCACCAAATGCTGAAGAAAATGATACCTTAAAAAAACAGACTAGGGGCAGAGCACCAGCCCTGGAGTCAGGAGGACCTCAGTTCAAATCCATCCTCAGACAATTGACACTTACTAGCTGTGCCACCCTAAGCAAGTCACTTAATAACCCTGACTGCCTTGCCTTTTCCCCTCAAAAAACAATCAAACAAAAAGAAACTAGATCAAATGGCAAAAGAGGCCCAAACAGCCAATGAGGAGAAGAACATTTGGGGTTTTTATTTTTATTTTTTTGCTTTTTGGAGGGCAACTGGGGTTATGTGACTTGCCCAAAGTCACACAGCTAGTTTTTTGTGTTATGCGTCTGAGGCTAGATTTGAACTCAGGTCCTCCTGACTCCAGGGCCAGTGCTCTATTCACTGTATCACCTAGCCACCCCCCCATTTGTACTTCTTTGATTTTAAGGCAAGTCATTTAACCTCCCTCAGTCTCAGTTTCCTTATCTGTAAGATTAGGATGTTGGACATCTTGGATGAGCATTCTTCCAGCTCTAGATCTATAATTGCTAGAATAGCGCCTACTACTGAGTGAACAGAGAAAGCACAGGGAATAGAGTTACCCAAAAAAAAGTATGCTCTCATTCTATTACTAGCTTACATTACCTTTTCATCTCCAAAGAGTTTATATTGGAAAAAAATAACAATTTTTTGGTATGTGGGGTGGGGATGTGAGGGTGGGATGGGCTGGGGGTAAGGGGAAGGTATCATTTTTTAAAAAAGATACATATTTTATAAATGTGTATTGCAGAGCCTAAAAAGACTCAAATCAATCTAAGTTTATTTTTCCCCTCAGGAGATCCTACCAAGGTTGGAGCAGAGAAGCAGCAGCAGCTGAATATGACAAGGTCCCCAATAAAAACACTGGGATTGAAGAAGGGGGAACTTGTGAGAAGGCAAGCTGGAGAAGATCTGACAAGTTCATTTTGGTGAGAGAAGCAAACAGCACATAGCTGGAAATGACTTTAAAAGCTGGGAAGCGTCAAAGGAAAGGGATTTTGTTTATCGAGAGGCCAATTTACATTTATAAGAACTTTAATGTCCACATTTGTTAAATGGACATACTTAAGACTCATACAACCTAATTACTTCACATAGTCATTGTGAGGAAAGTAAATATTAAAACAAAATATCACCAGAAGTTATTGTCACAAATTCAACTGAAATATTGATGAGACTTTTTTAAAAATCCTTTTTTTTTAGTTAGAGTGAAAAGCATTAGAAATACTCAACGTTGTTATATGCTATGGCTCTCTGGGAAAAGCAGAAGGAAGCCACAAAAATCCACCTTACACACACTAAAATCCACCTTACATATATGAGCTTTGAGTATATCTTTTTTCCCCCAATTTTAAAATAAACTTTTACTGACATAGTTTTGGTTATTCTTTCTTAGAGTTTAGTTCCCAAGACATAACAATCTCTAGTTCCCAGATGTTAGACAGTATTTCCTAGGCTTATGACTTGTATACATCTCTATTACGCTTGCATATCATATTATAATGTTAAATAAAACAAAACATTTGAGTTCAGCTGATAAATACCCACTGTGACTGCACAATGAGATATAGGGATGAGGTAATATAAAATCTGTGAGCTTATTATTCTTTGTAAGTTGCCCTATAAATCAAGTGGGCACCAGTCAGTAAGTGGAGATTTGGGTAATACATAAAGGAATACATGTACCTGCCTCAACCAGCCCTGACTGAGGCTTGAAGGGACTTAGGAGAATGTATAAACTGGAATGCTGTGGCTGTCTCAACTGATGCCATTGAGTTGTAGGAATAGCTGCCCCTCCCATCCTCCTTCTTGCTGGTCCCTGCAAGAAGGGTGACTAGAGAATGTTGCTGGAGTTGGTGCTCCCATTATCAGCAAACTCCCTTTGAGAAGAATAGACTAGAATAAAGTAAGCTTATTTAACCCCTTATTATGACTCCATTCCTCTCTTCCTGTCTGCCTGGATCAAGAGTGAACCTGTGCTAGAACACCTACTAGCAGCCCTCCTGTGTCTCCTGTCTGACACCTGGAATAGTTGGTGTTATCTGTGTATTTACCTGGGAAACAGTTCATAATCCTCATTTGCCTGAACTGAAAACTTGAATAGGTAAGTAAAGAAAAGCTCTACTGGAAGGAAATCCAAGTTGCATATTAGTCACAAATAATAATGATATTATCATGATGATAATATTAACAACTGGAATTTATGTCTGATTCATAATAAAAAAAAGTATTCAAAGGGCTTTAAAGACATGATGGCATGCATCACAATAATCCTGTGAGGTAGATACCACATATATTATGAGTCCATTTTATATGGGGAAACAGATGAAGAAAGGGTAAGAGACTTGTGCCTTGAGTCACACCGATATTCTACGTCAGAGGCAGGGTTTAAACCTGGTTCTTTGACTCAAAATCCACCATTTTGTCCATGACACCATGCTTGTTGACTCTCAGTTCCTCTGTTACTTTCACCTAAGAGAACAGAAAGCACTTAAACACCTTAGCTGTATTGTAAATTTATGAAACAGGTCAGTCTCGGGGAAAGGGTGGAGAGAATTAAATCTGACTGATCTATCTCCACCAAACAAGAATTCAAATAAGGACAAGGGTCCATCCATAATGTATAACTTTGGCCCAAGTCTGCCAAAATGGAAACTGGTCAGCATAGCACTAGAATGAAACAGTTGGCATAAAGGTGAAAAAGCAAGACCTGACTCCATGCCTGCTGTTCAGAGTAGGTTCAGAATTCATTAAAGCTGATAGATTTGGCACAAAAAAATACATTTCCCAAGTTCTTTGTGGGGGTAAGAATGTATGGGAAGAAGATAAGTTAATTAAAAGGCAATTCTGGTCTCCTGGTTCTGTTTATGTTCACCATTAATAACAACTACATGTAACATCATAACCATATGTGCAAAAGGAGCCCTGAAGTTGAGTAACAAGCCATGGTGGGGAAACCCCCACAATAAAAACTGTTTAAGAACTAATGAAAAATATCAGTTTGTCCCCTTCTGGAAATTACTCCATCTCATGCCTGGAAGGCCATGCACTCTCCCAGCAGCGCAGTGCAAAGGGCGGTCAAGTCAACGTACCTCATCCTTTCCCAGGGCTTTGAGGTGTTCTAGGATCTGTGTGATCACCATCTCACAAAGCTTGTTGTTTTCAGCCAGAAATTTTGAGTCTCCCCCATAGAGGCTGTCGTTGGAATCAACTAAGGAGACAAACAATGAAACATGAGAAATCTATCCTGAGAAAACTTTTATCTTTTTCCAAGGGAAAGGGAGTCAGAAGAAAAAACAGCATTAACAGATGTTGGGGAAATGTGGAAAACAAAATGGAAATGGCACAACCAAGTTCCTGTTGGGCCTGGGAACTCGGTTACTACAAAGAAAACATCTCATCCTCTAAGAGACAGAGCTAGAGACCCTGCAAGGTTAGACTTTCCCTCCCACTGGCTAGTGATGGAACCCATATTACACAAAGCGAATCTGCTCAGTAGCTTATGAAGAATAATAATAAAAAAAATCTATTCCATTAGCTATATTCAAAGTACACATTCCCCATCACCTTTGAGCACTTTATAAACCACAGCCACACCTGAAATAAGGGAGATCAATGGAATGCTGACATGAAAGTTAGAGTATTTCTTTAGTCCTCCATTCAGCACAGGGGCCTAAAATAATCCAATGTATGCAAAATATCTCAACATTATTTAAAAGCTAAGAAAAAAAGTCTAAGTATCAAAAAATGTCTTTACTCAAGCAGCATCCCCTTCAATTTCTCTCCTATACTTGAAAGTTTATTTTGGCCTGTGCTAGAACCATAGACCATCACAGACCATCAACATAATCAACCAACTTCAGTCACGGGCCAGGGTGAACTCAGACCCAGACTAAGTTCAGTGAGCGTACTTTGGAAATTGAGAATTTCTGTTCTCTTAGGTGAAAGTAACAGAGGAACTGAGAGTCAACCTGCCACCCTCTACAACTTCGTGCCACTTTTGTCACCCTAAGCCAATTACACCACACATGAGAAAATTATTCCCCCATTTCCACTTCCCATTCTCTTATCCTCATCTTTTGAAATCCTACACCCCATCCATGTCCTACTACAACACTGCCCTCCCCTTCCACTGTGCTCTAAGGAATTCCCATCCCATAATGAACTTCCTTTCATCCTGGTCCTCTTTCTCTCAGACACTTCCATTAATTAAATTTGACAGAGATCTAGCTTCCTTTGATCACACTGCATCCACAGTCATCCTATCCAGCACTGGCTGTCCCTTCTCTTATACCCCTGACACACAGGCCCTGGAAGAAAAGTCAGATGATTCCTTGCTCCTGTCACTCCTAAGGTCTCCCTTTTCTTCCATCATTTAACAACCTTCCCTCCTTTCAAGTCCATGCAAATTTTCCACATAATCTAAGTTATGATAGTTGTCATATACTAACCTCCAAGTCTTATTTCCTCCTTTCTAAAAGGATTCAGTACCTTCAGGGATCAGTATTTTCCTCCCCTCCCCAACTTTTGCTCTTAAACTAGGAATTTTACCATCCCCAAAGATGCTTCCTCATACTCCCTAGCCTCTCATTTCCTTAGCCTCCTTAAAATCCATGACTCACTATACTTCAACCACACATAGTCACTCACACTCACACACACACTCTCAACATTACCTATAAATGTTCTACTCTCTTAAGAAGAAACTCTGAAATTCCCCTTTCTGACCAGTTTTGTATCATTCCACCTCTCCCTATACCTTACCTTTCTAAACCCATTCTTTGCCCTCAGTGAGACTTCAAATCCTGCCAATTCTCAAAAATCTCTCAGACCATTATACTTTAAGACTTCATTTTCTTCGCTTTCTAATATTAAGCTAATTATGAACTGTTTTAATTCCACTGTCCTTCGCTTTTACATCCATAACCCTATTCAAATATCTATCAACATTAAGACTTGCCAAACCTCAGCTCTGGGTTGCTCACACATCCACCTCCATCATACATACTCATATAGCTGATGAATGTAGCAACATGAAATTTCACCATTATGCCAAGTGAGTACATGACAAATTCATGTTATCCAATGTCAACTGAGCTCCACTGTAGCAAAGCAATACTTTTCTTTCTGCCTAACTGATTCTCTCTCACACTCCTTAGAGAAGCTGTTCTAATTCTTTCCCCTCCTCAAATCTCCTCTACATCATCCTCTTCTACCCCATCTCAACCACTGAACTCACCTCACCTCTAACTCTACTGAAAGAATTGAATCCATTTATGTGAGTTTCCTTTTCTACTATTCTCACCTCTAACCCTTTTGACATCATCTCTCTCTCCTCCTTCCCACCACTCTCTAAGAGGTGGCCTTTCTTATTAATGTCATACCCTCAACATAGATATTTGATCCCATTCTCCTCTGTTTAATACAGCAGACTGCCTTCGTCAACCCCTTCTTCCTATCAACTGGTTCCTTTCCCTGCCTTCAAATACGCCTATCTTTAAAACAAACAACAACAATGACAAACCCTCATTAGATCCCCATACTTATCCATGTATCCCTTCCTTTCTCAGCCAAACTCCTTGAAAAAAGTTGTCTGCACTTGTTGATTCTACTTTCTTTTTGAAATCTGATTTCTAACATCATCACTTAATGGAAACTACTACCCTGTGTTACTATTTAACAGATGTCTTGATTTGACTGGCAAATCTGCTGATCTTTTCTTACTAAATTCTTCTAATTCTTCTAAACCTATTAGCTGTACTTGACCCTACTGACCATCCTCTCCTCTTGGATTCTCTCTCTTCTCTGAGTTTCATGATGCTTCTCTTTCCACTAATCTGACTGCTCTTTCTCAAGGCTCCTTTATTAGCTCATCATCTCAGCCCCAACTTCAGGTTTTCTCCACACTTTCTTTCATCTTAGGTCCTCTTCTCCCTCTATGCTCTTGGTAGCCTCATCAATTGCCAGATTTACCTATCATCTCTGTGGACATGACACACTGGTCTCCAAATCAAGCCCTAGTTTTTCTTGTGAAGTTCAATCTCCTATCATCAATCACCTATGAGACATTTAAAAGGGTATCTCCTAGAGACATTTCAAACTTAGCATTTTTTTAAATCTTTTTTAAAAAATTTAATATATTTTCTTTTTTCCTCAATTACATGTTGAAACAATTTTTAACATTTTAAAAAAGTTTTCTCTTGCCACTTCAGCCCATCCTAAACACTGATGCCAAAATAATTTCCCTTAACCCTGAAACTGACCAAATGAAGACTATTCTGCTTAGCTTTTAAAGCCCTCTAAGACCTGACTCCAAATTGTCCTTCCAGTCCTACTGGCCTTTATTCTACCTCCTATGTATCTCCAAGTCCCCTATGTAAATGAGGAGAAGGGAGAACACTAAACTGAGCTCATCAGAGCAGTGTTTCTCAGGAAATACTCGGACAACAATGTAGAACTTGGAGTCTGAAAAACTGGATTCAGGTCCTAACTCTGATACTCACTTTTTCTTTTCCTTTAAGCTCTGTATCACTCACCAATAGATGAAGGTAACACTATGGAGATCTTTATAATAATAATATGTGAATACGTTGCAATAAACTGACTGATAAGTCCAGTTCAGATGAGTCCAGGACAGTGAATACTCTCTGTACACAGAAGACACATGTATGGCCAAATCACTGAACTTCTCCAAGCTTCAATTTCCTCATCTATAAAACAGACATATTTTTGTATAACCTATGTCACAGAGCTGTTCTGAGGAATGTTAACTTTGTAAAGAAAAGTCCAAATAAATATGTAGAATTAAGAAAGGCAGCACTGCCTAATGGATGGAGCTGGCCTCAAAGCCAAGAGGACCTGGGTTCAAATCATACTTCTGACACACATCAACTGTGTGACTAAGCAATTTACTGAACTTCTCAGTCCTTAAGGTAACAATCTAAGACTATAAACTGCACCGGCAGAAGGAGCTCCCTCCCCTAGAAGTTACCTATAATAATGAAATCACAGGTTATGTTTATTAACATAAGCGCTACTCCCCTTTGGGCAGACCACCGCTGAAGCCAGCAACACCTCCTTCTTCCTCTACGTCAACTGCCAGCTTTTTCTCTACTCTTCTCTACTTGAGAACATGGCTACAGGCTTAGAATATTAGAATCCCAGAATCAGAAGAGACCACAAGAATAGCACCTGCCTTTCCATCACACCTTTTACAGATGGATATCCAAGCACTGCTCAAGCACTTGCAGTGATAGAGGACTTACTAAAATATAAAACAAGCCAATTCAGTTTGGGGGCACCGCTAATTATCAAGAAATCTTTCCTCATCCCAACATTCCATCAATTTCTTATCTTTGACGCCAATAACATGGCCAATATGCTCACAGGTAAAAAGCCTTTAATGATTTCTAAAGCGATTCCCTTGAAATAACCCTCTGTGGTAAGTAGTGCAAGTATTTTTAACCCCATTTTAAAGGTAAAGAAACTAAGACTTGTCCATGGTAGCTCAGCTAGTGAGCTATGACATGACATGAGACCAAATTCCCCAACTCCAAGTAATGTACTTCTACTCCACCACACTACTTTAAAAATCAGAAAAATCTAATCCCTACTCCACATAATAGCCCTTAAAATATATGAAGAAAGTTATCATGCCTCTCCCAAGCCCTATCTCCTTCCTGCTATAAATATCCTTGGACAGAGAGAATGTCTCATGACACCATGCCATCACTTATGGAGTTTGAAGAACTTATGTCTCCTGTCTTCAGTATTCTTGTCAAATACAACTTTTCAAAAGGCTGCCATCCACTTTCACTAAGCCCAGTCTTCTCTCATCCCACCCCAATTTTCATCAGGGCATGGAAGAAGCAAAATTTATTTATAGTTGTCATTAAAAACGAAAAAGGCTGGGAAGCCATGAAAGAAAATAATTTAAAGTCCAGAAATAAAACATAATCCCTGCACTCAAAGGGCAAAGGGGATGATTTCATCTTTATGCTTCTGTATTTGCTTATTCTCATTTTCTTAAATGATCGTTTCTAGACACTTCAACAAAGAGTCTTTCTTCAATCTGTTCAATACACTTATTAAAACTTTTAACACACAGACTTCTTCACAAATGATATAACATTAAAGTCAAAAGGATATAAAAAAGTCTGAGAAACCTATGCCATTTTAGTTATATGGGCACACAAAGGATAAGCACGGTGGCCCGTTCACACTTTCAAGTTGGTGGAAGGCCAAAATATTGTTCTGATTTTATGAAATTTGAAGGGGTGACTGAAGTGCCTTCTATTGCTAATGTCTTAGAGGGTAGGAACTTAAAAGTTAGTATACACACATAGAATGCAGGTGTGCTGATAAGAAAAGAGATGTTCATTAAACAAACCTAAGGCCACTCTGGCTCAGCGGCCAGAATGTCATTTGTCACGTTTTTCTCATCATCATCAAATGTGACTAAGCCATCTATGGCTCTCTGCAGTAAGTTAAGCAGATATTGTCTCTTCTAAGCCTTCAAACACGGCTCCCAGGTTTGAAGGTTTGAAAGAGGGTCAGATGTACTTCTAAGCATCTTAAGTTTATAATACTGACTATGCTTTACATGACTGCATATATATAAACTATATCAAATTGCTTACTGTTTTAGGGACAGGGGCACCTGAGGGAAAAAGGAAGAAAATTTGGAACTCAAAAAAAATTTTAAAATAAATGTTCAAAACTGTCTTTACATGTAATTGGAAAAAATAAAATGCTATTTTTAAAAGTTTATGACATTTACAAGAAATTTACAGAAGGGCTTAAATATCCACAAACCCTTAGAAAATGATCAAGGTACCACTAGCCAAGCAATGTGTAGTTTGTGGAACGATGCAGAAGGAAGTAGGTTAAATGTGCAGACCAAGGTCCTAGAATTGTCACATCATACACCTGGCTGTCAGTTGTTTTAGATGCCTGGCTAGAGGAATGAGACATGAGGTAACCACGATCAGTGGACATTGAAAATTAGTCAATGTGTATGAGAAGAAAGGTTAAAAGATAAATGGATATATTCTGAACCTCAAAATATCACTAACTTAAAAAGAAAACTCTGTACAAGCTCCAGGTAACCATATGGTTTCTACTAGCAACCAACAGTAATAATCATAACAAATAGAAAAAAAAAAATTTCAAAAGATATTCTGTACTCCCCTCCCATGTCTCTACCAGTCATTAACTGCCTAAAAAGAAAATAAAATTTAAATTAAATAGTAAATATATTTCTTTTTTAAAATGAGTAACCATTTCATTTTTATAAATCAAATTCCACTTTCTAATTGGTTTGCATTGTAATGTCAGGATTGCTTATCTTATCACAATAGACCACAGCTCCTTGAGGGTAAGAACTGTCTCCCTTTTCTATTTCAATCTCCAACAGTTAGCACATGATAGCATGGTCATTTAATGAATGTCTGTTAATTAGCTCTGATGTTGGTGTATCTGTAATTGCCAATTCTCCTAACAAGTCCTTAGCTTTAAGTCTTTCATGACACATAACTCCCCTTGCCCTACCACTCTCTGTTAAGTAAACACAGACATGAGCTAAGAGAATGATTCTTTTTACAGTGTGAGTGATCACTACTTAATTTGTCATGCTTCTACAGAATCTGGGGATGCCAAATCATGGCATCCTTGATAATTGCTGCTGCTGCTACACATGACTGGTATTTTCAAAAAATCAGTTATGAAACTCATTCTCAGACTAAAACTGCATTTGCCAAACATCAGCTGCTGGAGGGGTTCCTCCTGCCCACTGCTGCAGACCAGGATAGTTTCTCATATAAATTCCTAATCTCCTTTAGATTAGAATCAACTCATACTGGTGAGTAAAATTCCCTTACCATCTAGAATAGCAATATAAAAAAACAAAAATCCACCTCTCCCCTCTCCCCACAAAGTGCTTCACATTTATTTTGTGTATCCTGGTTTACATTGTTGTTTCCTAGAATGTAAGATACTTGAGGGCAGGGATTATTTTATTATTTGTATTCTCAGTATCTAGCTCTAAAGCCTAAACACAGTAGGCTTTTATTTTTTATTTATTTTTAATATTTTGCTTTTTGGAGGGGGGAGGGCACAGCAATTGGGGTTAAGTGACTTGCCCAAGGTCACACGGCTATTAAGTGTTGTGTCTGAGGCCAGATTTGAACTCAGTCCTCCTGATTCCAGGGCCAGTGCTCTATACACTGTGCCACCTAGCCGCCCCGATAGCAGGCTTTTGATAAATGCTTGTTGATTGAAACAAAACTTCATATAAGTTACACGCTTGAGACTTTCCAAACAATACATAAAGAGAGCAAATGAGTATTTGTGAAGCTGGTACACAAAAACATATTCAACTAGACTACAAAGAAATAGGGCTGCCAGGTTTGGAGGTGAGGGTTAGAAGGTAGAAAGATGGGAAAAAAGCAGACTATGATCTTGGGATACTAGTATTAGAGTCAACTCATCTGAAGCATATCCTCGATACTCAGAATTCAATGAAATCTCAAACTTTAGCCACAAGCTCCCTCTACCCTCCTTGCATTCACATGTTCAGAGCAAAGGACACTGACATATTTGTGTCTTTAATGCCTCAATACACATGTTTGCAAAACCTCCAAAAAAATACAAATTAAGGCTTTGGTTCTCTTTAGCCATCAGGAGATCATCTGGAAGAAACCTGATATTATGAGATCTGAAGATAGAGTTCTATCATTTTATTTTTCAGTAGCCCTACTGAATAAGACAGAATTTTTTAAAGTTTGAGTCTTTTTTTAAGCCTCATTGAAATTAATATCAGAGGGCTTTTAGTTTCATCATTTCCCTGAGTTATCCCAAACAGAACTAATCACCCAAGTGTCTCCTATATAAACCACTGCAATCTCAGAGTATAAATTTTCAGGACAACCAATTACTTCAGTTGCATAATAGCATTCTGTTCTTTCATCTTGAAGCCATGAATTTTATTTAACCTTTCCCTAGCACAAGAGATTTTTGCTGTCACAATTTATGTAAAATATGAACCTGACATTTAAAACTTGAAAATTCCACTTGGCAAAAGTCAGTTGTTGTGTTCTTTTGTGCTGTTGTCATATCAGACAAGAAAAAAGAAAACCTCTCAAGAAAGTTGTAGATAACGTTGTTAAAATCAAAGCACCAGAGAATGCTAGTAGGTGCTTAGCAGTCCACTACATAAGTATAAATACAGCCACCCACACACACTTACATATGTATATGTATGTATATTTAGAATATGGGTTGGGAAACCCAAGGCTATTTTAATTATGCTACAACTTTGGACCTCTCCCAATGAAACTTGAAATAAAGCTGGTAAGGTAATTAGCATAAACAGAACAATTATTTAACCCCTTTCCTCAGAAGATTTAATCAGTATCAAGGCTATACAACTGCCACAGCAGATAAAATAAGCAGTCAGAAAACTTGGAACTCATTCAATTCATGCAGTCTTTTGCTCTTCCTTGGGAACTTCTCTGGCTACAAGACTTGTCAAGGCACAATTCCTCATCCAATTCAAACACAGCTGTGTTAAGAAAGTTTCTCTAATTTTAAGCATCTAAAACACTAGACTTCTTCCCTATCAACTCTACCCTTACATAATGAAAACCTGATGCTGCAATGTATTTTAAAATTTCTAGGACTTTACTTGAATCTGTTTTAAAAGAAAGACTCCAATTACCTACATTTTTTTAACCCTTCAATGTTATTATCGAATGCTCCACTTCAGCTACATTTTGCAAATCTTATCTCAATTATACCATAGTCTTTATTAATCAGTACCAATAAATTGTGTTTACCACCATTACTCAACCCTTCTGTGAGAGACTAAAAAAAACACCAATCTGAGAATGCCACAATGCTGCTAGTAGTTTAAGCAAGTTTCTCTCAATAAATTTCCAAGCCTGGGAACACCTTCATAAACCATTATGCTAATAGACAGATTATGCAATGTTCTTGTCATTGATATCCATGAAGCACTAGCATTGGCAGCATTTATGGAAAAAAGAAAGGGCATCTAATACCGTTTTGCAGTAGGTATTTAAATAGAGGAAAGACCTTAGCCTATAAAGGTTATATCAAAACATGAGTTTGAAAACAATCTACTGTAAATATTTTCATTTATGACTTTCATGAGATTCACTAAGGTAGCTGGGTAATGCATGCACTCTGGAATATTTATCGGTGAAAAAGAAAAACATACTGCTACCTTTGTCTACGTGGTAGAGATAAGTCTCTTGGCTCATTGCAGAGAGGAGATGTAGAACATTAGTGTAGACACGAATTTTGTCATCACTATTATCTTCCCAAGTGTAGTCCTGGATCACATTCAGTAAACCTCGTACAAGAAAGAGGACTCCTTGCTCTGGATGATCCTAAGGAGCAACCACAGGTATATAAACACACAACTTGGGGGAAAATATTGAATAGCTCTGGCACCTTAGTTATAACAACAGTAATGAAATTAAATTGCAAAATGCTTTACTTTTTAAAAAAACCACACTAGTAAGCCAAGTTAAATAATACAGTCAGAGATCAAATCACTCAGCACTTTGAATCGCCCATTATCAGTGTTTTCTATTATGTTTGAGTGCACAAACTTTCTAAGTCTGAGAAGCAAAAAAGTAGTAGGTATCAATTTAATGGTTAAAATCCCAAGATTAAGTACAAATTTTATATGTACATAAGTTTTTTTAACTCACCAATTTCTACAAACCATAAAAAAAGTATCATATGAATCCCAGAAACCACCTACAGTGAGTAAGTCTCCAAATCATAACTGTTATCACTAATGGCAGATTTAAATCCTGCATTTCTTTCATGTGAAGAGAACTTTCAAAACAGAAAATGACAAACTAAGAACAAATGCTTCCTTTAGGTGATTCTTTCAGTTTGCTCTGAAAAGCAAGAGTCTTCCTTCTTTGGCCCAACACCAAGTGAAGGAAGAGAAGCAAAAGGTGAAGAGGAAGGTAGTAAGAGTTGACTAACCATTTAATATTCTATGGATAACAAAGTTTAAAATCCCATGTCAGAGAATCTGGCTGGGTAGAATACAGAGTCAAGGATGAGGCAAAGATGTACAAACTAGAGCAACCTGTTCTTCCTTAACCTTCAGGGGCGTTTTTAGTATCAGTGGAAATGTTTAGTATCAGTGGAATACTTTCAGTCCTCCAGATAAAGCCATTAATGTCTAGAAGTTATTGCTATACTTTGTGGTAAAAAAAAAAAAAGGGTCAGAAAGGAGAGAACACTGCATATCTTTAGGAAGTCTGAATTCTACAACAATATGGCAACTCACTACCCCTTTTTTGTTGACAATTGTTTCAAATTTTTGTTCCACTGAATAATGAAAACTAAATTTTATTTAAATAAGTGCCTTGAAAAAAGATAACAGACTGATTCTTTAATTCTAAGAGGTACAATTTCCAAAGAAAAAAGTTTAATATGTTACCACAGGGGGTCAATATCGTATATAACTGTGTAGTAAGCAAGCTTTGAACTGCAAGACAAGCAGCATAGGTACTTTTTTAAGCTGCTATGTAAGAATCAAACTCTTCACTGGGCATTCATGCAATAATGAATATAACATTTTAAAATAAAGTCTATTTTGATAATTCAATGAAAAAAACAGTCAAAAAATTTATAAAACATCAGTCTGTGATAGGAAAAAAACACAACAAAATTGAGAGAAAGTGACTATCAGGAAATGTTTTTCATTACTCATTAGCAAGGGTAACTTTACAAGTACGCAGGATGAGACAGAGAGAGAATCAGATCATGGTATGATTAGAGAAGCACCTGAAATTGTACTCCCTGGGCAATCTCTCCTACAAGAGGATTCTCAAAAGACCTACATTTGGCCACTAAAGATTCATTCTTTTAACCTCTAGTCTACAAGAGTCCCTTATTTAAAAAGTAGCATAAGAGGAAGTAAGGAGACAGTCTTCTGCATCACAGTTTTACCCAGCGTTGGCCCTACCTACCTTCAGCATCAGAATTTGAGAATATAGTCACCCTTTCGAGGTTCCTCTCAGAGTGCCAAAGACCTGCACAGTTCAGAGGATTTAGAATTAAAAGGCATCTGGATTACCTCCAGGGGGTAGGAAACCTATGGCCTTGAGGTCACATTTTAGGTCCTTGGGTGCAGCCTTTTGACTAAGTCCAAGTTTTATAGAACAAATCCTTTTATTACGGGGATTTGTTCTGTGAAGTTTCCATCAAAGGGCCATACTTGAGGACCCAGAGGGCCACATGTGGCTTGGAGGCTGCAGGTTCTCCACCCCTGATCCTAGGCCAATCTTTTCATTTTACCAATGAGAAAATGAAGGCCCAGAGAGGTTTCCTGACTTGCCTGAGGCAACAAGGGAAGTTGTCATGGTAGACATTTATCTCACCTACTGTCTTAGCCATGAGCCAATCAAGGAAAGATACAAAAAATGATGACAATAGGGATATCATTACTGGGATAATTTTTCTACTTGTTCTATCAGCTAATCATTGAAAGAAGCTGTATGAATAATAGTACTGGTTAGTCCATTTAGATGCTAGCAGTCACTAATTCAGTCTACTTTAAAAGCTTCAATGGAAAAAGGGGAAGGCATGTCCCAGGGGAATACATAATACTGAAATTTTACATAAGGGTAAAAACATGTTAGGCCCTTTATCTTGTATGAAAGAACCTCCATATGGTTTGAAATAGATGAAACTTTAAATAAATGAAACAGAGACTTAGCAAACCCATTCTCAAAGACTGCAATATGAAAAGCTATGAGTAATTCAAAACAATGAAACCTATTTATAGCAAACGTGACTCATTTTTGTCTTCCTTTATTTATTACCTACCTTTTAAAACGAGGCAAAGAACCTAGGACCCCTCTTCTGTTTGCACAACTGGCTGAAATGTACTCACATTGCTGCCAGCAATACTCGTTTTCCCCTGCTACAGGCCATTTCTAGATAAACTTCTCTAGTTAGAGAAGTGCGCTACAAAGTTCTCATAGGAGGGCACTGAATTACTGGAGAACCACAAGTAAGTATGGAGTTTAAGTATAAGAACTTGAATTTCCCACCTTCTCCCTTAGCCAATTAACTCACCATAACAAAATGTCTAATGTGAGCAAAATGCATTTAAATGATTTAATCAAGCAATAACAACTTCAAGGAACATCCTGCTTCACACCTAGGGCTGATTTTTCCTCCCATTTCACAAGCAAATAATCAGGATAAGAGGAGACAATAAAAGCAGCTATATCACTAAGACACACACACACACACACACACACACACACACACACACACACAATGTGTAAAAGCCAAAAAAGTTTGAAGGGAGATACACTGTACTACAAAAATAAAAAGTAAATTTATTTGAAATTATAAATCTGACTATTAGAAGATTTATGTTCTAATTTCCTGACATACTTAGTATAAAAAGAAAAAAGCTGCTACTTATAATTATGCCACTGTTACATACCGGAACTATTAATAAAGTAGAAAATAAATTGCAGAGGAACTCCAGAAGGAATGATTCAGATGGTCGCATCTTTCCATCTATATTAATCATCTTTGGAACTTCAGGAACAAGGCTTACTGCAGCTCTGAAAAAAGCATCAGCTGCAATGACAAAGAAAAAAGGTCATGTGTTAGCATTCTACAAAGTATAAAACACATTGTATTTATCAAATGGTTTGTGAACCATGTTGTGAGAAACGTATGAATTCAAGCAAACAAACAAACAATGTGATGTTAGGTTCAACAGAAACCCCAAACTCCACAGAGGTGTATGCACTGGAATAAGCTTCCTGGAGCATCAAGGTGTCTTTACTGAACATACTGTACATTCACTGAGGTGGTTGCTGCAGTTTTTTGAATATTCAAAAATGGCTGATTTGAAAAGACTAGGGGTATAGTCCTTACTATAAAATTGTTTTGGGAGCTTCCTATGTCATTAAAGTATTTTTCTAAGGAAACATTTAAGGATACGTTAGAAGCAGATGGCATGCAATGAAAGACAAAGAAGCACAACACCTGGTTTGGGATCCTGGTTCTGCCACTTACACTGGAGGAATCTGGACTTGATTTCTAAGGCTCTTTTTCTCTCTGTCTCTGTCTCTCTCTTTCTGTCTCTGTCTCTGTCTCTGTCTCTGTCTCTCTCTCTCTCTCTCTCTCTCTCTCTCTCTCTCTCTCTCTATATATATATATATATATATATATATATATATATATAATGATCTTTCTATCATCTATAGAACTCAAGACAAGTTGAAATCCTAGAAGAATGTTCTGAGGTGAGTTTGTTTTTTTGGTTTTCATCAATGTGATAAACTTCTAGAGCAGAAACACCATCTGCCAATACTGATGGTCTCTGTGGCATATTAGTTTCTGAAGAGTAGTCTAAGGCACCAAGAAATTAAATGACTGCTCATGGTCACAGAGTCAATGTGTGTCATTTGAAACTAAGTCTTCCTGAGCTCTGACTCCAAGGCCAAGGCTCCATCTGCTAACCATGCTACCCTTCAAATTTAGGAGGAAGATAATGAGTGTGGGCATATTTTAGAAAGAGCTCCTCTCCCTTCTACAATTCCCAAAGCACAAGCTATGAGAATGGCTCCAAGAACAAAATAATCAAAACACGGACCTGACAACTGACATTTTAGAATATTCAACAAGATCAAAGGCTTTCATGGTCCAAGTACAATTCCATTCCAAATGATGCAAAGAGAAATTGTACTCGTCTCTAGCATCATAAATTAAAAACTGGAATCCTATCCAATACCAGAAAGGCATCTTCAACAACAAACATTTAACTTCCTGGGTATAAAGCCTGCATTTAACAAGAAGAATATGTATGCTAAAATCTATATTCTGAAGCAGGGCTTTCTTCCCACCCTTTATTCCTTAAAAAAAATAATAATAATATCCCTAAAAGATTTGTCTTACAAAACTTTTTGAACGTTTGCTAGTAATAGAGTAATATTCTTATTTTCTTTTCTTGGAAAACACTTCATTCTAGAAACATGTCTTTTACTTTAGTTAATCCAGAATTTCAGTGTTGCAAAGGACAGCTGGAATTTTTTCTCACATCATCTAAATGAAGTCATTGATTCTGGGGTTGATAAATGATATTGACACACACTGACAAATTAAATTCCTTTTCCACAAGAGAGACCTTTAGATACTTGAACACCAGCTATCCTTTCCCTATCCCTCTTCTGTTTTTCATGCTAAACATCCCTAGTCCTTTCAAATCAATCATTCAAAACAACCCATTTATTAAGTGCCTACTACATGCCAGGCACTGTGCGAGGCCCTGGCCATACAAAAAGGTCCAAAAGACAGTCCCTGTAGGGCTATGTTCTTATAAGCTCATCTTCTACAACTTATACCTTATAAATCGAATCCCTTTATACTACAATGTTTAACTACTGGCTACTTATGGTGACTATTTCAAGAAACCAACCAAATAATTGCACATCTATGTTCAAGGCACTATGCCAGATTCTATAAGGGATATGACAAAGTACAAGACCTGATTTTTGACCTTTGGGGGTTTACAAATTTACCTAGGGAAAACAAGACATATACAAGTAGAATGGACTCACTGTTTGCTCTTTATTCTATCAAACAAATCTCCCACTAATGAGTATCTTTAAAAAAGAAAAGTCTCACACATACACCAAAGGGCATCTGTCTCTACTGGATATGGATGTGGTTAAGCTGGGAGAGGCCAAAAAGTCCAGAATGGACATATCCTACATACCAAATGGGTAGAATGAACAATGTGTGCTGTAAGAGTTCAAAGAAGAAAGATTACTGTAAGTTTGGGTGTGTAAGTCATTGAGCAACCAAGTGGCTGACCCTGAAATCAAGTTGCTAATCTCTATACAAAATGTTACTTCATGTCTATTGTACATTCTTAAAAAAAAATCCAAAAAACATAGGATTTCACCAGTGTCCTAAACTGGACTATACTAAAACTCATATTGTAATTCTGTTTTTACACCTATCGTCCCCTCCCTTTCTCCTCTTGAGCTTCTAAATAAAAGACATCAAGCACTGCAATTTAGGAGCTGTTAATCATCTTGGAAAACAAAATATTGAAAAATTGCCAAAAAGGAGCAGAGTTAGCACTTTCCATTACACCCTTAGCACCAAATCTGGAGCTTAATTCCCTACATTTATCCTTGACTTCTTACAACAGCTTGATTGTATTTTAGTTCTACATGAAAATCTTGCAGTTAAGAAGTTTTGCTGTAAAAACATTAAAGGGACACACACATGAGTGGAAGCTGCTTCTTTTTTGACCTTACTCCAGATTTGTTGGCTGCACAGAGGAGGGAAAAGAGGATGTGATTTGGAGTCAGAGGACTTAGGTTCAAATCCCAGCTCTACCACTTATTACTATGGAGAACTCGCACAAATCACCTCCCATTCTGAGCCTCAGTTTCCTCGCCTACAAAATGAAGAAGTTCAGCTGGACAATCTATTGTAAACCTTAACCTATGACCTCAAGCTGGCAATCCACCTTGTCCCTCCTATCTCATTTGTTAAGTTGGAAAGATATGTGGGCACCTATGGTTGCAGTTGCTATGCAGACGCTGCTATGTTTCTACCCCTTCTTATATTGGCAAGGAGGTTTAAAGACTTTTAACAATGGCCATGTCTGAAGTTAATATACTTAAGAGAGCATATAGCAAATATAATTAATAAATGTGGCATTAAGATAGAAATCAAAGATCTAGTATGTAAATGAAGGCATGTCTCCCATTTCACTTAAAATTCTTACCTTCCAGCTCTACTTTTCAGCAGTATATAAAATTCTGTCCTCTCTTATCTCCATTTTCCTACCTCAGAGCCTGCCAGAAGTATAATTACAGATATAAAACAATTCCATTTTGCTTCCCTAAGATCAAACCAACATGATAGTTTGGATTAATATTTCTATACCCTTAGGAAAATACAGTAAAACCTTGGTTTATGAGTAACCTGGTTTCTGTATGCTTTGCTGGATGAGGAAAATTTTTTCACAAAATTTGTCTTGCAGGATGAGCAAAAATTCGCAGTATGAACATTATGTTTGGACTTGAATGTCTCATGAAGGGATGACACTCAACTAGGGCAATGGTTTCTTCCTTGCTTTCATTCGTCAAACAAAGGAACTTCAGGTGGGTATACTACCTAATTGGCTTCATTCAGCGTTGACCCTTCATGAAGGCAGCATCATTTGCTCTTAACAGCACTACTACAAGTGTGTTCACATGTGTTTGTGTACATACGGTAGTACTTTGTGTAAAAGTGTACAGTAGTGACTGTGATCTACATCACAGCCAGGAGCTGATGACAGAGGAACTGATAGATCTACATGAGGAGCAACAGCCAGAGGTTGTAGAGGATATCTCATCTCAGGAGGAGGTTGAAAGGTCAAAAGAATCCCTCATGTCAAGTGAGATTAGGGAGGTTTATCAGATGTGGGGGAAAGTGCAAAATGTTATTGATAAACCATCACCCAAATAAGGCTGTAGCAATGAGGGCCATGAATATTTTTCATGATAATGCAATGTCACATTTCCATGACATTCTTAAAAAACGTCAAAAACAAGTGTCATTAGATAGATTCCTAGTCAGAAGCAAAAGTAAAGAAAAAAAAAACCAGTGAGTCCAAACATGAAAGTGATTCTAAAAAATGAAAAATAAGTGAAGGCAGTAATGTGAGTCATACTTTTAGTGAAAGTAGCATAAGGGAGAACATTTCTGACATTGAAATCCCCAATGTTCTCATGGAAGGAGATTCTCCTTCCAAGAAATAATCCTTCTTCCTCCTCCCTCTCATCTTCCTCACACCAGCCATAACTCTTCTCAATGATAAAGTGCAAGTTAATTTGTTTTATTTTTGGTTTATATTGTGTACTAATCACGGCTATTGGATTTCAGGTGCATTAGGGACAAAAACATTAATTAAAATTCTAAATAATTATTTTTATATGAATATTTTTTGGGATGTGGAACCGAATATCCGACTTTACATTATTTCCTATGGAGAAATTCACTTTGCAATACAAACAAATTGCATGATGAACAGAATCTTGGAATGAATTAAATTTGTAAACTGAGGTTCTACTGTATCTAATGTAATTCTTTTTTTTTTTTTTTTTAGAATCCATTCTATTTTTTCCTGTAAAAATAATTTCCTCAAATCTACAGCAGACTCTGGTGTGTATTCCTTTACCTAAATTACTCCGACTAGACTCTGGAGAATCAGTAAATCATGTCCTTCTATAGCTGCTTTTTATAATGCTTATGACCTTTCTACAAGCGTGTCTGTGTGTGTGTGTGTATGCACACAAAAATACACAGACACACAAACACATATATAGATACACGCAGGCACACACACACATACACATATATATATACAGAAACACATTCTTCTGCTGTTTTAGCACAAGCTCAAAAAACACAGTAGTTATTACTAACCATGTTAAATTGAAAAATATTAATTTTAAAATAAACATTTATCCTATTATGGAAGCCTGAAGGCTTTTCACATGTGCAAAGAAATAAGTGAAATTTACTTTAGAACCATAAAAGCTTCTATCAATTTGCCTAATACTCCTGTGCTACTGGAAGAAGACTATATAGCAGCTCTTCTGGGCCTTGTATCCACTTCCTAGGCTACATATATACAGTATGACAACAGCTTTCTGGAAACTGTATATAAATCTTTTATCTTTCTACTGTATTTGCTTATATAAGTTAAAATAATAAAAATGTAAAACTCAGAACTGATATAAGATTTCTTATTAACTGAAAAAGATAAATGGATAAAAGATAACACATCTAAAACATTGTAGTCTAATATTTTTTTAAAAAGCTGTTCTCTCTTAAAGAGCAGCCAATTCTAATAAATTCTAACCCTCTTCATTTCTCAGTTGAAGAAAATGAAGCACAGAGATAACATAAGGACAGCTAGTGCCATAGCCAGGCTCAGAACTCGGGCCTAAGTCTGAAAGATTATCCTTTGAGCTCCTAGAAGGTCCTTTTGAACCTACAGTGCCAGAACCATGACCTGAATCAAAGAAATGCCAAAAGAGCAGCGATACTTTTGCTCTATTATTACAGCCCAAAAGTAATCTAAGAAAAGAACTCACAAAGGTGAAGGAATTATAAAAGGCAAAGAATTCTGATTCTAGTGAAACCCAATCATGAACCTAAGAGAAGGAACCACTGATAAGCAAAAGGCATAGGAGTTCAACACAATTGTTCACAGATTTGGCGGACCTAAAGGACATGTAGCCCAACCCCTTCATTTTGAAGAGAAACAAAATGAGGCCCTGAGGGGCTAGGTAGCTTGCCCAAGATCACACAGGTAGTAAGGAGCAGAGCTGGGAATCAAACTCAAGTCCTTTAACCTCCAAATCCAACAAATTTTCTAATACATCACAGCCAGTGCCTCTCAGAACAAAGCACACAAAACAAAACAAAAAGTTAAGAACAGACTTAGATTAAAATCTATTTCAGCTGTCTCCAAGCAAGATGCATGCAACCAAACAACTGATTTAGCAAGTCTTTTGTTCTTCCTAAACACTTGAGCCTATGAGCCAGCTTTGTTCTAAATCCCAACAGGCTTATGCCACGGGTAACACCACTTCCTAACAAAGAAATGGAACTGCTGGCCTCATGCTCTAATCCTTAGTCAGCTTCCTGGGCTGGGCTAGCTGGGAGGTCATTTGTCACAATACTGCTGTGGTAAAAATCACAGGCTGATAAAGGAAGATGAGAAAAGGGAATGAATTACCAATAGATTATTCTACTTTGGAACTCTCCATGCAGCTGGAGTTTTTGATTGGAGTTGACAACAAAATAAATTTATGTGACTTCATTTATGTTTTGCTCTACATTCTCGGCAACTTAATGCATTATTTATTTTGGCTTATAACCACTGTGAGTGGGTTTAAGTACAATAATATGCTTTTACGGTTTGGTACCACAACACTGAAATACTAAAGTAAAATCATCATATAAATTATTAAGTACAAATATAGTAAGATGCTACATGCCCAGTTATTCCTATATATTTCAACAATTCTGTGCAAGTTAATAACAACTTACACTGACAGCTACCACGCATTTTCTGATACAACCTCTCCTCTGGTCAGTCCTTTTTAGCTGACTAACTGATGCACATCACACACCAAAATTACACAGTGGTGAAAGGTGTGTCTTCAAGCCTGTGCCTTAGATTAGGAGGCAGTACGAACCTTGACTGTGGGGTCAGAGGATTAAAGTTGCCGTCCTAGTTTAGGCCACTGTGGGTGACCTCAGGCTGAGCCTATGGGCCTCAGGGTCCTCATCTGTAAAGTCAGCTGGTTAGAGTAGACAACTTCTGAGGTCTCTTACCTTTCTATATCCATGATCTTATGATCTTAAAAATATTTTTTAATCATGTTTAAAAGAATTATGTATTAGAGGGATAAATATTTTCTTGGCCATATTCCTACATAAAAATAAATCTGAAAGCTATCTTGACTAGTTGGAAAAAAAATAACAGAGGGTGGAAGGTTAATTTTGGCAGACAAAATTCAGCAGATAAATGATCATATTTTACATTTGTGATCTTAATATATATTTTCAATAAAAACAAATTATATGAAATAATAGCTAGCATTTCTTGTAATAATGGTTTACCTTTTTTAATTTTACTTTTTTCATTAAGAAAAACCTATTTTCTTTCTCTCTCACTTCCCGTTTTCTGGGGAAGGGGGAGATTCTTCTAACAAATAAGAAGTCAAAACAAATTTCCAAGCTAAAAAAATATAAATCTCAATTTGCACCTTGAGTCCATCATCTCTCTGTCACGTGTGCAGCATGTTCCATCTCGAGTCCTCTGGAATCATGGTTAGTCACTGCATTCATCAGAGTTCTTAAGTGTTTCAAAATTATTCATTTTTACAATACTGTTGTCATTGTATGAACTCTTCTGGTTCTACACACTTAACTTCACACAAGTTTATACAAGTCTTCTCAGGATTTTCTAAAGCTGTGCCCTTAGCCATTTTTCATAGCAAAATAGTGTTCTACTTCTCATACACTGTAAATGGTCCAACCATTATGACTGGCACCCCATTAGCAGAGCATTTTCCATATGTTACCTCATTTGACCCTCACAACATCCGGTGAGGTCAGTGCCATTATCCTCTTCATTTTACAGGAAACTGATCCTCTCAAAGCAAAATGATTTGCCCAAGGTCATATAACTAGTAAGTGACTGAACCCAGTTTTAACTCAGGCCTTCTCAATTCCAAGTTCAGGGCTCCATCTTCTACACTATATAACTCCTAAAATGGACAGGGTTCATTTAATCCGTATTCAGCACATTCAGGCTCACAAGAGTTATCAGCTTTATACATGGATTGCCAGCTTTCAGAGAACTGAATATCATGCTTAACACAGTCTCTTGCTGGTTGTAAGCACTCGATAAGCAATTAATTGAAATTAAAAGAATACATTTTTTAGTAAAAGCTTACTTAAGGTTACTTAATCTTTCTTTAAAGGTTCAATGGTACTTGAGAAATTGTAATGGTAATCAATTTGTTGGATATTTAGGGCTAAGTGGATAGGATACTTAGGGCTAAGTAGATCAGATACTTAGGGCTAA
>CM053599.1:166693914-166762150 GCA_028646575.1 Pseudocheirus occidentalis | reverse complement strand
ATTCTTCTCTTGTTCCTTGTTCCTTTCTGTAATAAGATATAATATTGAGACTTTCCTTGTTCTAAATATTGTATATAATATTGGGAATTGTTGATACTGTGAATATTGTACTGAATCTTAATTTTGTAGTGGAATAAACAGAGTGTTCACTAATACTGTGTAATCCAAATCTTAAAAGCTGTTCACAGTAGCATTCTCTCAGGAATCTACTGCTGGTTGGCTTTACAGAAATTTCAAAGCCTTGGGGCCATTAGTGAAATAGCCAATTGTCACTGTACAATATTATAGAAAACTTCTAGTAACTTGAACTCATTCTACTATATTCTAAATAAACATGCAATTATTGTTCTAAAGCCCATGGGATCTGTATCTTTTCTAGAAATAACTTGTCCAAAGGCCCTCTTGCCTCATTCTCATCCATAACACTAAGCTAAGTGGTTCTGTTTTCATACAGATTCAGGTCCATTTGTGCGTTTTCAAGTTTCCAAAATATGGGATGATGGTTGGCTCTTTTTGAAAAATAACTATTAAATATTCTTAATTTACAGAATCACCAAACACACAAAACCCAGTCTGGCTGAGCCACCTTGTCTGTGATAGATTAATATAAAGCCCTTACAGGAAAACATTTTAAGCAGTATAGATGTTCAGGTGGCCAAAGCTTCTCTTACGTACAAAATGGATTTAAAACTCATAATTTATTTACTTCTCTTGTTGGACTTTTCTAAAACAAAGAACCCACAGATACACCACAGAAGTCCTTCAGAAAAAAAAAAAGTTGCTTGAGCAGGAAGAAACAAACCTACCTTGGGAAAGGCACTGATTTGCCAAGGCCACCTGACCTGAATGCAGATAGAGATTAAGACGTGTGAAGATACCAGTCAAGGAAGGAATAGTAATAAAACAGAAAGCAACACAAGCCTAAAAGGGAGAAGAAAAGATTATTATTACACCTCAGAACACATCTTTGGGGTCAATGTGGTAGCTTGATATTTCTACTTTTTAATAATATTTTTTTCAGGTAAATGCTTTTAAATCCACCCCTACATCTAAAAAAATCTAGAAAGAACAGAGCTTAAATGGAGACCGAAGCAATCTACATGCTAGCATTCTTTTCCATGTTTGGTTTTCTTTCTTTTTTCCCACTGTTCACTGCATTGGATACAACCCTTCTATACAACCAGACTAATGCCTGATGTGAAAGTATTTTCAGATCCTATATTTGATTGCATGCCGCCATGATAGGGGAGGGGGAAGAGGCAGGGGAGAAAATTTGAATCTCAAGGGACTGTGGAACTGAATTTGTAAACAAGTAAATAAATAAATCAATAAAAAATAAATAAAAAATAAAAATAAATCCACCCCTACAAGTCTGAATTTAGGTCCTACTCAAAATTTCATAAAATACACATATAAGAGAGAAACTTTCTAAGAGCTTCTCAAATATGAATTTCCAAATTAAAAAGTGTTTCTTATCAGATACAATAATATCATATGAGAAGACAACTAAACTTTCAACAACCTTCCACATAACTGACATTGACTTTCTTGTAATTCTCCTTCAAATATTACTGCTAATGAGAAAGTAAAGAAAGTTTATCTGTAGAGTGATTTGAAAAATCAGTATTAATACCACCCTGTTACTTAACAAGTGCTTTACCATTCTTTTACTTTAATAACTGTTTACTAAGTAAAAACCTGAATAAACAATTAGTATCCTGAGTCTAAGAATCCTTTCTCTTCAGAATATACCCGGGCAAACGCAGCAGTCTTTCTGGAGTGATTTCCTTTCATTACTCTTCTTGTTTCCATCGTCAGTTTGTTAACACTCTAAAAAGTTTTTAAGGAAATAAAAAAAAAGTTAATGTCAATGTGGCTCTAAGGCTTATCCAACTTAATTATGAAACACAACTTTTATTAGAGACTACAGACCACTGACTAAAGTTCTATGCTCAGTTTATATAAATATAGTTAATACGAGGACATCTGAATATTTCAATGCACCACTGAGTACTTACCATTAGGCTGTCAAAATAGTAAAAATATGCACACTTAATTTTGACTTAATCAAAACACCTCAATGAGAGTGATAAGACAAAACTCGTCAAATTGGCAATTCTCATTAAATGGTAAAATCAAATGTTCTACCTAGAGTAAATAATTTAGGGACAGAAATTCAGATTTTCCTATTGCTGTTGTTACAGATGATCTTGACACTTTCTCCAAGCTCAAAATAATAAATAAATAAATAAATAGATAGATAGATAGATAGATAGATAGATAGATAGATAGATAGATGGATAGATAGATAGATGGATAAATAAATAAATAAATAAATAAAAGCTGAGTTTAATAGGTACTTTAGGTCTGGCAGTAGACTTTCACCCTGACAATTATTCATCATTTAAAAATGTATTAAAACTTAGTTGCAGGTCTTTTTTTATTCTGAATTTAGCAAACACCATATAAAAATGACCATTTTCTGGTATGTTGTAAAACAGAAGGGCTGTGCAAGAAAGTCACTACAGGTATTTTAAGAAACTTGATTTTTCATTCAAATTTCTATTTCTTGAATAGAGTAGTAGTTAAACTATAAACAAATTAAAATGCAAAGTTATTTAAATCTACAAGGATTATTTCTTGTCAGAAACAAATAAAAATTAACAATCTCCTTTTCAAAAATCATAGGGGCCTGACTACACTTAAATTTAATTCCTCAATTCACTAACTTTAAATCCACATTTGGACTAAGGAATTCTCAAAGATGTCTCCATTTCCTTGCCTATTTTTATTTTCTACTTTTGCTATGAAAGTTCAGTAAGTAAGTCACATGAAACCAGGAAACGTGGGGTCTGCTCCAGTTCTGCTACTAACTAGTTATGTAACCCATATCTTCTGAAGGCCTCAATATCTTCATCTAGAAGGTATATAAAATGAGGTAAATAGACTAGGGTGAATCACTACTTCAAAATTCTTTTGACTTGAAGTTAACCCTGACAATGAAAAAAAAAAACTGTTCCTTTTTAAACACACGAGTGAAATGTAAAACAGAATACATGTAGTCTTTTCAAAGAAGTGCTAAAAACCATTATAATAATCTCTTCTTTTTATGTTTTAACAAGGGTCTGAGTGCTAACATTTATAAGCCACAAATTAACTTAATTTCATCTGCATCCTTATTTGGAGATACACTGAAATGGCAGCATGTGAATTTTAAGAGAAAATCTGAATCGATAAAAACTATCAAAACCATTAAGCAATGATTTTGATAACAATAGTAAACCCTGCTTTAACCAAATAAGAAAGCAACAGCAATGGCAGGCCATTAAAAACCCAGATTTAGGTCTGCAAATACACTTACATGAATCAACTGGACGAGAACAGGTTCCAGATTGCAAAACATTGACCTGGTCTCTACATAAAAACTCAATTGTTGCTCAAAGTCACGACCAAATGAAACCTAGGATCGAGAATAAATATGAGGATAAGTCATAATCTATTCTATTCATTCAGAAGTTCCTGACTGATTAGACTTTGATGAGATAATAAAATAGTTAATATTGCCTTGGTACCTGCCTCCATCACAGAGTAAGTGGGAAATAGAAACCATTGAAGTGGAACCTGTAAAAGTTAGAATATTTTAATGCTTTATCAATAAATATTTATTTGGTAACCACAATGTACAAGAGATTATGCTAGGCACTGTGGCTGATAAAGAACTATAAAATACTGTCACTGTTTCTCCAAGGAGCTCACAATCAAACTGGGGAGAGAAAACTTAAGTGCCAAAATGAGGGGCATAGCATATAAAGAGTCCTAATGAGGAAAAATTAGCATAGACTAGTGTTGTCTGGCATAATAAATCCAGGGAAATAGAGATAAACAAAGCCTTAAAAGAATGGGTAAGAATTAGAAAGGAAGGAGGTGAGAGAGATACTCTAGAAAAGGGGGACTTTTGTGCAAAGGGGCAGAAGGAAAATACTGAGGGAAGGATATGATTAATGAAGAGAATGTGAGTGGCTCCTAAAGGACTTTAAGAGTATTTTTCACTCTATAAAAATCAGCCATTGAATGGTTAGCGGTTAGTGCTAATTGTGCTAGGTTGTCTGGGAAATGCAAAATTGCAAAATATCATTCCCATTTAAGGTATTTTGTGAAACTTAATCTAGTTGGGGAAATTAGAATAACACACATGAAACAAAAAACACATGAGGCAGCATACTTAGATGCTAAATTATGTTTAGGGACTTAGCTATAATTAAGAAAAGGAAATTATCTGTGTGGGCTCAAGTACCCAGAAAAGCTGATTTATTAAGTAGGGGAAACAAGACAGATCCTGAAGAGTGAGTATATTTTAAACAGGAGGAAAAGAGAGAGGATAGTCCTGAATGGGGTAGCAATATGCACAAAGATACATACAAAGCAATGGCAGAAATTAAGGAGAATGGTATAACTACAGTAGAAGCTTCATGTTGAGGAATGAATTAAGATGTGATAGAGAGGGAACCAGATTTGGAGGCAGGTAAGTTCAGATTCAATGGAGAAGATAACAGGGATTTTCTATAGGTCCCTTGAACAAGTGACTAACAAAATGAAAAATGGTACTTTAGACAATCCAATACTACACAAAAAACAAATGGAAAAAGCTTGTAAACCATGTCTAACTCAGGTTAGTTCAGTGGTTCATATTTGGGATTATAGCAGAAAGAGGTACTCACCAGCCATCTAACAGTTAACAGAAGGAGGTTTACTTAGCCCACAGTAAGAAAAGGATATTCAAGAAACACACAGCACTGGTTCAGGTAAATACAGTCATCCTCTCTCCCCACCCTTTTCTCCATATGGAAATGTATGTGATCAACAGTTGGTGTTGGATCAGAGGTATAGTGATTTCCATGGCAGTGAGGCATCTTCTGCCAAGTCTGAGTGGACACTGACTTCTAGCAGGCTTAATTTTTTATGCCTTAGGTAACTGCAAAACTGTATCAGTAGCTCAAGTCTTATCCCCCTGAATCAATTAAATCTCAGGGATAGTTTCTTTAACTTTCAAGGAACAACTAGTCAAATTATGGCAAAATCTTAAAAAAAAAAAACTTAGCTAGGCCAATATGGCAGGGTCTTTCTTAGCATATACTGTAATATTATAGGAAAGAAATACTGGAAACTGAGAAGACAAATTGGAAAGTTTTTGCAGTAACCCAGGCATGAGGTGAGCAATTGGAATATGGGGATAATACAAGGAATAGAGAGTAAAAGAAAAATTCTAGAAATACTACAAAGGAAGAATTCATGGGATTTGATGAGAACAAATATAAGAGATCAATGAAAGGGAAGTCAAATAAACTAACGATTGTGAGCCAGAGAAATTAAAAGATTAATGGTGCTTCTGACTGATAGGGAACTGGGAAGGTTATCCAAATTCTTGACAAAAGGAGAACCTTGATGTTGACCTATTTTTCATACCATTGCTAATTAAAATAAAAATTTCCATATTTTTCTATGTCCAGGATGGAATGATTCATGTTGCTAGGAAGTTTAATTGCTGAGAGGCTGAGTAAAGTTTCTCATTAGGGCAGCACCTGGAACAACTGAGATCTAATACAATTCTTTGCACACCCACTGTGCTTTTCATAATCATGATGAAAATGATGACTTACTGCCATGATGAGCATTGTACAATAAAAACTTCAAAGACATTAGGATAGTTAGTCCTAAGGCATATCTATTAATTTTACAAAATATATCTCCTAGGATGGGATTGGCTTTTTTCTATGTTCCTTCTTACTGATGGACAATAAAATGTGAAAAAGTATCATTTTTACATTTTATCTAGAACAAGTGTTCTAAACCTGGGATCCATGAACTTAAAATAAATTGATATATGTATTTCAATAAAACATTTTTAATTGGGGGGAGGGATACATGAATTGTACTCCATTGGAACTGATGCAAAGAGGGAATAACAATATACTCAGATGGGTATAAAAATCTATCTTGTCCTACAGCAAAACAAGAGAGAGAGAGGGGGTGGGGCTGACAGAAAGGAGGGCAGACTGGGGGAGGTAGCTGTCAGAAACAAAACACTTTTGAGGATGGACAGGGTACAAGGAAAACAAGAGTAGGATAAACAGAGGAAAACAGGATGGAATGAAATACAGAATAATCGTAACTGAAAAAAAATAGTAAAGCAAGTTTCTCTGAGACAGACATCATTTCTCAAATATATAGCAAAGCTAGTCAAATCTGTAAAAATAAAAGCCACTCTCCAACTGATAAATGGTCAAAGGATATGAACAGGCAGCTTTCAGATGAAGTAATCAAACTTCTCTATAGGCATATGAAAAAAATGCTCCAAAAATCACTATCGATGAGAAACGAAAATTAAAATACCTCTAAGGTACCACCCCATATCCATAAGATTAGCTAATATGACAGAAAAGGAAAGTGACAATTGTTGGAGGGGCTGTGGGAAAACTGAAACACTAATGCACAGTTGGTGAAGTTGTGAACTGATTCAACCATTCTGTAGAGAAATTTGGAACTATGCCCAAAGGGCTATCAAACCATGCATATCCTTTGACCCAGCAATACCACTACTAGGACTGTAGGTCTTTATCCCAAAGAGATAAAAAAAAAACAAAAAGGAAAAGAACCTAAATGTATGTAAATATTTATAGCAGCTCTTTCAGTGGTGGCAAAGAATTGGAAATTTAGGGAATGTCCATCAATTAGGAAATAGCCAAACAGGTTGTGGTATATGATTGTGAAGGAATATTATTGTGTTATATGAAGTGGCAAGGAGGATGCTCTCAGAAAAACCTGGAAAGACTTATATGAACTGATCCAAAGTGAAATGAGCAGAACCAGGAGGACATCATACACAGTAGCAGCAATACTGCACAAAGCATAACTGTGAATGACTTAACTATTCCTAGCAATACAAAAATCTAAGACAATTCTGCAGGATCTATAATGAAAAATGCTACCCATCTCCAGAGAAAAAACTGGCAGAGTCTGAATGAAGATTAAAGTATACATTTTCAAACTTTCTTTTCCTTTCTTTTCTTTTTTGGTCTGTGTTTTAATATGGAAATATACAAGTATATAATCTGTATCAAATTGCCTTCTCAATGAGGGGGGAGGAGAGGGAATTTGAAACTTAAAATTTTTTAAATTCATGTTAAAAATTGTTTTTACATTTAATTGGGGGAAAATTTTATATTAAATTTTAAAACATTCTGAGAAGCCGTCCATATGTTTCACCAGACTGGCAAAAGGATCCATAACACAAAAAAGTTTTGTTGTTATTCAGTTGCATCGCATTGTTCATGACCCCATTTGGGGTCTTCTTGGCAAAGATACTAGAATGGTTTGCCATTTCCTTCTCAAGCTCATTTTACAGATGAAGAAACTGAAGCATACAGAGTTTAAGTGACTTCCCCAGGGTCACACAGCTACTAATTGTCTAAGGTCACATTTGAACTCAGGTCCTCCTGACTCCAGGTTTAGTGCTCAATCCAAATGCCACCTAGCTGTCCAACAAAAAAAGTTAAAGACTCCCTCATCTAAAATGGAAGTGTCCATGACCCAAAAAAAGGGTAGCTAAATAGCCCAGTGGATAGAGCACTGGGCTTAAAGTCAAGAAGACCCGAGTCTAAATCCAGCTTCAGATAACTAGTAGCTGGGTGATTCTGGGCAAGACACTTAGCCTCTGTTTGTCTTAATCCACTGAAGAAAAAAATGGAAAACCACTCTAGTATCTTTCCAAGAAAACACCATGGACAGTATCATTCAAGGGGTCATGATGAGTCAGACACAACTTAATGAATGACCAAGAATCTAAAATGACTTGAAATTTACCTCAGTATATGAGGTATCCACTGTTCTCTAATTTCTAAGAGATTTCTAAGATCTTAAGATGGAAAGGATTACTAGGGGAAAATACTGAAAAGAGAATTAAAGGAATTTTATAATGGCTATGGCCTTTTCAAAACTATACATCTGCTCTCTAAAGCCATTTGTCAAGTGTTTTCCTAATAAGAAGCATATTAAAATCCTCCTAGGACTAACAGCGCTGTTATTCTAGGTAGCTCATGGATGGTCAGTGAAGATGTGAAAAGGAACTTCTCATCCAAGAAGCTTCTCCCTTTTCCCATCTTTGAGCAGAACTGACTCCCCAGGAAAATCAAATACCTCTTCCTCCACATCCTTATCCAAAGGGAGATTCAATACTAGTGTCCTCAACAGGGCTGTTAGAATTCCTTTGACTGTTTCTTGTTCCTTTACATTACTTCCTGGGACTTTCAGAATAAGCAAAACAAAACTACAAACAATTATAAATGACAATCTAAATCAACAGTTCTCAACCTGTGGGTTGCAACCCCTTTGGGGGTTGAATGGGGTTGCCTAAGACCATTGGAAAACACATATTTCCAATGGTCTTAGGAACCCAGACACCAGACACTGCTCCTCTATTCGTCTCCAGGTGGGTCCGCCTATATGCAGATACGCCCACATATGAGTATTAAAGGGTCACAGCATTAGGAAGGTTGAGAACCACTGATTTAAATCAAGGGGGTAAAAAAAATGCACTACTACATTTTCTAACATGGGCTCATGAATCTAACCTATTATCAATATCCAGTTCTATATTTCATTTCATATAAGCAAGCTAGCTGCTGAGTATGATCTCATTTTCAAACTTAACTAGTTACTATTTAATTTTTGTCTCCAAATTACCTCAACAAAGACACGCATGACTAGTACATATGGGAGCTTTGCAAAATATGAATCAAAGTTATGACAAGATACTTACATTGACTGAGGCATTTTCTAAATAATTCCAACAAAAATATTGTGAAAATTTCCTTTTTAACAAATTTTATCAGAAAACAGGAAAGTTATATTATTTTTTCTGTGTATATATGTATAGACACTTTTCAAATGTACTAAACTTCTATTCTCCCCTCAATTACTTACCATTTTTATAAATCCATTAATTAAAACTGCCAACATTCTCTTTTCATCCTCAAGGGTGAGTGCACTGTAAACAATGGATTTACATTACTGACAATGAAAACAATTTGTTTTCTCAAAAAAATGTTAAAAGCTAAACAACATGGTTATAAAAAAATTAACTTGGTTTTTTAATCACAACAAGCTAGACATTTTTATCTTCTATTTAATTGAAGATAATTTTACTAATGTCTCTTTCATCTTTCTCAGATGACATTATATTTATTGGTATTCCTCTGCAATATTATAAATTTTGTGCAACAAGAAGCATTCTTTAAAATGCTATCAAAAAGTACATTCCAAAAAACTCTAAGTCAAGCAGTTCTGACCATTTAAAACTACAGAAATAGATTATTTTGACTATTTCCCCTCAATTTTATGTTATATACATATATTTATATTTGTAGATATATAATAATCTGTAGATCAATCTATAAATATCTATATATCTACATAAAAGCTTGAGGGGGAAAAAAAGACAAAACTGGGGGGAAGAGAGGAGAAGATATTTAAAACCTTATTAAAGCCCCTAAACCTGCAGCCTTGGAGCCACATGTGGTCCTCTAGGTCCTCAAGTTCAGTCCTTTGACCTAATGCAACAAAAATTTGGTGAAATTTGCATTCAGTCAAAGGGCTGCACTTGAGGCCCTAGAGGGCCATGTGTGGCCTCAAGGCTGCAGGTGCCCAACCCCTGCAAACACAAAGAGAGGGGTAAGAGAGATGAAAGAATTTTTTAAATTGTTAATTAACTTTTGTTTATTTTTAGTTTACATCATTCATTTCCACAAGATTTTGAGTTACAAATTTTCTCCCCGTCTTTCCCCTACCCACCACCCCAAAACAGCAATTCCACTGTATACCCCCTCCCCCAATCTGCTCTCTCCTTTGTCCTCCCCCATCACCCTTGTGATTTTCTGGTAGGGCAAGATGGATCTCCCTACCCCAGTGCCTGTACATCTTAACTCCCAGTTGCATGTAATTAGAGGTGGAAAAATTTTTAAAACTTGAAGAAAAGAATTTCTCCTTTCATGAGGTTGTTTTGTTGCTTCATCTTTTCTTCTACCCACTCACCTCCAACTCCAAGGGATTCACTGTTTCTCTTGCTGACTATTAAAGACATTACCCATTTCTCTTGCTTACTATATAATTCCTGCTTCCATTTTTCTCCCAATTGAATGCTATCAATATTCTGAATCTAATGGTAACACTATTTATAATTTGGAAGAGACTGAAAGCCACGAATAAGTAGCTCTCTCTAAAACAACCAAACTATGATTGATTCAAATTGAGAAAATTCACTTTTAGTATATGACTAAAAAAAAAAATTAACCAGTTTTCATTCCTGGATTCTTATCGGTTTTCAGTGACTACACTTCTCTGATTTAGGAACATTGGGGAATCAGAACTTTAGATCCCTTCCCCCCTTAAATGAACCTATAATGTAATACCTGCCCAAAAAATAGGAAAATGGCAAAAGTGATCAATTGGCCCTTTCCAAAGAATTCTGAAAGGATCCTGACCCCCAACTATGATGAAAGCAGCTCTTTCAGACTCTGGTCTAGACAACCTACAGAACAAAGCTGTCTTTCACTTGAACAATTCCAGTACTTTGTCTGAATGTGAAATAATTAGCTGGTAATTAGTTTTAATTAAAATGATATATTATTGGATAAATGTTCTACTACCTGCTGTTATGAGAAGACTCTCAAGGGCTTTTTGTCTCAGTTCCCTGAAATACAATAGGCTATTTTTTTTAATTACTTAAAAAACCATCTGCTACTTCATTTCTGCCTTTCATTTATCAAAAGATTATCTGTTGACTTCCTTCCCATAAGCAAAAAAAACCCAAAATACCCTTGTTAGCTCTTTGTTAGAGAAAATTTTAGTGGCCTAAACAAAGTTATAACACATGAAGATAGTCAGGGTTGCATGAACTCTTGAGATATCTGATCTAACATTTAGCACATAAGAACTCAATGGTTTACAGATCTGAATGGGACCTTACTTCACCGAGTCATGCATCGTTTTACAAACATGCAGTAAAGCATTGAGGATGACAGGATCCTTAGTAGGCTCTTGCTGGTGCCTAAAAAACATTTAAATAGACAGTGTAAAAGCTATAGAGAGTACTGGAATGTTTAAGACAATGAAAACTCTCCCCCACCAATCTCATACATTTACAAAAAGGGCATTCTTATCTAAGCTACATCAAAAATAGATCAGTTCACTAGTTAGGGACAAGCTTATTTTGAATTTGTCTTTTTACAGGGGGAGGGGGTTCCAAGTAACAAGTTTACTACTTCATACATGCTGAAAATCTGTAAACACAGTAAGAATGCATTAAAAATTAGCCCTTTAAATACACTGTCAATATGTTCCAGGGTATCCTCAACATATTTTTTGGTACATTAACTGCCAAGTAAGAGCATAATTAAAAAAGAAATTTTAAAGCATAATTTAGACATACACAATAAAAAATAAAGAACAAATTATTGTAGCAAAGAGTTATGTAAACCAGAGTACTCATATTCCTTCCTAAACAAACAAAACACATATTCTGTAAATAAGGTACCCAGCAGTAGTGGAAATTCTGTCATAACCACCAAAAAAGGCATTCATTTTTGAGAACAGCATCTGTTCATAGGATAATCAAAATAATTCCTTAAATGTTCTGGCCTTTACAGGAGCATCTGGAACTAACAGAAAATAATGAATTTAAGTTCCTAAATACAGGGTATCCCTAAAGTCTGGACACAGGGGAAATCTCATTATGCATATTTTCAAGAAATGAAATGAATGCAATTTTCTCTTCTTTTTTTACACTTTTTTTTTTTTTTTTTTTTGCTTTTTGTCTTTTGGAGGAGGGAAGGCAGGGTAATTGGGATTAAGTGACTTGCCCAAGGTCACACGGCTCATCAGTATTATGTGTCGGAGGCCAGATTTGAACTCAGGTCCTTCTGACTCCAGGGTCAGTGCTCTATTCACTGCACCACCTGGTCACCCCAATGAATGACATTTTCAACATTTTATTTAATTAGCATAAATTTTAGCCATGACAATTTCATATGGAATAAAAGCTTTCATGAGCTATTGGGGACTATTTTCCATATTAGTGAGATCAGTTTAATTAATGAGATTTCCTATGTGTCTCCTATGTCTTCTTATGTCTTTCTATGAAATTTCATTTATGTTAATTAAATAAAATGTTGAAAATTTCATTCATTTCATTTCTTGAAAATATGCATAGTTAATAAGATTTTCTATTTAGGGATACTAAATGGTGTTTCCAAGGTACTTAGGAGAGGCACTTCTTGTTTTAAAAACAAGTTAGCTCAGAACTGTATAACTAACAATTATCCAAATGTATTATCAATTGTTCCACTTGCTTCATATTCTTAAGACTATCATAATGTGACAACAGCAGGGCTATTAAAATATTAACTTATTTTTATCTTATTATAATTGAATATATAGAACATGTAAATGCAAAGGGGTCTACAAAGTGAATACATTTTTCTCATCAATACATTTGACTCAAGAATTCTTTCATACTTACTTAATAAAAGCTTCCATAATGCACTTGCAAACCTCCACTCGGACATTTTCTTTTTGGAACATATCCAGAAATGGCAAAAATTTCTCCTAAAAATAACCAAGCATGTCTAATTAACATGGATTACTGGAAAGAAGTTGTAGAATATTTCTCTGAATTTTTTTTTAAAGAGAAATTCCCATCTATCTACAGTGGCTCAAGGGTGTTCTTGTCTGAAAGGAAAATCTATAAATCACTCTTTCCTAAATTGTGCTGAAGAGAATCCTAATAGTCTACTCAATGCAAATAAAGATTCTGTGTGGAAATTTAATTATCAGTGGCATTTTTCATGTTAAAAAAACAAGGGTTCTCAAATTTTTGTGTATGTGACTAGCCCCTTTTGTCAGTCTAGTGAAGCCTATGGACCCTTTCTCTGGGGAATATTTTTAAATACACAGGATTACAAAAGGAAATCAATTCATTATATTGATATACAGTTATCAAAATATTTTGTTAAAAACAAGTTCACAGACCCCAGGTTAAGAACCCGTCCTAAAGTATTAAACGTGAAATTATCTACATCAAAAATACTTATTGGCACAGCAATTCATCACTATGGAAATCACTCTATGTTGACTAGATCCTCTACAAACTGACATCATTCAGTGTCAATCTCAGCATTAATGCCTGCTGCACAGCAATTCTTTTCCTCTTTGACTGACTCTATCATACTCTCCACAGAGGCCATTCCATGACTTCTCTTCTCAAACTACCTTTATTATGCTATCCTTTCTCTCTCCAGGCAGTGGGCCTCACCTCCTACTTTACTGAGGAAAAAAAGTAGCCATCAGTCACAAGCTTGCTCTTCTCCCCAATTCTATATCTCCAAACTTTCAACATCATGTCCCAGTCCTTCCTCCATTGCTCCGGTACCTTGACAATGCTAATCCATCTGCTAGTGACCTGGACTCCATTCACTGGCTTCTCCAGGAGCCTGCCTGTTAATCTTCACATACGCATTCTCATCCTCTCTCTCTTTCTCTTTCTCTCTCTCTCTCTCTCTCTCTCTCTCTCAATCTTTCCTTATCCACTAGCTCCTTTGCTCTTGCCTAAAAACATTCTCCATCATTAAGAATCCTTCACTTGACTCTACCATGCCCTTAGGTCCATATCATTATGTCCTGTCTTTTATTGTATAACTGCCAGAAAAAGTCACTCATAATCATTATCTCTTCTTCCTCTCCTCCCAACTCACTATAGGTGAATTCAGGCTTCTCCTGAACCAGGAATGAAACTGCTCCCTCCACAGATACCTACAATTGTCAGCTCCAATGGCCCTTTCTGTCTTTAGATTTCTTAACCTCTCTGCATTTACTGACACTGCTGACAACTTTTTCTTCTTTCTTTGGCTTTCATAATACTGCTCATCCCTGACTTTCCTCCTCCATCTCCTGTATGGATCATAGGCCATGTCCCATTCATTGTGTGAATGTACCCCAAGGCTCTGTGTTGGCCCATCGTCTTTATCTTGCTAATTACACATAACTCCCATGGGTTCAATTTTGTTGTTATTGTTACTCAGTTATTTTTCTGTCATGTCCAACTCTTCATGACCCCATTTAGGGTTTTTTTGGCAAAGATAATAGAGTGGGGTTTGCCACTTCCTTCTCCAGCTCATTTTGCAGATGAGGAACTGAGGCAAATAGGGTTAAGTAACTTGCCCAGGGTCACATTGGTAGTAAGCCTCAGGCCAGATTTAATTTAGGAAAATGTCTTCCTGATTCCAGGCATGGTACTCTATCCACTGTGCTATCTACCTGACCATGAGTTCACTTACCTTTATTTAGATGATTCTCAAACCTACACATCCAACCCTAATCTCTCGTCAACTCTCAGATCCACAAACCAACTTCATGCTGGACGTTTCCAAGTACACATCCCACTGCATTTCAAATTCAACATGTATAAGAGAAAAGTTATTACCTTTCCCTTTCTTATCTTTACTAATTCTACTCATGTTGTATTCAGTGGAGCAAAAGGAAGTCATATACATACAATGACAGGGTCAATGACAAATTTATGTTATCTGATTTCAACTGGACCATCTCCCTCACCAGTGGTTACTTCAAACCACTTATTTCTTTTCTTCAAGCTTCTTATAGCACCTTATCCCCAATCCCTCTCAGATGAGGTAATTACCTAATCTTTTAAAAGAAAATGAGTCATTCACCACTAACACCCTTTTCTCTCATCATCCTCATTCTCATCATCATCATTATCCATTTTTCCCTTCTCTCTTCCAGTCTCCAATGGAAAAATGGCCCTTCTAAGATCAATCCCTCTCCATGTGAAGATCCCATCTTCTCCCATCTTTTCCAACAGATTACCTCTACTCTCAAACATCCCAACCTCACACAACCTTCAACCTTTCCCTTTCTATTGGTTCCTTCCTTGACAACTACATTCAAGTCTCTCCCCTTCTTAAAAAAGCCCTCCCCAGAAACCACCAACTCCCAGAGCACTACCATAGAACAACTATTCACCAGGGTTTGCGGCATTACAGTTATCTTTGATTCTTCACTCTCCATCTCTCCCCAAATGTCTAATCCCATGTCCACTTCTCCACTCATACACTGTAATTTGGGCCTTCAATTCTGTTACCTGGATAATTGCAATATCCTCTGAATTGATACCCCTACTTCTGGCCTCTTTTCACTCAGAGGACCAAAAAAGCTTTCCATAAAGCACAGATCTGACCCCGTCAGGTCCTTGCTCAAAAAGTTTCAGAGGCTTGCTATACTCTGAGATAAAACACAAATGCCTATGTTTGGCATTTAAAGCCATTGACAATCTAGTTCCAGATGATTTTTATATTTCTCTTTTTATACTGCACATTCCAGACAACTGGTTCATCTGCTACACAAGACAACCCATTGCTATATACAAACTGTCCTCCACTTCTGCCTCCTAGAAGCCCTCTCTGCCATCAAGGTACTTGAGCTGCCAAGGCATCCAGTCTCCCAAGGGTTCCCTCAAAAATAGAAACAGAAATTTTTTTTAATTACTGAAAATTTCCAAGAAAATAAGAAAAGCTGTAATAAAATTTTTTTAAAAAGACAGACGTGTAAGAGAAGCAAGAAGCAAAGAATATCAAGGAAAAAATTAATACCAACATCAAAATTTACATGGAAAATAGCACAAGAAATCCTGAAAGATATGCTCAGAATAAGGAATAAAACCTATCAAAAACATGACAAAAAGAATAAAAGAACGCATTTAATGAGACTAAGAAATCTCAGAGGGAAATGATAGAAAAAGTGGAAAAAGTAGAAAAGTTTATAGATTTAATTTCACTCAACTCAGAGGAAAGTTAACATAGTAGATGAAAGAATGCTAGATAACAGATGAAATGGAAAAACAAGTTCAGTGGAAAAAAGTTTGGAGGTGAAACAGGATAAAGTGACCAATTTGGATGGCAAATCAAGGACAAGAAAGTCAGATTTATTAGTGTCCTGGAAGACATCAAAAAGGAAAAAATTTGGATTGTTATGCTTCAGGAAATTATTCAATTTAACTTCCCTGGAGTGTTTTTAAAAATAACAACCAGGGATGTGCACTGTGCTTTGGAGGTTGTGGCCGCATGTGTCTGTTAGTGATGTGTAAAATGCCTTTGTCACAGTACAGCGTAACCACGGTCAAACAGAAACCTTACATTCATCATCAAGAGAAAGCCCTGAAGTGCCCTTCTTTCTCCTTCAGTTATATGAGATGTAGCATCGAACCGAATACAAAGTAGGGCTCATTAAATGCCTGTGGATTAATTTATTCACTCCATATTCTAGGGCTAGGGTTCTTAATCTTGTGTCATGGCAATTTTGGTGAAATCAATGGAACTTTTTTGAGAATACTGTCTTTATAAAAAATTCATAATTAAGAACTCTGATCAAGACAAGCGACCAACAACAACTCCAAAGGACTCAAAGTGAAACATGCCATCCACCACCTTTTGATAGAAATATGATGGACTCAGAGTACAGATTTAAAGCATTTTGAGGGGACATGGCTAATGAAGGAATATGGTATGCTTGACTAGACATATTTGTAAAGGTTTTGTTTTTCTTGCTTTTTCAAAGGATGAGGCAGGAAGAAGGAAGAGGAAGATGATTCAGAATTGCAAATAAAATTCAATTTTTAAAAATCCATAACTGAAGAAGTTAAATTTTAGTTAGAGGCTTATAAGTATAAAGATAACTTTCTTCCCCATCCAAGTTCATACACTGTCCTCCTCTCTTTAAATCTCTGAGAACCCCTGGCCTAGAGGACAGTTAACAGGTTAAGAATTCACTTCATTCATTTCAATGAGGGAATTCTCCAGATCAACCAAACATGAAGATCAGCTGACTCAAAGAAACAGCAGTTTGGGAAAAGGTCATTTACGAGTTAAGGGAGCATTTCTTCAAGAGGAGGAGCTTTGGTCTGACGTCATATTGAAATTCTGAGCAAAGAAGAAGTAATATCAATCCACTATATACTTCTGGAGGAAATGGGCACCAAAGAGAGGGGAAGACAAACATAAAACAAAAGTAGGAAGAGATTAAAAACAGACTTTCCTCCTTTACCATTTTATTTTACCTAGTGTCAGTCCTAATTAGGGAAATCTTAATAATGCAGCTTTCCTGGAAATAACATAATAATTAGGGTTCATTTAGTCAACCATAACCAAAGTAAGCTATAAGAAAGAAAAAGTGAAACTACTGTTTAGGAAGCTAAGAAAATGTTCCAGAGTTTCAAGACACTGCTAGATGCATCCATGTGCATACATGTGTGAGCACATGCATGCACAAATGCACACACATGCATACATGTGTGCATATACAAATGATTTTAAATCCGCACTTACCACTGAGAAAAGAACTGAAAAATCGTGAAAGTAGGCGATAACTTTCTTAATTATTGAATGAAGCTAAAAAAAAACAAAATGCACACATTTAATAGACACATATTATATACATATATATATATATGTATAAAACACACATTTTAAATTTGGAAATAAAAAAATCAGTTCAGGATATAAAAAGATTCAGCTCAAGGAATCAGTTGTTTTAACTATGGCTTCTTTTTGTTCCAATCCTTATCACTGAAAATTCTTGTAAAATAAACAACAAAAATAATAACATTTTATACTATAGGATGTTACAATAGTTCTGGGGTCAAAACTGTAAATAACAATTCTGTTTGTACGAGACCATAGACCCAGAAGGTGGCAGAAAACTGGTCTGAATGTGGACTGATCCTGGGACATCTCTGGAAAGCTAATATTTAAAAATAAATTTGAGTTTTATTTTTCTGACGTGAAGAGCAGAGGGTGAGAGGAAGAGAAAAGCAATTTTTGGTGGGGTAGGGGTGGGGAATTTAAATTTAAAAATAAATAAATAAATCCTGAATAGTAAGGAAAAGCACTAGAACAAAACACTATAACAAAATTCCTATTAGTTCAGTATCATAAAGTTCACCTGCTTAAGTGTTCAAGTTATTTGGTGTAATGGACAATTATCTGAAACAAAAGTATTAACAGAATCCTTTAAATGGGAACCAGTCTCAAAGGTCCTATGTGTTACTGTGCTTTCACTTTAGTCAGGTCCAACTCTTTGTGATTTCATTTGGGCTTTTCTTGGCAAAGATATTGTAGCCATTTGCCATTTCCTTCTCCAGCTCATTTTCTAGATGAGGAAATTGAGGCAAAGTGAAGTGACCTCCCCAGGGTCAAACAGCTTGTATCTGAGAGCAAGTCTAAACTCAGAAAGATGAGTCTTCCTAATTCCAAGCCCAGCACTCTATCTGCTACATCACCTAACTGCCCCTCAAAGGTCACTTAGGCCAATTCATAATTGATCTGTTCTCTATACCTTCCATCCTACCTGTTATTCATTTGAGTTCAAAATCAATCTCAGATAACAAATTCTTGACCATTATATCATTACATAAACTAACTCTTGACCTACAAAAGTTTTCTAGTTCTGAATAAAACATAGTAAGCAAGTCATTTCATGATAACTAATACTTAATTCATCTGTACAAGATGAAATTTACAAAGTGGAAATAAGAAAATTCTGTTACCTGTGGATATGCATCTTCAAATGCCCGATCAGGAGTCATGTGCTTGATGACATCTGCTAAAACAGTATTGACCTCCCGTTTCTATTCGGGGAAAGATTAAACCCAAAACACTGTGAACAACAGTTTGTGAAAATTTTGCTGATAAAAAGACATACATTTTTCGAACCCTTAACTCATTTCCTTCCAAATGTACTTCAAAATTCAAATTTAATACAAGAAATACAAATCATGTCACTTGTTTAAGATATATTTCCTGCAAACACTCTGGAAAGATATCCATAACCAAACAATATAACTTCTCTCCCAGAAAACCAATTCTAATCCCATTTTCAAAGATTGTGATAGATGTCATGTCTATTTTCAGGAGTAACATAAAAACAGATCTTATTCCTCTGCCTCACATTTAAAGCCCTTGACAACTGCGCTCTAACCTAGCTTTTCTGATTTCACATTCCTCCTCTTCACACACTCTGTAAGCCAAACTGGCTCCTTGCTGACCTTCCAATTCAACACTCCATCTCCAGTGTCCACGTAGGGTACAAGGTGTCCCTTGGGTTGGGGATGTTTTCCTCCTTCATGCCCACCTCTTAGAAGCCTAACTTCATTCAAGGTTCAGCTTAAGTGCCACCTCCTACAAAAGGTCTAGTTTGATACCTCTAGCTCAACAGTTCTCAACCTGTGGGTTATGTTCAATTTGTAACAATGAAAATATATCCTGCATGTCATATATTTACATTACAATTCATAACAGTAGCAAAATTACTGTTATGAAGTAGCAACAACAATAATTTTATGGTTGGGAGTCACCACAACATGAGGAACTGTATTAAAGGGTCGTGGTACTAGGAAGATTGAGAACCACTGCTCTAGCTGCTCCAAAATTACTTGCCACTTACTTTACACATCTATCATGTTTGCCTGTAAGCACTCATGTTGTTTTTCCCAGTAGAATATAAACCTCGAGGGATGGGACAATATTTTCAGTTTTTTGCCAGTTCTTAGTACTCAGACTGGCACATAGCAAGATGCTCAATAAATGCTTGTTGTCTTGAATTGCCATAAAGTATTACTTATGTTACATAACAATTACATACAAAAAACGATGAACTCAAAAAAGAGAAAAAACAAACTCATCTAACTTTTTTTCTAATTATGGAAAAGCATGCATACCTTTTTGTAAAACAGGAAAAAAAGTTTTTCACAAAATTTCAGGATAGTGACATACCGTGAAATGTCTGCACGTATATTCTACCCATACTTCAGCACAATTAATATAGTCCTGCAAGAATATGTAAATTATTATCATAACAAGCACTAGCTATAAAACAATGTGATTCAATGAATTTAATCAGTAATAATATCCAATCAAGCATGAAGCCTACTTATGCTTTCTGATATACAGAGTGTATCAGAGTGACACAAGGACCACATATCTTCCTTCATATGAACTCCTATGACTCTCAACCTACCATTTTAGCACCTACATAATGCCTTGTATTGCTGCCAGTTATCTTTTTATGTGAATGTCTTATTACCCCAATTTATTTATAAGCAGTTACAATGTGTTATATGGACTACTGCCAAATTCTATTTTTAGAAGCTTTTATAAAGGGATTTGATTTCTACATATACAAATATGTGAATAGCTTTACAGTGATATTTGTTACCTAACACTTTTCAAGGTGTGATTTTACAAAATCCTAAATGTTTGGGTACTATCCATTCTTTCCAATAATGAAAACCTTAATAAAATGTATTTTTAAAAAGAAATTTTTAAAAACATGAACATCTCAATACATAATTTGGAATTTGGTGCTTTCATTATATAGAACTGATATTCATCTTTTCAAGAATTAGATGAATCTTCCTCTTAGTCACTGAGAAATCCACATATTTCTGTGATGTGTTTAAAATGTGAGAATGAAACTCTCATGCTTTAAGAAACTGTTTATGTTGTTGGATTTTTGCTATAAAAGGTCACAGAGTTTAATAAAGAAATTAACTGGAAATTTTGACTCTCCTCTGGGAAGAGGATTTAACTGAATTTAGTAAGGCTGGTCAAAAGGAAATGCATGATTGGAAAGTCACAAGAAAATATGGCATACAACTCAACATATGTTTCTCTTCCTTTGTTTTAACAGCAGAAGAAAAAGGAAACACTAAAGAAAAAAGTTTTAATCTCAGTTTTTAAAAAATGAGTAGAGAGTATTATATTACAGGAACTGGAATAAAGCCAAATAAACACTTTCTCTCTGATAATCATGTAGTTGAAGACTTGTTCTAAAAGGTTGGAAGACAGAAATAAAGGCTTAAAACTGAAAGGTCTAACTGAGATAAAAGCTGGAGAAAGGTGGCAATATGGAACATTTGATGCCACAGCTGTTCCAAAGCCCCAGAGAGCCAGAACCATGTACATACCCAGGACTGCTGCTAGCTAAATAAAAAGTAAAATTCAATGAATGTTGTTTTTCTCTACCTGAGACAGAACCAGAACTACAGAGGGGTTATTAGTTAGTTCTACTTATTTTGACCTGTATCAATTCATAGAAATCTTCCTAAGTTTCTCTCAATTCCTTACTTTCATCATTTCTTCCTGTATAATATATTTCATTATAATACTATACCACAGAATTTTCAGCCATTTCCCACTTTGTTTCTAGCTTTTTGCTACCACAAAGAGTACTGCCAAATATTTGGGTATGTATTAGACCATGGTTTCTGTCTGACTTCCTTGGAGTATATTTCCAGTAGTAAAATTTCTTGGTCAAAGAGGATGGAGAGTTTAGTCATCTTTATTACATAATTCCAATTTTAAATCTAGAGTGAGTGGACCTATTTCCCAGCTCCACCAAGAGTACAGCAATGTGTGTGTCTATCCATAGCTCCTCTGACACTGTTTTTGTCTTTTTTTTCATCTTTGACAATTTACATGGAGTGAAATAAAACCTCGGAGTTGTCTTAATTTGAACTTCTTTTACTATTAATGATTTGGAGAATATTTTCTCAAAGTCATTTAGCAAAGCCTAGGTGGTGGTCCTCTGTCTGATCCTCTTGCTCCCCAGTGACCACTGATACAGGGAGTGTAGTTAAAAAGGAAAGACAGATTCAGGCTCATTCTCTTCCTCCAAGTGGCATCATATAACTCAGATTTCCCATGAGGTTATCCCTCTTTCTCAACCCTGGCAACATGGTAACTGTACCCACAATGCAGTTAAACCGAGGGCTCAACTAAGTGAGCTAAGCCTGGATCCCTTGAGCCCCTGGCTGCTTTTCAGCCTTGTGTTTTCTTCCTGGAGCATACTTGAGCACACAGTAATCCTAAAATAAGGATGTCCAGCCTTAAAAGCAATCTTGTGAGTCTTTGAGATCAGTATTCCTAGGATTCTCATCTGGTGCTAGATGGACTGTGGGAGGTATGACCTACATTCACTATAGTATTTCTTGAAGGAGAGGACAACCATTGATAGGAGGATGAGCCTAAGCCCTGGCCTGGCTCACCAGAAGACATGGACCTGGAGAAAAATGTTTAAATAGTACCAAAGCTGAGGTAAAATGTAAAATGCCTATTCATTAGTCCTGCAAATAGTATCATATCTTGATATTTGAAGTATCTCCTGAGAAATCTTAACAGGACATACATTGCTACTGCTGCTTGTTTAAGTTTTTATGCCAATGTGAACTGTGAGTCTTAAGTTCATTAAACATTTCTTTGGTGTAGAGAAGATAAATAGCTGTCCTATACCTGATCCACACTGTACACTGAATACCTTTCTACTCTTCACTTTGGGGAGTTGGTATACATGAGCCAAAACCTAAGGTTTGAGTAATTTTCCCCAGGGTGGCATCATGGAGTTGTAAAGATACAAAATGTTCAAGGAAATGAGTCTAATCCTTTTTGTAGATGGCCGGGCTCCACCAAGACTGAACCTGTGCTTCAGAGCTGAAAGAGACCTTGTAATGAAGATGGAAAGGACTCCTGGGCCCAACAGCTGGAGTAAAGTGTCTTTGTCAAACTACAACAATGTAAATCCAAAAAGGACAAATTTTAATAACATGTAATTATATCTAACCAAATTTGGCCTCAAACAGATGAGAAAATTCACCTCCCTCTCTTCTTTGGACAGGTAGATGGATATAACTATAGAATATACTTATACTGTCAGACTCCACTGATGTACTGAACTGCTTTTTCCCCCTTTGTTTTTTACTCCTTGTTACAGGGGATGGCTTTGCTGGATAGGAGAAGGAGAAAGGGAAATAAAAATGATGTAAAACATAAGGAAGGAAAGAAAGGATGGGAGAGGGAAGAAAGGAAGATGGGGGAAGGAAGAAGGGAAGAGAGAGGGAAAGAGGGAGTAAGTTGTATCTTTTCATCACTTATTAAGAAATTAATCTGTGTTAAATATTTGTGTGAATTTCTTGTATATTTTATATGTCAGACTTCCTATCAGATAAATATTTTTCCCATTTTACCATTTCTCTTCCAATTCTGTCCTAATCTTTTTCATACAAAAGCTTTTTACCTTTGGTAGTCAAAACTGTCTACTTTATTTTGTATAATCTCCTTTATCACCTGTTTGCTTAAAAATTCTTTCTCACTGGGCAGGATAGTACAACCCTAAAATCCCACCTACTAGGGAGGCTAAGGCTGGCAAATCTCATGAGCTAGGAAGTTCTGAGCTGCAGCAGGCTATGCCAATCAGATGCCCATACTAAGTCTAATACCAATAGGGCAAGCTCCAAGGGCTCACCAGGTTGCTTAAAAAGGCAGCCCAAATCAGAAATGGAATAGGTCAAAGCCCCAATGCTGTTCAGTAGTGGAATCTGGCCTGTACTTCTAGCCTGGATGAAATAGGAAAATCTAGTCTTAAAAAAAAAATAGTCCTCTTAGCCAGCAGTACCAGATCTCATTTTCACCTAATTTTTTTTAAGAAAATCTTTATATTATAGAATTCTGAAAATATGTTACACAAATAACAGTAATTGGTAATTTTAAAATGTATATATGTTTATAAAAAAGCACAACTGACTAGATTGTTTACTAATTTATGTTCAGTTACCCACAAGTGGGGAAAGTCTAGCTAGATGGTCCATAAATCCTTAATCTACAGATTGCCATTCACCTAATGACAGCTCCATAAATTGTAGGATTACTGCCTAGGAAGAAATAAAATAAATACCTTGAAATCTAAACAGCTAAGATTAGCTAACTCCGAATCATAAAGACAAACATCACATGATCTTCTAGAAATCAAGATCAATCTGCCTGCTGTAATGATTCCTGAATTTGAAGTCAGAATTCAGAGGTTTTTCTGTCTTTATGAAGGGGCTGGGAAACTGAAATTCCCCACTGAAAATGGTTTGAACCTGTTCCTATTCAATCTAAATATACACTTTAGTAAACAAAAAAAAGTTTTTTGATGCTTTAGGAAATACTGAAGTTCTTTAAAGCTTTTAATCATACATATTCTTATACTTTTTAGTGCTTTCATGGTTTTACACCATAGGGTATATAGGCACAGGAATAAATCATATAAACATCTGCATAGATAACAGACTTGCACAAAAAGCTTAAGAATAATTAAAGGTTTGTAATTCTACTAAAAACAGAAATGCAAATAACTTTATGATTATATCTTTTCATGAAAAAAATGTATACATGCTGTAGAATGTGATTAAAAGTCAATTTGATGTCCTGACTAGTAACCCACCTGTGGATTCTTCAATTTAGTGATTACTTTCCAGGCTTCATTCAATATCTGAAGTCGATCACTCTCAGGTGGATCAGCCAAGGCTAAATTTAACCCCAATGAGCGAAAAAGGAGATGCTGGGGAAACATCAAATCATCTTGTTACTTTTGGTGGACAGTGTGACATAATGGAAGACATACTGGCTTATGAGTCAAATGACCAAAGCTCAAATCCCAGATCTGCTACTTACTTCCTATGAGACCTCAGGAAGTCATCTTCTCTGGACCTCTGTTTTCTGACCAGTATAAGTAAGGAACTAGATGCTAGAGTCACTCTTCCCTCTCTAAATCTAAATTTAATTATTTTAAATCAGACATGTAAGGTTTTTAAAACTGGGGTAATAAAATTAATAATTCCCAAGGTTATTGTTTTGAATGTCCACTTCTAAAGCTCTGCCATAGAATCACATGGGTTAAACTGTGAAAAACTTAAAAAAAGAAAAAGTCAGCATCATATTTCCTTCTGCTTTATTAGATAAAATATTCTACTAGTCAGTCTTTCAGGATTACTCCCTAATAGAACGTTTTTAAAAATAGAGGACAAAAGTCTATTAAAGCTATGCCATGGAGAGTTTTCCAGAAAATTTAGGAGTAGAATGCCTGATGTAAAGCAATTACATGTTATACAATAATCGCAATCTCTAAATCATCTTTCACCTTTTTTTTTTATGAATAGACATTAAATTTGTATTCTTCTTGGACTACATTACCTAAAACACCTGATTCTCTCCCTTGTGAGCTATTGACTAAACACTGCTTATCTGTTCTCTCACTGAACATTAAGTCAAAAGCCTACCTTGGGGAATCCAGACTCATCACACTCTTTAATCATGCCAATAAAATCCATAGACCTTGTAGCAATAAACTCAGCTCTGAATGCTGACATCACAGAATTCAACAGCAAAGCACTGCAAGGAACATTGTACCAATTAACATTGCTTCCCATCGATGAAAGCCATTTTAATTTACAATTTACAGAGTTTTACTAGATAACTGACAGCAATTTAATGAAAACTTAAAAAAAAACAAACCAACTTAGGAGAAAAATATGCTTTCAAAAGATCAGTATGCAAATTTTTTAAAAAGCCTAGTGACAACACTGCCCATAGCATGAGAAAAAAAGGCAATTTATTCTTTATATAATATTTTTAAAAAGATTCAAGTAATCATTAGTTTAGTTTCCATTTGCAATTTCTATTCATTTTATTGCTACCAAGAAAATAAGATATCTGATTAAGTAAATCCATGATGACAAGGAAACTAAATCAATAAATGCCTAATAATTCCCCTCCACCAGCATATTAGATCCTTCCCATGTTTTTAAAGATGTCAATAAACACATTTCCAAACTTACAAAAATTTTAATCAAAATTATAAGGTACATGAGAGTAAATCCTTCCCTTGAGAGCACCCTATATTCATAGCAGAATTTATCAAAACAATATTACTGAAAGAAAACCAACAATTATATACACTGTACACAAAACTGTATACAATAAATTGGTTAGCTTATAAACAGTATTTTTCATCAAAGTCTTCCTCTGGTCATGACTTCAAACTACCATGTGAACTTGTACCATTAATTAACTTTCCTCTGCTTCAGTTTATAAAGTAGAAATATTATTTACATTCTTTTCAAAGATTTCAAAGAAACTAAGGTTTCAATGAGCTATATGACCATCAGTCACATTTACCGGCAATAACAGCAAATTCTGTTTAAGGACTGGCAGAGAAAAAAAAAAAGAGGAATCCCACTTACATTTATTTTGATCTCTCACTACTCTGATGAAAGAAAGCATGGCATGGTGGATAGAGGTTGCCACAAAGACAGCAATACCTGAATTCAAATCCCACCTCTGAAACATACAAGTTCTGGGAAACTCACATCTCTGTGCTCTACAGAGCTCTCTAAGACTCTAAGTTGTAAAGAAGCTGCTAGCCTGTATTGGTGGAAGGAAATCACCAGCACAGTCTCAATCCCTTTCCCTGCTCTGATCTAGAGCATGTACCATCTTTAGACCACACAGTTTGGCACTTAATTTTAAAATTTTTGTATACTATTTTCTGTTTAACATGTTTAACCCTTGTGTCTTCAACCAGACAGTCAGCTTCTGGAGGTCAAGGCTCACGGCTAACACAGCTCTTTTATCCCCAACAGCACTCAGCAGCAGAATAGTGGGTGCTTATTAAATGACTGTTGAACTAGACTGTACAGCTGCATAAAACAGAGCAAAGGGCTTTTCTAACAGACAGCAAATAACTAAAACAGAAGAGAGAGTGCAGGAGCCATACTTTCTTATTCCCTCTACTAGCCACGAAAAAGCAACTGCCTCTATGCATCTCTTTTGCTTAAGGAGGAAAAGGCTAAGCTTCTGAATTAATGATTTCTCTTTCTAGCTAAGTTAAGTAAGAAGATTGCTTATACTCTCTAAAACAGCAATGAGGAAAAAAAAAGTAAATAAAGTCTTATATCTTCCAAGGACAACCAAAAATCTGTTAATGGTTTGGAAAATTGCTTCTAGTTAACCAGATGAAAGAGTTTCAAATGGCCCTTCTACAAGCATGTGCACAAATAGACCTGTCTCAGAACAGAAGATTCAGTCTTCAATTTATGTTCTAGGAATGATAGAATACTTACTTGTTCCCTAGTTTCTTACACCTTTCCATCATCTCAGTAAGCAGAACCTAGATGAATATTAAATAAAAGTTTAGAGATGAGTTTAACCAAATGTACCATTCTTTACAGTAAAGTTCTAGTGTAACTGAGAGTTCTAAGTGTAATGAAAACCATGAAACCCTAAGTCTCTTTTTTAGAAAAAAAAAATTACCTTACTTCTCTCATTCGATGCTTCCTCTTTTCCCACCCTGCTCCTCCCAATGACCTCCTCCCACAATTTGCCCCATAACCTCAATGAAGGCAACAATTAATTGGATGCCAATTCCATCCAGCACTCAGTGAAAAAACTTCTTTATGCATTTTGATAACCAATAGTTTTGAAGAGCGCCTAACTTACAGGAGACTCACAGCAAATGCTTGTTCACTACTAGATAATTGAAACTGTTCTTAAGATAATCGACCTCAAAAGTCACTTAAGGAAGAAGAAAGGAAAGAAAGGAAAGAAAGGAAGAAAGGAAGAAGAAGAAAGGAAGAAAGGAAGAAGAAAGGAAGAAAGGAAGAAAGGAAGAAAGGAAGAAAGGAAGGAAGGAAGGAAGGAAGGAAGAAAGAAAGAAAGAAAGAAAGAAAGAAAGAAAGAAAGAAAGAAAGAAAGAAAGAAAGAAAGAAAGGAAGAAAGAAAGAAAGAAAGAAATCTTCTAAGGGAAAGATCTAAAGGAAGCCACTAGGAAAATGGAAAAAAATCTTGAATGGTGTTGCCAAGATTCACCCTAGGCAAATATGAAATAAGCAAAATTGTCTGTAATGCTGTCCTACCTCTCCTACCAATACTCAATAAATATTTGTTGAACCAGATTTAAAAGGAGTATAGATACCTTTATATAAATCATAGATCAAAGGGTTTACCTCTTTCCTATTATACCTCCCTAAGTCCTCCTTCTCTATCTCTCAGCTGACTCTTAAATAGTACCAAATAATCTGGTTTTACCTGATATTAACTAAGGTTAAGGCTCTAAAACAGGGGGGGGGGAACCTGTGGCCTCAAGACCACATAGGGCTTTCTGGGTCCTTGAGTACAGCCATTTCAACTGACTCCAAGTTTTACAGAATAAATCCTTTCATAAAGTGGATTTATTCTTTGAAGTTTGGATACAGTCAAAGGGCCATACTTGAGGACCTAGAGGGCCACATGTGGCCTTGAGCATACAGGTTCCTCACCCCTGCTCTAAAATGTGACTTCTGGACTTCTGGGAGCCAAGATGGTGGAGTAAGTAGTAAGTCGCTGTCACCCTTCTTTATTGACCTTGAAAAACCCAGAAAATACCACTCCAGGAAAAATCTTAGAATAGTGGAACCTGCAGAAAGACAGGGTGAATCACTCTTTTAGCTCATGGGGCTAGGGGGATTAACAGGAAAGGTCCCTCTTGCTGTGGCTGAAGGGGACCAGTACAGAAGAGTAGGCATCCTAGCGAGCCAGCAGCAAGCCCCACCTCAGCAGACCAGTGGGAGATCCTGAGCCACAGGGTAATATAATGGGCAACTGCCAATACCAGGACCCTCCCAGGTGCCTTTGCACAGTCAGGGGAACCAGCAGACGCCAGAGTGGAGAACCACCACTGGCACCAGTGAACAGGTGTCCACTGGCAGCCAAACCTACCCATGCTCTAGGGATGCCCAGTGTGAGGAGGCAACCTCCAGTGGCCAGACCATCCCCACACCACACCCTGTAATTCAGAGGCACAGGTCAACTTTAAAATGTGACTTCTACTAGAAGTATCTAAATTTGAATCAAGCACTCCAGAAGGTATCAACTAGCTTCTGGGTAGATCTGATTAGGAAAGGAAGGTAGTATCCTGTAAGTTTCCTTGCTGTTCCCTAAGAGGAAGTGAATAAATGAAGACTTGGCACACCACTTCTAAAAGAACATATTAGGCAATTCAAATCATTCTGGCCACAAGGAGAAAATGCTCTCCAAATTTTGAATAAAATGTGAATGTATTTAGAATATATCCCACTAAAGGGTTGTAAAATTATTTGAATTCTTTCTGAAAATACAAATATCCCTAAGTATAAGGTAGCCAAAAAACTATGTCTGGGTCATTTGCCAAAAGTTCTTCATCTTAAAAGATGACAAAGTTGATTATCTTTGGCAGGATCACGAAAAATACTAGCTTAAAACAGACTATAATTTAAGGAAGTTTTTTGACAAGGACAAACCACTGCAAAAACTTGCAGTTTGGCCAATTTGTCCTATATACTACATATTCAGATAGGTTCAGAAGGGGTATAAAGCACGTGAAAACAAACCCCCAAAATATGGCAGGAGGTGGGGAAGGAATATTGCCACTGTCTTGTAACAGTTCATCATGAACTTTAACTTTCTAAATATTGTACATAATGTTAATAGACTTGTAGTAACTTTTTACACCTTCACAAATATGAGTCCTTGAAAAATAAATTTAACAAATAAGATAATGTCACTTAATATTTCTGCAGCTGAGACAGAGAGGTTAGGGGAAAAGTCATACAATGACCTAAAGACAAGAGCCAGTCGTTTCAACAAATCTAGAGTTAATGCATCCAAAATTTCACAAAATGTATTATTTTCAAAATAAATTACTTGTTCACAGTATGTAAAATGACAACTTTTAATTTCTTATATTTCACTCCTACTGTTTCTTGTCTTATTTTTTAAAGCATATAAGAGAATTGTGGGTCTAAGAGAAAAATAAAGGTCACGTATGTTGCAACAATCCAAGCGAATTCTTTGTCAAAAATATGCTTTGACTTGCTTTTATGTGAATTTAAAAATCGAATTCACAACATGACTTCAACATAAAGTATTCCATTGGTCAGTTCACTAAAATTCTTATCTCTTTCTTCAAGACTGTATCATAGGATAGACATATCTAAAGAAGGAAAAAGATTTCACGAATCAAATCTTTCGGTGTCAGCATTAACTACAAAAACCTTTAAATCAATCTAGAACTGTTCTCTGTCCTTCATTCTATACATTGCCCAATTTTCCTAGGAAAGGTCTTTCTGTCTCCATTACTACTTTATTTCCAACAATGCTACCCAGTCTCAAGCCCTTGTCATTGCACACTTGCATTATTACTACTGTGTCCTCTGGCCAACTCTTCTTGATGGCAGGTTTTTTTCCTTTTACTATATCTGCCATATTATTATAAGATTATATTCTTTTCTGTATATCATCACACCTTCCTCAAAAATCTCTCATGACTACCCATTCCCAGCTATATCAGGTCTGAATTTCTCTCCCTGTTTCTTCATATCTTAGCTCCGTTCTATGGACAAAGGCTTGTTTCCCATTAATCCTCAATATATACCCTTATCTTTAGTCAGGCCAGTCTCCTCAGTGTTTTACAAATAAAAAGGCTAGGCTTATTCCTCAAACTGTACTTTTCACATATTGCTTATGAACCTTAACATAGAACAACCTCCACTTATTTAAATTCAGCCTATCCTTAGAGGCACAAATAAAACTCTACCTCCTCCATGATGACTTTCTTTCCTATTCCCTCTCTCACGGACGGCTTTCGCCCATGAACACATACTCCCATGTCATCACTACTGTTTTATTTTTTTATTACTTCTTTCCCTCTAGAGCAGCAGTTCTCAACCTGTGGGTTATGTTCACCTTGTAACAATGAAAATACATTCTGCATATCAGATATTTACATTGTGATTCATAACAGTAGCAAAATTACAGTTATGAAGTAGTAGCAAAAATAATTTTATGGTTGGGGGGGGTCACCACAATATGAGGAACTGTATTAAAGGGGCTCAGCATTAGGAAGGTTGAGAATCACGGCTCTAGAGAGTGAGCTCCTTGATGTAAGGAATCATTTCACATATTGATTTTACATCCCTCCACAGCATCTAGCACAATATACAGCAGACAGTGGGTATGCAAATACCTGCTAGCTAATAAACAAAAATCTCCCAATTAGCTAAAAAACATATTTAATGACTTTTATAATTTAATTTGTATGCAATTTAATTTATGCAAGTATATACATATAATCATATGTAAGCATATATAATTATTTTATCTATAATCATAATTTAATATAACAGAAAGAATACTGAGCTTAGAGTCCTAAAAGACTTTGATTGATTTAACCTAAGCCTCAGTTTCTTCATTTGTAAAATGGGGATAATGGCTATAGTAGCTATCTTTCAGGGCCATTATGAAGATCAAATAAGTTAAGATATATAAAGTATTCAAAGGGTTAGACAGATGTCAGCTATTATTCCCAAAATATTGTGTGTGCACAAATAGGTTTGGGTTGGGTTGGGTTTTTTTCTGTATAATTAATTCTATTGTGAATAGAAGAATTGAGGGAGGAGCCTTTCATGAAGACAGAACAAATGTTTTATCCTGTGAATAATTCCCTTCTGGTTTATGTGTTTTATAAATTCAAATCTGGGAGATCACATTTTTCTTCAAGTGGAGGCATAGCTACATTATTTAAATATACTCAGCTTCAACTTATCTACTTTTCTTTTCCAGCATTACATTAAATTCAATAAATATGTATCAAGTTCCTGCGATGTACACAGTACTATGCTAAGTCCTGAAGACCCAGAAGCAAAAAGAGTCCCTGTCTTTAAGATAACAAAGTGGCAGAGTGGATAAAGTTATGGTCTTGGAATCAAGCAAGACATGAGTTCAAATCCTCCCTCAGACCACTAATATCTGTATGACCTTTGGCGAGGCACTTAGTCTCTCAACTTCAGTTTCTCCAGCTACAAAACTGGAATAATAATAATAATAATAGTGCTTGCTTCTCAGGGTCATATTGAGGACGTTCTAATTCTACCTGCACTATTCCTGTAATTTGTAAAATATGACTTTTTTTTTTTACAAGATGCTATGTCACATTAGGAGTCAAATAACCTTGACAATCAGAGTTTATTATGATTCAAAGATGCAATTTTTAATCATTGTAGAATATGATTTCCTATACAACTCTTTTCCAGGAGAGATTTCCAGTTCCCACTGACATCCTTTGAGATGTTACAATTTACCATGTAACATAATTATTTGTGTTTATGTATGTTCCCTTACTAGTAAATCCATAAACCATGCAAAGGCAATGACTGTCTTCTCCATGTACTCCACAATGCTTCATAAGTAATAGATGCTGAAACAGTCACAGAATAAATTATGCCAACCTGTTTTTCCTTTAAGAGGATGGGAAACAAAATTCCCTGGTTCTCAAAAACACCTACCACTATTGCTAGATCTTAAGTGCCCTATTGAATACACATCTTTCTCCACAGTAAAATCTTCCAAAACCGAAGACTATTAAAATTTAGCGAGTGAAAACTGAAAATGAGGAAAAATATATACTATACTCTAAAACAATCTTCAGTTCAGAATAACCAGTCTAATAATTCAATTAAACAAATATTTACTGGGCACCTATATGTGCAAGGCCAGATACTATATACTATGCTAGATGCTGTGAGTAATAAGAAGACTAAGATATATTATCCTCACAAGGGATTCATTACTAAGTTGGCAAAATAAAACAAGCACAAGAAAAATTAAATAAAAATAAGAAGATTTAAATAACTATTCCAAACAGCAGAAATGCCACAAGCCCCTACATAACGTTCACATTGGTGGTGGTGATGATAAATATTTTGGGTATTCAAAGGGAGGATAGAGCACTACAGAGTGAGGTGTCTGGGGAAGGCTGTGTGGCAAGGAACCTTGTCTCTTCTCAAACTCCAGAGAGATTTCTTAGACTCTTTTCAGTTCTACTCAGCATTAAATAAGAAAGAAACTAAGGGAAGTTTAGTTCTTGATATTTATTACATTTTTAACCTTCATTTACCCGAAAATTAGGGAAAATTCACCATTTTCAATATAACAACATCTTCATTTAAATTATTTAAATATTAAAAGTGCTTAAATGACTTTCAATTGCCATATCATTCTTGTGACAAATATAACCCCAAATCCTGAATCCTTTGCAAAGTATTAAAAATGTTTCAAAGAAGATGTGTTAAGGTTATTTTGACAATATACCTTCCTCAGATTAAAAAGATCCAGTTAAAAAAATAATTAAAGTGTATTACCTGTGAACTTTCATTTTAAAGCATTTGTATAAGGAAATTACCTCAGGAGCATGATAAGCAATGCACTGCAAAATCCAATCAATAGCAGGAGAGTACAAAGTAAGATACAAAGGAATCTCCACACCTTGCACCACCAACTGATTCTGAACTGTATCCCCATGAATCTAAAGAAAACACATACACACACAAAAATGTTATATATATTCAAATATAAATACATTTTTAAATCAATTAAATTAATATAGATGGTAGTATAAAGATAAATTTATTTGTGTACATTAATATGTATATGGGGTAACTCAATAGCTCAGTGGATCAAAGCTAAGCCTGGAGTCAAGAAGAGTTGAGTTCAAATCCAGCCTCAGATACATTCTAGCTTTGTGACCCTGGGCAAGTCACTTACACACATATACCCACACACATTACTTTTCTGAATAGAAAGGTAATACACAAAAGAGAAAAATTAATCAATGAAAAATATATATTTATATGAATATTTTCACATATTCCTCGGGTTGTTAAAACTAAAAATAATATGCCCAAAGCTTCCAACCTCACTTAGCTCATTTGACTTGGAAATACTTACTGCAAGTAGTAAACTGATATAAAGAGACAGAAGATGCTAAGGAAAAAACTAATCATCTGGAGATCTTTCCTGTTAACACATACGTTTTTTAATAATCTATACTCTGTCAGTATGAGCCATCCATTTTAATTATCAATAATAGGTGATAGTACAATTTCTCAGCATAAACTCAATTTAAAGGCTATAAAGAATTTTCATCTTGGAAGACAAAATTGGATTAATAAGATAATAAGTCTATCATATAATGGACCCATTAAGTAGGGTTTGTTTTAAGTATTCTTACCTGTTTAAATGTAAGGAGGAAATCAAAAAAGTTCTTATTTAGACTTTCTTTAAGATGTGGGGCCACTTCCATCCCAACCTACAGATAAATCAAAATAAAATCAACTTTGAGCTTCCTAGCAGTTGATATTTACAGACAGATGTCCAAGGAACCAATCAAAACACAGAGAACTGCAAAGTAGAATATATTGCTTAATTCATCTATGATGTTCTCTCCCTCTGCAGAAAGAACAACAAATATCCCTCACTTGTAAGAAGATAACCAATCAACCAAGAGACACCTTCATTACAAGTTCTAGTTTAGTGTTTCACTGCTGTGGTCACTTTCTCCACAAATGTAGATACCAACACTGGCAGGCCTTAGCAGACCATCTTAGTAGATTGTCCATGATAAACCCTCCCTTCTCCTTCCTTCCCCCCAAAAAACACCTAACCACCTCCTAGATGCCAAACTTCTGAGATTAAGTCTGTGGAAAAACATCTAAACTGGTCTTCTAACAGTCTATACTCAGTCTCACAATCAAAGTTTTTCTTGCTTGGAACAATCAGTCAGAGCTTGCACTTGAATGGTAGAGGCTTTGTGAACTTGGGGTTCCCTCCACGCTAAGACAAGACACTGTAATATTTTGGTGGAGCTTAAGATCACTTTAAATATTAAATTAATTCCTTTTGTTACACCAAATTAGCTCCTTGCAGAACAGTCATTGAAGAAGTAAATTTTTACTTTTTTAAAAATAATGTTCAGCATAAAACATACTGTGAAGCGTATTACATTATAAACACTATAATTACAAGAATCAGTTACTCAAAACAGCTGTTTCACATTTGTAGTTGGCGAGATAAGCTAGTTAATTATGGGGTATGTAATAAATGTGGACTAGAATATATGTGAAAAGATGTGGGATAAAAAAGTAGGAGTGACATATTGAAGAACCTACAAGAAATTAAGATAATGCCACATAAAACTAGTTGGTAAAGTTGGAAATCAAAGCAATTTGAAAATTCCAGCTTTATCACTAAAATGCAAGAAAAATAACTTCTGTGAAGCAAGGATGTTCAATAGAAATAATAGAAAGCCAGGAAGTTCAGTGAGACAGTCTATAAATCGCTTTGAATTTACCTGAGAAAGGCTAATTAACTAAGTCACTATGAATAATGTTTATAAAAAGTAAAACGTTGGGGGGCTAGATGGCGCACTGAATAGAGAACAGGTCCCAGAGTCAGGAGGAACTGAGATCAAATTTGGCTCAGGCACTTGACACACTTACTAGCCGTGAGACTTTGGGCAAGTCACTTAACCCCAACTGCCCTCCAAAAAGTGGAGGGAAAAAAAGCGAAATGTTGAAGGAGTAAGAATATTGAATAAAAGCATCTAAAGAGAAACACTTCATCAAGTTACATTTTATTTTGACTGCCTCAGGTTTCAACTTAATCATACCACAGAAGAGGGAATAATCTGTTAGGCACCATCGGCAGCAAAGAAAGGAACTGTGGCCAAGCAGCACAAGAAAAGGAGGAGATAGAGCTCAAGAAGAAAATTTAATCATACTTTCCTTTTATAAATAGCTTCCCAGTCCAGTCCCCACCCCCATCCTCCATGCTACCCACACAAATCTTTTGTTTGTTTCTTCCCAAGGAAAGCAAATGAGTAGCTTGGACCCTGCCTTGGGCAAGCATGACTTTCCCCCAGGACAGCATTGTTGGCGTGTTCATCTCCCACACTAGTGCTTTCTACACTTGTCTCAGATTATTCCCCAGTTAATTAATGGGCTATCATTTACACTCTTAATATTAAAAAGCCTTTATATCTACACAATGTGGGCAATTTATGCATGTCCTGGATTTATTAGGGCATCATCAAAGGCAGGATCTATCTTTATCACCATTTGGTTTCTCACTCCCGAGAGGCAACATCTTAAAGTTACAGCCACTACTGACTATTAAAACATACTTTGTATGTAACATTATCAGCTCCTAGCTTTCCTCATTTCTTTCTTTAAGATAATATAAATCTAGAAGAACAAGGTTTTTCCCCCCATCTAGCTTATTTTTTCATAAGCAAGAAACAGCATTAAAGTACAAGAGTTATTTCAAATATATTAGCTTATTGTGATAAACTGCCTACTACAATCTTTTACACATAATAAGTGCTAAGTAAATGTTGACCGCTTAAGGGATCGTTTGATTCTTAATAAATTCAAAACTCAGCAGCCTTGGGAAAAACATTGCGTATATATGACATTCCCGAGTAGGTTATGAAAACATACCACATGCTTTAAGTGTGTGGAGATATACAGATACATTATAAAGGGGAAAAAAACCCCAGCCCTAAAGTCCCTATTTATGTCTTCCATTGTCAGCATTTTTTTTTTATGTTTTTTAAAGGTCTCCTTTAGAATGGGTATCTCATTCATTCTGAGGGCAATGGTTGGGATTATCTGATTTCTTTTGTGATCCGTTAAGACACCAAACTTACTCCAGCATTGCTATATATCCTGGAAAAAGGCAAAATCAAAACCTAAAGACTTAAATCTATTTGATTTAATAACATAAACTACAGCTTTGTTCTCAAAGTATTTCAATGTTCACCAGGATCTCATCAATCATTAAATCTGTTTTAAAAACTAATATGTTGATATCACCATTACTGTGGAATCTCTACTTGGCTGAGCAGTGACCCTAGGTTTTCAAAAGCTATGCCGACAAAATACAAGTTAGGACAGGTCCTATTAAGCTAGAATGGTTTGGAAGGTGGCCTTGATAGACTACTGGCCAAGACCCAGCCAAGCTGAATTCTAAGAGGCTTATCACCAAAAGATTAACTACCAGGTAATGAATATATTTAGCCAAAGAAACCAGTGAAACTTTCTATCTACCAAAGCAACCCAGGGCTATCACCTCCTTCAGGAGAATATCAACTCCTCAGAGGGCAGGGATGGTTTCACTTTTGTCTTTGTACCCTGGGCACCCAATCTAGAGCCTGTCCCGGAGGAGATATTTAGTAGGTGCTTGGTGAACTGAACTAGAGGCATATCCATATCATGAAATCACAAACCATTAGAACTATTATAGTAATAATGATGCAGATAAAACCAGCAACCATTGTTCAATGAACTACAAGAGAAACCAGGCAGAGGCTAACCAAAAACATTCTATTTCCAAACAGAAACTGAAATATTTAAATACTTCAAGAACTAGCAAGTTTTCAAGTAATTTACAATCAACATAGCCCATAACTGAGGGGCCAACTGAAGTTTAGGGGCTGATTCATAAGTAAAACACGGAGTCAATTCCATGACAGATTTTGGCACTTGTCACACTGTTCTACAGTAAGTCTCCACACTTCACAAGTAGCAATGATGTTTTTCCCAAGTCCCTACTTCAACATGAGCACAAAAGCACCAAATAAAAACTAATAGGTTTTTAAAATGTCTTTTGTGTCAATGAAAACCAACCTAATGTTGATATGTAGTCTTTAGGATTCTATTTCTGCCTTCCATCTTGGGAAGAATTGAGAAAAATTATAAACTTGAAAAAAAAGTTGATTTTTATGATCTTATTTAATCAATTATTCAAGTTAGACTACTGTGAAATAAATTTTTTAAACAATACACATGGCCTAAGGAGTGCTTTCTGTTAAAGATTCATTCACTAGAATTAACAGTTAATAAAGTCATGCTTTCAATAACTTATGAGGTGGCAGAGAAGGAGAAATGTGAGCATTTAAGGAAACACCACATACAGACATTTTAAATAGCACTAATTAAATCAAAGCCTACCCTGCACAGATATGCCCTGGCATATACTGAAACCAAAGGGTCTCCAATTCCTCTAATCATACACGTCAGTCGTGGGAGACATTCGGAAATTCCTCTGTTAGAAGTAAAGGAACAAAAAAGTCAGTATTACACACAGAGATTTAAGAATGATACTCATTTTTTATGTAAATCTAAGAATTCTTATTTAAATTTTAGGCGCCAATCAAGGTCAGTATTTTAAGACTTTTAAAAGATGCTGTTTCTGTTTCTTGGTACACATTCCCCATCTCCCCCATGGCTATTATAATCCTTTACCCCATTCAAGCCACCATTGCCCCCAGGAGGTGACACTTTTATTTTGCTGAGATTTTCTTCCCTCCCTCCATACCTCAACATTTAATATATCTTTTCTCCTTCTTTCCTTGTTAGCAACCTTGGAGGGTATGGCATCCCCTTGTATTCTTAACCCTATCCCCAACTATCTCCTCCAATACCTTGCTTGATCAATCATTCCTCCTCTCTCTTCAATCTAAGTCCATCTACTGACTTTTTCTCCCTGTGCCAAAAGGAGGGAAAAAACACCTTCCCCTTAATGCTGTTATCTCCTTCAAGCTTCTTTATGAAATTAAAAAAAAAAAAAGATTGGTCTATACTCACTTGTCTCCACTTCTTTAATTCACTCCCAACTCCTAGTAATCTAGCTTTCATCTGTACCACTCAAGTAAAAACTCTTCTCTCAAAGGACACAAATAACCTCTTGATTACCAATTCCAGTGCTACTTTTCTCAGTATCCTCTGACCTTCTGGTTGTATTTGACACTACTGATGATGCCTCTTCTATGACATAACTCCTCCTTGGTTCTCTTCCTGCTCCCTCAATTCTTCTTCTCATTTTCATGCGTTCATTCATTTATGTTCCTTTTCCTATTCACTAAATTAACTCAGGGCTGTATCCACGGCCCCCAACTCTTCTCTTCTTAGAGACCCTACTCCCTCCTTTGGCAATATCATGTATCCCTATTGTTAGCACAGTGCTCAGAACGTGGTAGGCATTGAAGAAATGCTTATTGATTTCAATGATCACCTCTCTATGGTAAATGACTCACCTCATCCCTCCAGGACTCCAGGCCTGCATTTCCAAATCCCTCTTTCAATGTTCACTTTAATGTTCTAACAACCAACACCTCAAACTCAACATTTCTCCACCAACAATATTTATCTATTTCTATTCATGGCACCATTAAAATTCCCAACCACCTAGACCAGAAAACTCCAGGTCATTAAGAATCACATTTGAGGGCAGCTAGGTAGAACAGTGAATAGAGCACCGGCCCTGGAGTCAGAAGGACCCAAGTTCAAATCTGGCTTCAGACACTTAACACTTACATACTAGCCATGTGACCTTGAGCAAGTCACTTAAACCCAATTGCTCTGCCCTCCAAAAAGCCAAAAAAAAAAAAAAAGGAAGTCACATTTGACTTTTCTTTCCTTCCTTCCTAATCTCAAATACCCAATCAATTGCTAAGTCTTATTGATTCTACATCAACATTTTCTCCAATCTATCCTTTTCCCTTTATTGACACTGACACCAACTTAGTCCAGACCTCTGGTACAGACTATTACATTAGCCTTCAGATGCTTCCTTATCCAATCCATCCTTCCACACAGCTGCCAAAATAATCTTCCTAATGCACAGATCTGACAATGTCACTTTGTAGTTTAAAATCCTTTAACTGCTCCCCTGAAATAAAGGAAAAAATATAAACTCATTAGCCTGGCACTTGGAGCCCTTCATAATTTGGCCTCAAACCTACTTTTCCAGCTTCCTTTCATGCTATTTCATTTCAGGAATTCAATATCCCAGCCAAACTGGGCTTTTGCTTTTCCACACACATTCTTCCACCTCCATGCATTCTTATAACCTGTCTGTTAGTCAGAAATACACTTCCTCCTCTATCCACCTGATGAAATACTTCATTTCATTCAAGACCCAGGTCTGATGCCTGGTCCTCCATACAATCTTACCTAATCCCTCATCTCCCTAAATGAAAGAGATCTCTCTCTACAAAATTTTATAGCACTTTGTACAGACCATTTGCCATCATTCTAACTTCTATCAAACGTTTTGTATCCCATTTTTAGTCACTGAACTTCGATTGAGTCTAACAATGCTTTGCACAAAACAGATTTCTATAAGTCTTTGATGAACTGCTATCATTCTATCACTTATCTATAACTTGAAACAGAATTGCTACTGTTCAATAAACTACTTATCTAGAGATTTCTACAATATCTTAACTGGGTCCTCATCTCACTTTCACAGCTTTACTACTTTCTTCCCATCACTTTGGCACCCTACTTCCCTTCTCTCTGAGCACCCCTTTTTCCCATTCTCTTTCTTCAAACTGAGTCCACGTCTTTTTGCTGCCTTTTACTTTCATGCGGAATATACTATCCACAGGCTTAGCTTACAAGGTAGTCCAAACCAATTTTACTGACAATGCCTTTATTCTATAGTTCTGGTGTTTCCTATCCAGGGAAGGCATCATTCATCATAAATGTTTCTTGAGCACCAACATCATCCTAAAAGAATGTACCAGACATACCACGATCCAGCTTCAATCCAGTTAGGCTGAATAACAAATAAAATTAGTAAAAACTTATGGGAAATCCATGCTATGCATGGTACTGTGCTAAGTACTCTGGGGATAGAAAACAGTACAAAACATAGTTCCTGCACTCAATTTATAATTTATTTTCTATTTGGCAATGTTACTAAAACATTTTACTGTCAATACTAAAAGTAGAACTACAGCCCACATAACAGCCTCAACAAATGCTATGGAAATGAAATTACTATGCTTCAGAATTCTTGCTCTTCTACACATCCGGCTCTATGCTTACGTTTTGGACAAAAACTTGTTGCAGTTCAGTATGGCTGCTTCCACATAGCTACAACAAAAACGCTTAAGGAAAAAATATTGATGGGCCATCCCCCTAGGTAGGAAAGCAGGAAAGAACAAAACTGTTTATGAATTAAAAGGATTTTGCTACTCTCCTACTCTAGCTAACTATAACTCCTAGAAATAATATAATTTAGTCGGTTGACATTTTGTGTATTTTATATTTTTCTTGTTGTTCAGTCATTTTCAGTCATACCTGACTCTTCATGACTCCATTTGGGGTTTTCTTGGCAAAGATACTGGGGTGGTTTGCCATTTCCTTCTCTAGCTCATTTTACAGATGAGGAAACTGAGGCAGACAGGCTTAAGTGACTTGCCTAGGGTCACACAGTGTCTGAGCGTCTAACTCAAAGCATCTGCAGCCAGGTTTGAGCTCAGGAAGATGAGTCTTCCTGCCTCCAAGCCCAGTGCTCTGTCCCCCGCACTGCTTAGCTGACCAATTTTACGTTTACTTCATAGGACTGTCATGAGAATCAAATGAGATGATAAATATGAAGTGGATGACAAACTCAAAGTGCTATACAAATATCAGCAATTACTATTACTATTTTATTTTCTAATTTGTAAAGTTATATTTTAAGTAAAATTGGGAAAATCATGTTACCTCGTTACATTCTGAAATAAAATAGAAATTGGGGGGTTTGTAATCAAAACTTTATCAGGGCATGTGCAATTAAAACTCAGTTAGTACAAGAGTCATATTCTTCATTAGAAAGCAAAGAGCTTCTAATTTGGTGTATTCTCCTGTTTTCAAACTAACAAACCACTGAGTAAGCAACAATGACTAAATTTTCCACAGAATGTTCATCGCATGACTTCTGTTAAAAGAAAAGACATTTCAGGCTGTATTTTAAGTGATTAGGAAAAAAGGATACAATCTGGGAATAAGTTCCCTGATTGAAGCAATCTTGAAAAACCAATTTAAGCAAGTTTCTTTGGCCGTGTCATTTACATTCTCTGGAGAAAAGTGATCTGCAACACAAAAGTGAATATCCATAAGAATTTTCCTTCCTACATAAGGGATCTCTGCTCCTGCATACCCTATAACAGTGAAATCTCTGCAATGAAACACAAAACTAAGATACAAGAATCCTAATCTTCTGGCTTCCTCTTCTCTCTTCTTCTTCCTCCAATGACGCAGATGTGCTCTATACCCACAAATAATCGAATTCTACAATGTAAACTAGGTAACATGCATCCTGAGAGGTTGAGATATTGAAGAAATCTATAATGTATTAACTGCCTAAAATAAAATCTCAACTTCTAAAAGTATCACATTAGCCAGAAAGGTCACAGCCTTGTGGAATTAAACCTGGAGAGAGAATTCCAAAATTGGTACACTAATATTTTACTCACCTGGGGCCTCAGTAACATCACCACAAGACCATTGCAGAAAGATTTCTCAGCAAGAGAACAAATAAAGTAATGTGTAACTGTTTATTTTAAATTATCTTCCAAAACACAATAGCACACTTTCTAAAACTGAACCAAAAGGGAGACATTCAATTAGCTTTTAGAATAGCAAATTAATCCTTGCAGGGAATTTTTTCTCCCCTTGCTCCTGGCACTTAGTGACAGATTAGAGGGATAAATTTTAGACATATCCATCAATAAGAAAAGCTCATAGTGCATTAACTACAGAGAACAATGGCTAATCATTACTGCCTAAAATTAAGATACGACATTGAGATCTCTCTACATGAAACTCTTTTGACAGGCTTCATTCATACAACATTAAATACCACACTTGCCATGTTCAAAAAGTAGTGAAAACATCCCAACTAAATAGAGAAAAATAGGAACACCTTCAAAAATACTGATTTCTCTCTAGAAATAAGGGACAAAGAGGCTTGGGGGTATTTTCTGAAGTCTTTGTGAACTGTCAGTATTTAATTGCTTGTTCTTTCCCTTCGTATAATTAAAGATGTAATTTGAAATCATGTAGACCACTTCTCATTCAACAAAAAGGAAAGTGAGACTTCAAGATGTTGAATGCTTTGCTCAAGGTAACACAGAAAGTTTGTGGCAGAGCAAGGAGAAGCACCCAAGTCTCCAGTCCCCTATTCTAGGGTTCTTTCCATTACATCATCCTCTGACAAACACAATTTGAATATACTGGAAATTACATTATGAATGCATTGCACTAAGTCTAAAGATGAGATGCTAAGTATATATATCTGCAGCCAATCAATAATAAAATTTGACACTAAGCTTGGAAATAGCCCAGTAGACCATCTTAGAAAAAAAAAAGGTTATGTTGTATAAGAGCAGAATTTTTTTCAAGGACAGATAATCTTTCTTAAATTACATCCAGAAAAACCCTTGAGTAACAAAGAGCAGATATTTTTCCTTTCTTGCTTTAATTATTCTGATGGTAGACTTGTTTTTCCATCAGGACATGGAGCTTATGTGGAAACGGGGGGAGAGGGGGAATGTAATTTATTACATCTGCCAATTTCCACCCCCAATAGCTAAAGGTCTATTACATAACAGTGCTACAGAGTGTGAGGTCATCTTAGTTAAAATTTGTCCTGACTGCCAAGTCAGTTAAGGATACTGTGAAGACAAACACAGCAAAAATCGGTTTCAGGGGAAAATGGGTTTTAACAACTTAAGGTATTGTAACAAAAGGATATTCAATTCTTAAAAATTAGACGTAAAATAACTTTGTCAGAGTAAAAAGGCTTTTCAAGTGTATGTTTCATTAGAAGAGGCTAAAGACACTAACACCAATGTCATCAAGCTTCATACTTTTCATGGACCAAAAAGACTTGACTCATTATGAGTCAAGCTAGACTGACATTCCTTGGAGGCAAAGAATCGACTGAAATATTAGATCATCAGGCAAAATTTTATTGAAACATAAAGAAAATGAGGATAACTACTACCAAATTTCTTTTCATTACACTTAATACCTTAAGGCACAACTAATTTCAAAAGCTTTCTTCATCACAGATAAAATTCAATCCCAAGATCACAGAGCACAATAATTCTTGTGTAACATTTTTACTCTCTTGATTTCAGTTTTTGGAAGAAGTAAAAACACATAACAAATAAAGCCCTTTTTCTTAGGAAAAAAATGAGAAAATGTTCACAACAACAAAAATAAACATTTATTAAGTCAACACCAGCATGTCACTGGCTAAAAAAAAAAAACTCAAGTATCTGCCTAGCCTCAAAGAGACATTCTACTAAGTATAAGCCCAAATAAAACAAAAGCTACAGTGCAACACACCAAAAGGAAAGGAAAGAAATACCTGTTTGGGACAGTATACATTTTTGTCTTCAGATTTTTTTTTTACATGTTATTTAGAAATTTGTCTGGAACATAAAAAGTTATTGCTTGCAAAACTAAAATCAGTTTAACATGCCAGGAAAACTGGAATGAAATTTGGGAAGAAATTACATTTAACACAACATCTTATACCATGCAATATTTAATAATTAGCATTTGTATAGCACTTCAAGATTTGTAAAGCACTTTTATCCCATTTGATCCTCATGCCAACTCCAACAGATAAGTGCTATTATTATTATTGCCGTTTTATAGATAAAGAAACTGAGTCAGAGAGACATTAAGTGATTTGTTCAGGGTCCCATCACACAGGTAATCAGCGTCTGAGGTAGTAACAGAACTTGGGTCTTCCTGACCCCAAATCTAGTGGTTTATTCACTATGCCAATTAGCTACCTATGTGCTATCATAAATTTCAAAAGAATACACATCCTAAATATAAAAAGTCACTTCCTATAAAAATTAGAGGAGGAAGCAAAGAGGGAATCCCACAACTAGAATTTCAGGGACCGGGGTGGGGGGAGGTTGATTCCTTAACCAAACAAGAGTTAATCATAAAAAAGAAAGACAATTTCAATTGTGAAAAAATTTAAAGGCTCTAGAATAAACAAAATTAATGTATCTAGGATAAAGAACAACTGTTAAATGAGAGAAAAAATCTGCATAAAATATCACTGATAAGTCTAATATCCAAAATAGAAAGGAAATTGACATAAACATAACACCAGGATTTCTTCCACAGTGAATAAGTGGTCAAAAGATAGTAACAAACAATTTTCAAAGGAAGAAACGCAAAGTAGCAACAAACATGAAAGATCAGTCTAATCACTAACAGGAGAAATTAAAATTAAAACACTAAGGTACTACTACTTCATACCCTGAAAGTAGCAAGGATAACAAAAGTCAAAGATGATACTGTAAACTGGTCCAACCAGTCTGAAAATGAATTTGGAATTTTGTGGGAGGAGTTATTCAACCACTTATGAACACTTTTTGACCAAGAAATTCCCCTGTTGATCACATACCTCAAGGAAGTCAGAAGCAGAAAGAAAAATCCTACATATGTATGCATATATATAGATAAGCAGGTATGTAAGTATATAATGTGTGTGTGCATGTGTATATGACAGCAAAACACTGGGAACAAAATAAAAATGCATGGATGGGGACATAGCTGGGCAAACTGTAATAAATGAATCTAATGGAAGGATACTGTGCCATAACAAACACTGACTGCTAGGAATTCTAGAGGCCATGGGAAAATCTGTATGGACTGCTACAAAGTAGAGCAAGCAGAATAAGAAAAACATGTCTGACTACAATAATGTAAATTAAAGCAAAAACTAAAAGGCATCTGAAAGTTAATTGTAGCAAGCAATCTTGTTCAGGAAAATAGATGATGAAATACAGAACCCTCTATAACTTAACATCATTTGTGTCACTGATATCTCCACACAACCCCAGCAATCAGGTAAAGCCTATGGGCCCCTTCTCAGAATAATTTTCTTAATGTACAAAATAAAACACATATATTACAAGGGAAACCAATTAAAGTGACAGTTATCAAAAAAATTTTTAAGTTCATAAACCCCAGATTAAAAACCCTATTCTACACAGTAGAAAAATAAGTGTTGGAATTCCAGCTATGTTGTCAGATGTGGTCACTGCGTCACCTATTTTTACTTAACTGGTATTTTGGTTAAAAGGAAGAGTTCAGTGGAATGAAGAGGGAAATACTAAAAAAATTTCAAAAACAATTAGAGAACATAAACCTATTCTTCTAGGAAAACACCAGAAAACTGAGCTGAACATGAAATAACCTTGCAGTCAAGAGACTAAACAAACTATGAGAGTAAAATTGTCTTTAAATGCTATCAGAAAAGCTAGACATTACTTATTTCGGAGAGTTCTCTTCCCCGTTATATTCTGCCAACCATCCTAATCTTGGAAATTAGATCTGAAAACAATCTGGTAAGTACAATACTGCACAATCAGCAATCTGCAAAAACTCATTTAATATTCAGCACTGGCAGGAACATGAAGCCAAAATGTGGAGTGTATGTTACCAACCCCATGCAGCCAGAAGTGACTGAGAAGGCACAAAATCATAAAATGTTGGAACCAAGTAGGTGCTTAACAAATGTTTGTGAAAGTGAGGTCAACTTTCTCAAATGACAAATGAAGAAACAGAATTCAAGAGGCAAAATGACTTGTCCGCAATTGCAGCACCAGGCTTAGAACCCGGGATCCCTGACTCCTCCTCCAATGATCTTTCACTAAAACATATTGCCTCAATTTTGAACTAACACTTTCAAAGAAAAAGTACTAGGATGTGCAAATTAAGAGAAACCAAGAATAGTAAGAACAAAGATGAATAAAGGAAAAAAGTCTTAATTTCAGGCTGATTTATTAACACCTACAGAATCTCATCATCTCCCAATTCAGCCGACTTTCAAGCTGTAAAAATAAAGGAGAGGCACTGCCCCTACCTTTCATTCATTCAGTAAATATTTATTAAGCTCTATTATGTGCCAGGCAGGCACTGTGGTAAGACAGGGATACAAAAAGATGCAAAAGACAATCTCTACTTCAAAGAGACTATAACCTAATTGGGAGAAAACATGCAAATAAATAAATACAAAGCAAGTTACATACAGAATAAGTGGGAATAATTAAAAGAGGGGAGACACTGAAATTAAGAGAGGTTTGGAAAGGCTTTATGTAAAAGGAGGGGTTTTAGTCAGAATATGAAGGAAGCCAGGGTGGTCAGTAGTCAGAACAGGGGAGGGAGAGTATTCTAAGCACAGGGGAAGGCCAGAAAAAATAAAATGACTGGAACTGAGAGATAAAATGTTTTGTTCATGGAACAGCTGAAAGCAAGTGGCACTGAATGGAAGAGTATGTGTTGAAGAGTAAGGGGTAAGGAGACTGGAAAGGCAGGAGCGGGGCTAGGTTATGGAGGGCTTTGAGTGCCAAACACAGCATTCTCTATTTCTATTTCCTCCTGAAGGTGATAGGAAGCCACTGGAGTTTACTGAGTACCGCATTTTAGGAAAATGCTTTAGTGGTTGAAAGGAAGATGGATTGCAGTAGGGACAGAATTGAAGCAGGAAGATCTAGCAGTAGTCTATTGCAATAATCAAGGTCTGCAATAATGCAAACCAGTATTAGAATGGCAAAATATTTCAAAGATGAAAAGGGAATATATTTGGGAAATGTTGCAAAGGTGAAACTGAAAAGCTTGGATATGGTGGGTTGAGAAATAGTAAAGAGTCCTGGATAACTCCTAGGTTATGAGCCTGAGAGACTGAGAGGATAGTGTTACTCGACAGTAATAGGAAAGATGGGGGTTGGGAAATGGAAGGGATTAGAGCAGTGGTTCTCAACCTTCCTAATGCTGCGACCCTTTAACACTCTTATGTGGGTGTATCTACATGTGGGCAGACCCACCTGGAGACAGATAGAGGAGCTGTGTCTCAGTTCCTAAGACTATTAGAAATATGTGTTTTCCAATGGTCTTAGGAGACTCCTGTGACCCTTGTGAAAGGGTCGTTCGACCCCCAAAGGGGTTGCAACCCACAGGTTGAGAACTGCTGGTTTAGAGGGAAAGATAACGAGTTCTATTTTGGACATGTTGAGTTTAAGTCTTTAAGATGTCTATGGCACATCTAGTTTGAGAAGTCTGAAAGATAGTCCAAGATGCAAGATTGGAAGCCAGAGAGACTGGAGCAGGACATGTATATTTGACAATCATCAGCATAGAGATGGGAACTAAATCCATGGGAACTTAATGAGATCACCAAGTCAAGCAGTATAGAGAAAGAAGAAAAGAGAGCCCAGAACAGAACCCTACATAAGGATTTTATAAAATAGTAATGCAGTGAGAAAAAGAGAAAAAAGGTAAAGGAAAAATGAAGAAGTAACTTCCTAAATTCTATGCTATTAAATACTTAATCATGGTAATTAATTTACAACATTAAAGAAGATCATCAAAGAAACTGCTGTTCAAAAAAGAAGGGTTAGTCAGGCAGTAATAATGAAGGATAACCAATGGACAACCAATGCACTTCACTGTTATCTTTGAAAATGTCAAGAAAAATGAAAGAAGACACCCCCAGAAGAGAATATGGACAAGACAGGCAGACAGAGAAGCACTGAGATCTTCCACCTGCAATGATGGAGGAATTATCCACTTCAATAAAATCATAGATTCATTTGAGTAAAAAGTAGGGGTACCTATTGAGATAGACAGACAGACAGACAGACAGACAGACAGACAGACAGACAGATAGATAGATAGATTGACGTTCCTAATAATGTAGTACATATACATATTAGCCACTATTATTAAGCCTTTTTAATTATTACATATTAAATATGCATTAAAATACACATTAAGCAAAAAATTGTTCGTAGGAATCAAGATTTTAGAAATGTCAAGCAGAGCCAAAATAAATTGGCATAAAACAAAATCTAGTTCCATCTAACTCTCTTGTGTTCAAAAAACATGAAGCAAATTCAAATTACTTTCTCTATTAACCTGACCTATTTAAAAATCTCTAGGGTTCTTATAAGATAGAATCTATTCAGAAATCTGTTAAAAATGTGTTTTTCTGAACACATCAAAAAAGTAGAATAGAACAGATCTGTATGTTTTACATATAAAATATATGGTCAAGAAATTAACTGTACACCCCAAAATTAATGCAATCATGAAAGCAGTAGAATTACAAAGGTAGCAGGCCATCTGTGAAATTACCTGATAAGACACTGCGGTTGTCCACACACATGGAAAAGATTCGCTCATATACTAATTTTCCTGTGAGGGGAAAGAGAAAATGATATGCCATTAAGACATTATACAACTGAGAAACAAATAATAAAAATAAAGTTTTCTTTCATCATCATCTCCCTGAATGTTTCCTTGTTATATCATGCTGCCACCTAGTGAGTCTAAAATTTAAAGTAGATTTCTGACTTTATCCCAGACAAATGAGACAAATAAAACAGCACACTGACTTGTCTATGAGAGAGAGGTCACAAAACATCAAGGGTGAAAGGAGCTTTGGTACTCTTCATGTACTCAATGGATATTTTGTACTGTACTTGGAGATGGTGAAAGCCGGAAGGTAAAAGAATATTAAAATTTGGGGTGCGGTGGGGGAGAGATAAACAGAAAAGCTAAAGAAATGTGTTACTGTGTAAGAGTCACTCCTGTAGAACCCAGTCAAAGCACACATGTGAAGTATAGAAGCAAGGGGAAAAAAATCTCACTACTTTAAAAACTGTTTTTTAATAGTCCCAAAAAGATAAGAATGCCAATAACTTACTGTAATCGAATAAGGCAGTAAAATATATTCAACAACTTCTTACCTACTCTATAACAAATTACTAGTTCATTTTAAAAAGGTCTTATATACACCAAAATACACCAAAAAGCAACACTATTTGTGGTAGAAAGGAATAGGAAACAAAAGATATGGTCATCAACTGAGGGGATAGCTAAACAAATTATGAGTTATGAATGTAATGGAAGATGACTGTAAAAAAAATGATGAATATGAACACAGGACCATGGGACAACCTATAAACTGACACAAAGTAAAGCTAGCACAACCAGAAAAACATGACCACAGGAAAGAACACAATGTCAAGACTAACTATAGAACAATCAAAAATAAAAGCAGCAAAGTCACAAAGAACAAGCTTATAGCCACAGAGACAGAAAATACCTCCTCCCACTTCTTTTCAGAGGTTGGAGGTCAATAAGCACGAAACATTGCGTATCTTTTCAGATTTTTTTCAACGTACTGATTTGTTTTGCTGACTTTTTCTTATTCTTATTTTTTCTTTAAATTTGTTGTTGTTCTTGTTGTTGGATGGGCAGCTTTCTCTAGAAAGGCAAGGCCATGGGGCAATGTAAAAAACAAAAATATCGATAAAAATTAAGTTTAAAAAAATGCAAACACACTGGGAACAGGGAATATTATGTTTATCTACATGTATCTCCAGAACTTAGGATAGGCTTGGTACACAGAAAACGCTAAATAAATGCTTCTGTCATTTGTTCATTGATTCTAGTTGATGTGGGACAAATTTTCAACTCCTGGTGGCTACGCCCCAACAAACAAGCTGCTTATAGTTTCAGGGCAGAAAAAATCTTAGAAGTCATTTTACTCAACCTGTTCAGAAAACTGAGGCCCAGAAAGGTTAAAGAAGTGGCCTAGATCACAGAGGTAGTAAGTAGAACACAAGATTCAAACCTATGAGGGGAGGAAAGGTGGCACAGTGAAGAGAGCACCAGCCCTGGAGTCAGGAGGACCCGAGTTCAAAACTGCCTCAGACACAACACAGAACTCAGACACTTAACACTTAACTGTGTGACCTTGGGCAAGTCACTTAATCCCAACTGCCCTGCCTTTCTTCCTCAAAAAAAAAAAAAAAAAAGATTCACATCTATGTTCTCATACTCTAAGGCCAATATTATTCTTTCTGGTGTACCATGTCAGTTCCTTAGAGATCCCTGATATGAGACCTTTATTTAATATATTTCAGCAAATATTTTTTTCCTTAATCTTTTAATTTTATTTTTTAATTCAATTTTATTTTATTTTCAGTTCTGAATTCTCTCCCTTTTACCTCCTCTTCCCACATTTATTGAGAAATCAAGAAAAACAAAAAGTCAAGCAAAACAAATCCCCAATTGAGTTATATCAAAAAAAGAAAGAAAAGAAAAGAAAAAGAAGATACTTTGATCTATATCCTGAGTCCATCAAGTCTCTATGTGAAAGCAGATAGTGTGTCTCATCATGAACCTTTTGGAGTGGTGGTTTATCATTGGGTCAATCAGAGCTCCTGAGTTCTTCAAAGTCGTTTATCTTTACAACATTGTTATTGTTGCTATTGTATAAATCTTTCTTTCAGTTCTGCTTCCTTCACTTTACATCCATTCATAAAAGTCTTCCCAGGTTTTTCTGAAACTATACCCTTTAACATAATAGTATTCTATCACATCCACATACCATAACTTATTCAGCCATGCCCCAACTGATGAGCATCCCCTTAATATACAGATTAAAAACAGAATCAAAGTGGTAAAAAGATTTTTGCAATTATTTTTTTTGTAAGTTTAAAAATCAAAATCCATAATGATCTGACACAATTGTATAATAAGAGCCAATCTCCCCTACCCCCAAAAAAATTCAACAAATATGAACAGATAGTTTTCAAAAGAAGAAACACAAATAATCAACAATCACATGAAAAAGAATTCACATGCTCTAAAACTCATCAAAATGCACACTGAAACAGTTAAGACAGCACCTTCTAGGCCTTAAAATGGAAAAGATGATAAAATGTCTTTGCTAATAATGGCTACAGAAAATCAGGCACGTGTGTCACTACTGGAAGAACTGTGAATTTGTTGGATTTTTTTTTTTTAAGAAAGTAATATTTAATGCTGAAATTTGAAACACAATAAGAGCTACCGAAATGTTTTTATTCTTTGAAACCTAGAAATCTCTCTACATAAAGTATATTTTAAGAAAATTAATAAGAGGAAAAAATATCCTAAAAGAAATATTCCTAGCAGTACTACTTGTAATAACAAAAAATTCTAAGTGAATGAATGAAAAATAATGTAAATAAATTACGTGTCCCAAAATTGGGATAGGGTCAAAGAAATACGAGCGTGATAAAATATTACTGAATTTATGTCTATAAAGAACATCATGACATTATACAGTGAGTAAAAATATATACATTAAGATTATGAAATGACAACAAAATTGCAATAAATCCGTAGAAATTCAAAGGAACATGGAAAGTACACAGAATGATTATTTCAAATCTGTTGAATTTCATGTATATATTTTAAAGTAATATGCAAATAACAATCATGTACATGTATGTATATTTTTTCATTTTTCCTATTTTATTTTCTCTTGTTCATATTTATACATCTGAATATATATAGTTGCTGAAGGAAAGGAAAATGTTATCAATTAGAAGAAAAGAGGCAAATCTTTTGATTCAGCAATACATCCATTACATCACGCTACTCTGCATTACAAGTCACAAAACAGGTCACTTCTACAGTCCTTTCTAAAACACACTCCGTGTTTTAGATACTGGATCGTTTTAACAGATGTTTAGACCTAAACTCCAGAGGTATTTGTTTTATTTCTAGCTCTACAGAATAATCCTATGGCAAGGTACTGAGTAACAATAATGATGATAAAAATAATAACAATAATGTGCTTTAAGATTTGCAAAGTACTTGACAAACATCTCGTTCTAGCTTCACAATCATCCTCAGAAGTAGACGCTATTAGGATCCCCTTCCCACAGAGGCAGACAGAGCTGAAGTGACCTGCCAGGGTAACAGGGCTAGTCAGTGTCTGAGGCAAAATTGAAACTCCAGTCTTCCTGAATCCAATGCTTGCACTCTATCCACTGTACCACCTAGCTGCCTATTAAACAGCAGGTTTAGGATTGAATAAGTAGGTAGTATTGTCATTTGTGCTGTACTCATCTACCCATTAGCAATTAATTCATATTTTTGTAATTATCTGGGCTAGTTTTATTACTGCTAAAAGTGGTTTGTAGCTGTAATCATATAACTCCTACATGATCTACGGATACGGTAAAAGCTCATGACAACAAGGAACAAGGACAATCACAGAGATAAAACAGACAATTCTGATTACATAAAATTTTAAATTTTACACAAACAAAATCGATGCAGCCAGGATAAGCCAGGAAGAAGTCATTGACCAGGCATGGTGGTGCATGCTGGTGATCCCATACGTTGGTGAGGCCGAGACTAGCACATCTGACAGTTTTAGTTTCAGTGTTTCTCCATCACACTCCACCCCTCATTTTTCTTTTCTTCATGTTTACATACACAATTAATCAAGTGGCACTTAAGAAACATGTAATGTCCATTATGTACCAGGTACCAAATCAAGCTCTTTACTCTCTAAAAGTTAAGAAGGCAAAGTTAAAGGATGGGGACAAGGGAGAATAATCTGGGAAAAGAGGACTTGAAATGCAAAAAGGAAAAATCAATAGGAATAAGATCTTTTTTATCAAATCCACTTTACCTATAATATACTTTAAAAAAAAAACATTTCTTAGATCTTGCCAGCACTTACCAAATGTATCAAGTATATCAGTAATGAGGACGAATTTGCTTGGGTAGAACTGGATTACTGACGTGTCAGAAAGGAGCTTAGAACACTAGGGGAAAAAAAAGAATAACATAATCATTAAAAAGAATCTGGCTTAGAATTCTTCAGTATTGGAAAACATCACAACTACTTAGGCAAGAGATGTTAACATTGTACAATATATACTTAAAAACGAATGAATGAAAAAAATTACATATGTCATGAGCCAAGCACTTTGCTGAGGGATGAAGAAGCAAACAGAAAAACAAGGCAGGCCCTACTCTCAAGGAGCTCACACTCTAATTGGGAAAGAAAATCCATATAGGATAAGATGGTTCATTTGCAGAACCGATGTAAAGTCTCAGAGAGTTACAGTGGAGATGGCAAGGCCCAGGAGTCTTTAGGGCATACTAAAGCATCAGCTCCACAGAACAAGGAACCTAGAGAGGGGGCTGACCACCATGGGAAAGAAAGGAATGGATCTAAGGGTCAGAATGCAATGAGGGTTCCAAGTTGCCTCCAGTAGGAGTAAGAATGGAGTGAAGAGAGTCCATGTCTTGCCAGGAAGAGAAAAGTTAAAAAAAAAAATTGCAGGGAGATTACAAGGAAGGCCTACAATCCTGGAGGGATAAAAAGTCACTCCATCTGGAAACAGCTCCAGCTGGGCCCTTCCAAGCACCATTCACAGGCGCTAGGGCAGTTAGAGGAAAGGCAGACCCACTTGGTGGCAGCTCTAGAGAAAGCCCTGAAAGTTGCCCCCAATGGGCTGTGGGGCAATAGAGAAGGGCACAAGCAATACGATGAATTATAAAGAAAACTAAATAAGGAGTCAGGAGACCCGAGTTCTACCACTAACTCCAGTATGTCCTTGGACACTCTTACCTTTATAAGCCTCAATTTCCTCATCAATAAATGAGGATATTGAACTAGATAACTTCTACAGTCCTTTCTAAAAACATATGAATTCTCCAAATTCAGCATCTAAGGCATTTATTATAACAGAGGATAAGCAATAATTATACAACATAGAATAATATAGCTAAAGCATATTCATAAAACTGACTAGAAGGAATCTGCTACTATCCCTTCAGGTCTACTGGGTACATGTTAACTCCTTTTTACAAGAGAATTATAGTGATACTCTAGGGCAGTAGTGTCAAGTTCCAATAGACATAGATTCCTGTAGGCTGCATATTGACTGAGAAAATCACAAACTAACATTATCTATGTTTTACTGTATTTTTATTTATTTTGTGAAACATTTCCCAAATACATTTTAATCTGCTTTGGACTGAACTCAAGAGTTTTGCTGAACACAAGTTTGACATCTCTGACCTACAGAAATATTTTCCAAGCTGGGGACAATGAATCCAGAAGGATATAGAGAAACTAACGAGAAGGGGACCTCAAAAAGACAAATTTCACATTTCCAAAATTCTGTTTGGTGACAATAGCATTTGAAGGACAAAGTGAATTACACTTTCAGGGTTGTTAGTATGAATGACTCATGAATGGGGAATCATGAGATTTCAAACATTTGAGAATCACTCTCCTAGCAATATTATTCCTCTGAGACAGATTACCAGGTTGATCTAGTAGAAATCTGTAGAGAATGCTAAAAGCTCCAAAGTAGAGTCTCAAACCCAAAAGGAGGGCAGCATGAAGTCACCGCATTCACACGCCTGGAAGACACACAGCCTGCCTGAAGTGAACAACTTCTGCCATACATGCTCATTATCTCTGCCACTATGATTTGGCTTCGAGAAATTTTAATTTATATTCTTTCCAAAGAAACTGCTTGTTAAGTCTTTGGTGCTTTTTCCATCAATATACAATATCTTCCTCCTCCTTCTTTGAAAGGCCCGACTTTCTTCTGAACCTAAACCAGTAGTGTTTCTCAAAGGTTCCATAAATACATTTCAATGGGCCCATGAACTTGGATAGGGGAAAAAAATTAATTTTTTAATTTCAATACAACTGGATTCCTTTGTAATTCTACATAACTCATTTTGTGCACATAAACGTATTATTCTGAGAAGAGGTTCACAGGCTGTACCAGATGCCAAAGGGGATCTTGTCACAAAAACAGTTAAGAGAATACGTATAAACAGATCGACTAAAAACTTCAAATAGTCACATGTGTCTCTGGAAAACACCATGAGAGCCATTATTGATAACATTTTTCACTTTGCTTTGAGTTTCACAAAACCTACCTAAACTGTCCTAAAAATTTTTCTTCAGTAGTGCATGTCTTAAATAAATGAGCTGATAAATCAATTTTATAAAGTCTTCTCAAGTTAATTTAGATTTTCAATATTATTCCTATGTATCTAGGAATGCTCTATTTCCTGTTAGCTGGTTTTTCATTTTTATCATCATCTTTATAAATGTTCCAACTTCAAAAGTTTTTCCAAGAGCATTCAGGGCAAGTAAAACCAGACCTACCTCTCTTTCCTGGTAACTCTTTACACTACAACAACTTGCCAGTTCTAAAATATGGCACCTGGATCATTCTGCCATTATCCTTTAAAGGGTCACTCAGGAATAAATTATTACACTTTGGTCACAGTGACATGAAAAAAACTTAAACTGCAGATGAAATCTCTCCTACATCTATACTTAGGCACTTTGATTCCAAACTAATGTCAAAGAATATAATTAAGGTCAACAGGAACTAGACTTTTGATAATAAAAATTCTCTCATCTCCCCCACTCAGTAATAAATACCACGACCCTAAGTTTGTGTCTGAGTTTCACGCCGGGAGTTTTATGTGCGAAAGGCACTCTGGTGTATGTAGTAGGAGAAGGATATATAGCAGATCTATAGTAGGAGCAGCGAGAAGGCAAAAGATGGATTAGCTGCATGACCATGGTAAGTCACCTAACTTCTCTGTGCCTCACTTTGGTCATCTATAAAATGAGGGGAACAGGACTAAACGTCTCCAAAACCCCTTCTGACTTTAAGACTACATGGAATTTTTCATTTATGCTATTTTTAAAAAATCTATCCCAGAAGATCTTTTAAAATTCCTGATATCTACATAAAGCCTTACATACAACAAACTCAATATCTGCTTATATTTATGCCATTAACAGGGCGATCCTATATTTGTGCTTGAAAGAAATCTGAGAGAAACAAATTATTTAAATAAATTCTCAGCATAGTTTTTTCTTTACTTTCTCCATCAATTATGTGATAATACAAAACTGTAAAACAATCCTCACAAAATTATCTTCTATTTACCACCACTTCTACCCTTTGATAAATGTTTAAAGGATTTTCTATTTGGCTTTGGCAGGGGGGTGGGGGGACGCCCACAGGTCTTAAGACAATGTTAAAAATGATTTAAAAAAAATTTTTTTGGAAGGCAATTGAGGTTGTGTCTTGCCCAAGGTCACATGGCTAGTTTTGTGTCAAGTGCCTGAGGCCGGATTTGAACTCAAGTCCTCCTGATTCCAGTGCCGGTGCTCTATTCACTGCGCCACCTAGCTACCCCTAAAAATGATTTTCCTTCTCACCTTAGCTAGTGTCTTAGCTTCCCCAGCTTCCATTAAGGCTTAGTCCCAATCCTAGCTTTTGTAGGAAACCTTTCCCAGTCCCCTCAATAGCATACTCCTTTCTCAGAACACTTACCATCTACTCTATAGAGACCTCTATGTGTGCCTAGTTACATACATGCTATCTCACTCATTAGAAGGCAAGCTCCTTGAGGATAGGGAATGTTTTTGTCCTTAATTGTATCCCAGCGCTTAGCACAGTGCCTGCCTGACATACAGCAAGGGCTTAAAAAAGCTTATTAACTTGCTGGAAATGGTCCAAACATGGACTGATAAAAATGAATACACTGTCTTGATGACTTTTCTTGACCTGATTCTGTTTTAAGCTTACTTACTTCAGATCTACTGTGTATATGTTAACTAAAAAATCAAACCTGTACAAAGAGCACTAATGTCTAAAGAGAATATACTAAGTAAGCATTCTGCCTGGACTATATCTTCAGCTAAGGAAAGAGACACTTAAAACATAAGAAGAAACAATGAAGTTTGTACTCTTATTAACCAGGTGTTTAGCTAGTAGAAGCTTCTATAGTGTTCTTTTATTGGGAGGAATGGGGAGGAGGGTAGAGAAAGAGATGAAATAAAATCTCCCTTAAATAAAGCTTAAGAAGTCACAGTTTTAAGTAAATAAATAAATTTTACAAAAGAAGTCACAGTTTGAGAATAGGGGCAGAACTTAAATCTATGGAGAGTTCTTGCCAATAAAAATATTGTGGAAAAACACTTGCTGATTCAGATATTTCTTCACCTTAACTACACAGCAAGCAATTCATATCACATGTCTTTGGAATGAGATGATCTTCCTTCAATAATATTTACTTTGTAAAATAATAATAGTCTTTGAAAGAATATAAGCTATAGTTTGCCACATGTCCTGGAAACCCCAAAAAATATACAGATTCATCTTAATGAGATTTCAAACATCTAAACCAAAGAATCTCAGACTCTATTAAATCTCCTCTCAAAAGAAACAAGTGAGAAAAAAAGTCCCCATTACTGTGGTACTGAATAATGGTGAAAGTTGACATTATAAAATAGAAGTCATAGCAACCTGGAAATCTCTTCTAACATATCTATAAAAATAACATTACTTAAACCACTCATACCAGTGTAAATCACAAAGACTGTTTTGACAAGGTACTATCATTCCTAGGTCCATTTATGCCTATGAATCAATCGGTCGGTCTGTTTTTTTTCTTTTTACAGAATTGCATGCTGTTATCCAAAGATTTCTTTCTACTGAAATCAAAATATATCTCCCAAAACTAGAAACAAAATTCCAGTAGCATTAAAAAATATAGAACATACTACAGAATTGCATTCAGCCACCAAAGTGATTTTTCTAAAGCATGTCACACACATACACACCCCGATCCCAAATAAACTCCAAAGGTTCTCTATTGCTTCTAGAAGCAAATACAAGAAGTTCTGTTTGGCATTCAAAGCCTTTCATAACTTTCCAGTGGTCTTATATCTTACTCCCTGACACGTACTCTTTGATCTAATAAGAGTGGCTGGCTGTATGACAAACAAGATACTCCATCTCTCTGCTCCAGGCATTCTCTGTGGCTGTTCCCCATGTCTAGAATACTTCCCCTCCTCTGCTCCAACTACTGACCTCCCTGGCTTCTTTTTTTTTTTTTTTTTTGCTTTTTTGGAAGGCAGTTTGGGGGTTAAGTGACTTGCCCAAGGTGACACGGCTAGTTTTTGTGTTAAGTGTCTGAGGCTGGATTTGAACTCAGGTCCTCCTGACTCCAGGGCCGGTGCTCTATTCACTGCGCCACCTAGCTGCCCCCCCTGGCTTCTTTTAAGTTCCAAATAAAATCCCTTCCTCCCCAGCCCCTCTTAAGTAGGTACCTTTCCTCTGCTGACTACTTCCTATTTTTCCTGTATATAGCTTGCTCTCTACATATTTGTTTGCACATTGTCTCCTCCATTAGACTGTAAGCTAGGCAGAGACTGTCTTTTGCCTCTTTTTATATCTCCAGTGCTTAGCATAGTACCTAGCACATAATTAGTGTTTAATGAATGTTTACTGCTTGATGTTGCCTGGGATACATACCTTTTGGCTACAGATATCCAACAAAAGCCAACGTAGCCTCACAAAACAAAAAAGAAGTCGGGTAGAAAACCAAAGCTACTGAATAATCAACCCATACTTGTCATATAAATGTGAAGTTTGAGAGGAGCAGGGAGAAATGCAACATTTTATGAGTCAATATTTTTCTTACATAACAAACATTTTAAATGACAACTGAGAAAATATTCTTTATGGAAAAAACTATACATTGAAAGGCCTATTATCGAGAGGGTTTACCATGCATCCTTTGTGTTTATTAGGAAGACTTACATAGCATTTTGAAAGGAGCAACTGAAAATTCTTGGAAAAATTGAGAGAGGTGGTAAAAGAATGAACTTATGTACAGAGAACAGGAAATGCCTCAGTGATTTACTCCTTTCTATACATAATTTCATTCTAACTTTGAATTTATTAATTCCATGTTGGAAGATGAATTGAACAGCAAGTGATCTGGGCATTACTGTGTTGAAAGAACAAAAAAAAACAAGTTGCCAGAAGCTCTGGTATTTTCCTGTCTCGACAAGCTATCATCTATCTCCTAACAAGCCATTTATTTTCATCTCAAGACTCTACTTAGACACTGCTTCTTTTCCTCACTCAGTAATATACCTTGTAATGGATAAGAGAGTGTCCTTAGGTATTGTAGAAGCATTAACTTTTAGAAACAGAGGATTTATTAAACAGTATCTTGGTGGTTTTAATGAGTTTATGTCCCCAGAGTGTCCAATTATATCCTAGGAGTAATTTATTCACTATCTGATTGGTCTCTTTTTAAAGGGAAAAGAAGATTGAGATGGGAGCAGGTTTTTTTTTACAACAATGAAGAAGGTAATGGTCATGCTTCAAAAGTCTCCTTTAGCCCTATACAGCATAATATAGCAAATTTTTATTTTTAGCATTTTTACACAAGACTATAAGGATCAGAGTCCTGACCTGGATAACAATTTTTAGTGCTTTCACTTTCTGGTCTGAGGCCCAGGCATCCTTTAGTGACTGATTGAGCTCTTCAATTCGGTTCATGTAATCCTGCTGGGTCAAATTTAGTAGCTCCCTTTGGGATCCCTGTGAATAAATCATAGGGGAAATGTAACCAAGAAAAGCAAAGTACATCTAACTCAGTCATCCAGGAGAAAGAGCATCAGTTCTTAGTAAACTTCAGTCCCTCAAGTTCTCTCTTCCTTCCCATCCCTATGTTCCCTCCCCATTAAACAGCACTAATTCTTAACCAACATTTATGTGAGTGAAACAGGTGCTCATAACGATAATACTACCACAAGACCAGAAGGTGACCCTTCTCATAGAAAGTTACTGAAATTGAAAAAAATGCTGATATTAAGTGATAGGGGTAGGATAAGAAAAAAATTCAAAATTCTTCACTAGCCACTCAGGTTCTATTAAATAGGGAGAATGCATAGTTACTATTAAAAATATGCATTTTATATTAGTTTTATTTTGGTGTTTCATAGTACAGCAAGGCTGTTGAGAAGCAATGAAGATTAGCATATTTATCTCCTAACATGTCATCTGAAGGCTTTCTACAAGAATCTTATAAAGGACAACACCTCTTGTTCTCAACTTGATCTCAACTTCAGCAATGCAAGTGACATTTGAGACTACTTAGTCTAACCCTAGGGTGGGAACCTGCGGCCTCAAGGCCACATGTGGTCTTCTAGGTCCTTGGGTATAGCCTTTTGACTGAGTCCAAGTTTTACAGAACAAACCCTTTTATTAAGGGGATTTGTTATGTGAAGTTTGGGTTCAGTCAAAGGGCTGAGGACCTAGAGGGCCACCTGTGGCCTCAAGGCTATAGGTTCCCCATCCCTGGTATAACACCCTCACTGGATATCACTGGATAACAGGTCAGAACCTGTTCTTAAAAGTAATTAATAGGTGATATTTACAAAAATATTTTAATGTTGACAAAGCATGTTCCATATTTATATGATTTCCTCTAATCCGCATAACCCTGTGAGTTAGGTTCTACAAACAGTATTATGTTCATTTTACAGATAAGAAACCTGAGTCACAGAAGGTAAGAGGCTTAGTAAAGGTCCCACGGTAAATCTCCAAGGTCAAACTACCTTGAGAGTATAAAAACTAAGCTAAAGCCAGCTGATTGACACAAATGACATGAAGCTTCTCTGAAAAGCACTCTTCTAGATTTCTAAGTTCTACATTAGAATACTGCATTATACTCTATTCCAAAAGCCATAAGGTAGCCATGTTTTGGTTCATGGTAACATGGTAACAACGTGGCCATATCAATGAGTATGTGACCTCCACATAAAATGCAGGGCCTTTATCAACCACAGTAACTTCCTCCTAATTTCCAGACTGCATCACAGATTACTGTATACAGACGCATTACAATGCAGATAGAACACCACCCTCAAAGCAAACGTAAGTCAGAGGTCTCAGGAGCTTCTAAATACAGCTCTGGCATCTCCAGTATCAGCACTAGAAAAGAACCTGCACGCTTTACCCAGAGCTCCCTAGATGAGAGATCAGGCAGAAAGCACAAGAAGAAAAATGAAACTATTCATAGCTGGAAAGAACCACCAAAAATGTCTTTCTCCTCTTCATGACAGCTCACCTCCTCCAGATCATCCAGTTCTTCCAGCCTCGTCCGTACTTTCTCAGACACTGCAGATGTGGAGGTTGCAGCCTTGCCTAGACACACAGGGTTCAGTGGTTTTAGGATCTCAAGATTTTCATATATTTATATTATTTAGGATTCTTTCCTACTAAGATCACACCTATAACAGAAGAATTTCTGCTGCATTATGATTAAACATGATGGAATTTTGGAAGGTTTACAAAAAAACAAAACAAAACAAATGAATACTCTAGGGGCAATTTACCTAAGTAATCAATATTTCACAGAGAAAATCAGGATTTACTACCTACCTGATTTCATCCCATTTAAACACTTTCACTGAATTGGATTATTTATAAAACTTTGCACTCCATCATTTGCTCACCCACCATATAAAAAAGCCAAAGTAAATGACACAAATTACAGATTGGGTTACTTCCAGGAATCAAAGTAAATTGAAACGTCCCCTTTTGGAGCACACACAAAAACTGCTACCCTGGTGAAACTACCATTTCGTTGATTGATTTGTTCATTCAACAAGAATGCACTAAGCTTCTTCTAGGTTTAAGGTCTAATACCTACTGCACACGGCACTAAGCCTATTCAGTTACATTACTTGAAAACAGGAAGAAGACTTTCAAACATCTTCAGCCCAACAATACTAGATCTAGTAGCTTTCAGTCTCCCTGAATGGTGAAAAGTGATGGTAGCTGCTGGCACAGTCCATGCCAGACCTCCTCTTCAATGCCTAACCCCCCATTTTATGTGTTCCCTGGGTCCCCAACCTCTCCCTCAACCCAGGAATTCAGTGGTCTCATCAAACCTGTGCTAACAAATTTATCAGATTTGGGCAAATGATAGGTAAGACCAATCTGAAAAGTTCTCTCTCACAAGTCACTGGAGTTTTTTAAAAAGAAAAAAAGACTCAAACCAAAAAGAATCTCCCCCTTGTTCCCTGGAGGTACTGGCGACCATGTTTCTATTCCTAGGGCCAAGTAAAGTTACCTGGTAGGTGCCTAATAAATGCTTGTAGAATTGAATTAAATGATAGAATTTTAGAATTAAACAAGTAAATTGGGGAGCTGTTCCTTCATTCATGTTCTATGAAATAATTTAGAATTTAAATAGCATCTTACATTTTCTTTATTTTTTCCCAGTGGTAAAGGTAATGAAAGAGAGTAAAAAAGGAATGCCTGTTTATTTTTTAAAACAAAATTTTATTTAAAATATTTGATAAGTCAACAAGAAGTATTCATTAAGTACCTAACCATTCATTCAGTCAATAATTACTATAGGAATGCCTACTATATGTAGAGTGATCTAACAAATTAAGAGAGCATACAAGTCAGGGAATAAAAGTCTGATTCTTTTGTAATACTGTACTCAATCCAACAGAAAAACAGTTCACCAGTTAAGAAATTTGTAACTAACTTACCTTTCTCAGATCCCACAAACAGATTCTGTAGAGAAATAACATCAGTTGTTATAAAGAAGATCAGACATTTATGGAACCATAGAATCTAAGTCAGAAGGGATACCTAATGCCACATAGTAAGTATCTGACCGAGCACCCCCTTTACAACATTCTCAAACAGAAATCACAAAAGATTGAAACCAATTAGCAAGCTAGTTTTAAGGAGCAATATCACGTGTCTAAATAAAATATCATGAACATTTATTCAAAAGCGAAAAAAATTTTTTCAAGGCAATTCATGAGTTGATCAATGAACAGAAAAATCGATACAGCACTCAGCTTTCACCTCTATCTCCTGCACTCTCAATTCAGGACTGTCACTACCCCTTTGCAGCCAGCCATGGTATACCAGACAGCAGAAGAGAAACAGATCATTTCAGCCATCTGGGCCAAGGTTGACATGGAGGAAGCAGGGGCTGCTGCCCTTAGCTGGACCCCGAGTTACTTGAGCAACTTTGGGAACCTATCCAGCCCCACTGCCATTGAGAGGAACCCCTGGGTCAGAGCCCATGGCAAGAAGGTGCTGATTTCATTTGGTGAGGCTGTGAAGAACTTAGACAATGTGAAGGCCACCTTTGATAAGCTGAGTCAGCTACACTCAGACCAGCTGCATGTGGACCCCCAGAACTTCAGTCTCCTTGGAGACAACCTGATCATAGTCCTGGCAGCTGCCTTGAGCAAGAACTTTATCATCAAGGCCCAAGCTGCCTGGCAGAAACTGGTGGGAGTAGTGGCTGCTGCCCTGAGCAGAAATGACCACTGAACACCTCAGGAGGGGGCACTCAGAGAGGACCCACTTCCAGGTGAGCTCCTCAAGTGGAAGGGGTGGGAGAGGAGAAGCATGTGCTACCTCTACACATAGTGATTATGGTTAAATACAATAAAGTTGAACTATATGACAAAAATAAATAAATAAATGGAAAAATTCTACACTACAACTGATTTCTATACTCTGCCACTACTTTGTAATAATGAAGTTCCAGAAGACTTGACCTGAATCTTTTCTCCAAAATTCTAACACTAATGACATAATAAATTTAGAAGAGCCCAAACAAAAAAAATGAAAAAGAAGCCTAAAATCCTCAGACTACAGTGAGACAAAAAGGATCAGGCAACTTACAATAGAGAGTTTTTCTGTTGTTGTGTATCTGGCAAGGATATCACCACGTTTACTTGCCCAAGGTTCAAAATCAGTTCCTACAGTGGAATTATCATCTCTATCCCGTTTCTTTCTTGAGCTATCCTATAGATAAAAAAGGAACAAAGGACTCCATAGCAACAGATAAAACTCAAAAACAAACAAAATACATTCTGAATACAGACTGAGGCATATTTTTTCCACTTTATTTTTCTTGCTTTTTTTTTGGTGTTTGCAATATGGCTAATCTAAAAATACATCTTGTATTACTTCATACATATAATGGATATTGTATTTCTTGCCTTCTCAATGAGTAAGGAAAGGATGGAAAGAATTTGAAATTGAAAATAAAATATTTAAGTGATTACTCTGAATGATATAAAAATGTTAACTGGCTTATAACCTATTTTTTATTGTTGTCTTGTGTATCTTTTAATAAATTAGCTTTAAAAAACATAGAATATTCCTATTCACCTGCTACTGAAGAGAGTTGAAGAAAAATTTTATGAAAACATGTTGACTGGGTCCACTACAAATTTATGTTACATAATCTCAACTGAGCCCCCACTGTGGCAATCTCTTTATACCACCCTAATTGTTCCACTATCTGCTCACCAAAGAGCTATTCCAAACCTTTTCATCCTTTCATGAACTTCCTATAACATCCTCTCCCCCACACCATCAGCTTAGAACCTTAACTCATATTTAACTGAAACAATTAATGTCATTCGGTGAGAACTCCCTCATTTCCATCCTCCTCATCTCGAATATCTCCTCCACCTGCCTTAAATGAAGATGCTGCCCTTCTCACCAAAGCTAACCCCTCCTCTACAGCCCAAATGAACCTATTCCATCCTGTTTTCTCCAGAAGATTTCCTCCTTCATCATCCCCCACTCCAACAAATCTTCAATGTCTCTACTAGCCACTCCCCAGCCTTAAAAAAAGACCTCACTTAATTCATCCATCCTTGTTAGCTTATCCTTATACCTACCTGCCTTCCCTTTCATAGATAAACCCCTTGAGAAAGCCAGCTATCATCAGTTCCTCCACCTCTCCTTTCACTCTCTTCTAAATTTTCTTTGATCTGGTTTCCAAGCTCTTCATTCAACTGAAATTAATCTTTCCAAAGTTACCTTTAGTCTCATAATTGCCAATGATTCCCTTCTCCCTAAGTTTTCATAACAATGCCCTCTCCTGGTTCTTCTCCTCCTCTCTTCTCAGTCTCCTTTACTAGATTTTCATCCAGGTCACACCCTCCAACCACAGGCATCCCCCAAGTCTCTGTCCTTGGCGCTCTTCTCTTTTTACTCTATGTTATCTTGATTAGAGATCTCGTCAGCTTCCCGGGATTCAATCATCATCTCCACACAGATAATTCTCAGATACAGACCTGGCCCTAACTGCTCTGTTGATCTCTTGTCTTACATATCCAACTATCTATTGAACACCTTCAACTAGATGTGCCACAGACATCCCAAACAGGATTTATGTTTCTTCCAAAACCATGCTCTCTTAACTCAAGCTTACAATCTAGGTGTTACTGACAAAAATCTACTCTCCTATCCCCATATCCAATTAGTTACGAATTCTTGTCATTTTACCTTCACAATATCTCTCCTATACAGCCTCTTCCCTCTTCTGACACAGCTGCCACCCTGACACAGCCTTCACCACTTTACACTTGTACTATTTCAGTCATTTTCTGGGTGGTCTCACTGCCACCAGTTACTCCCCTTTTTGGTACCCTCCACTCTGCTGCCAAAGTGATCGTTCCAAAATTCAGGTCTGACTGTATCACTCTCTTATTCAGTAAACTCCAGTGGTCCCCTATTACCTCCATCCAGGATCAAATATAAAATCCTTTGGTTTTAAAGCCCCTTCTTACCTTTCCCAATCTTCTTATGCTGTACTGGTTTCCCTGTACTCTACAATCCAGCAAACAGTGACACACTCTCCAAACAAGTCATTTTGTCTCCTTACTCTGTGCCTTTCCATTGGCTGACCCTCTTCTTCCTTATCACCAACACCTAACTTCCCCAGGTTCCCTCAAGAATTAGCTCAAACACAACTTTCTACAAACGGTCTTTCCCAGGCCCCCTCAGTGCCAGCGCTTCCTCTCTAAGATTACCTCCAGTTTGCCTTCTCCATATCTCACATAACACACAGTCATTCACATATTGTCTTCCCCATTTGACACAAACTTCAGGGGGGCAGGGATTGTGCTTCACCTTTCTCTGTATCCCAAGTACTTAGCACAGTGCCAGGCCCATGGCAGGTACTTCATAACTGCTTGCTGACTTGCCTTTTGAATTTACATGGTGCCTTAAGGTTTACAAAAGCACTTTCTCTGATTTCATACCACAGTGTTAAGGCAATAATTACTTTTTCATATAAAGGCATTTCCTAAAAATGGAGAAATGAAAACATAAAAACTCCTTCCTTGATTAAAAAAAGATCATTCCATTACCATATTAGATGTGGCAGTCAGCAGATCCGCTGTTGCTGCAAACATGGAGAGTGGATCAGTACCATCAAGAACACTGCTCAAGGGGTCCACCATTGAGCTTGAGGAAGAAGAAGAAGTAGAAGAAGTACTTCCTTTCCTTCCCATTTTCTTGGTCTTTGATTCTGTGACCTGTGGGCAAATTTTAAAGAGATTTTACTATTCTTCCTGATCAAACAACAAAATGACTTTAGAATTTTCTCTTATGAATAGAAGACTCAGTTGTACTAGCTTACTTACTCTAAGTTTGACACTGTTTTTGTTAATAATGAACACCCTGCCCAGAGTACACTAAACCAACTATTTCTTTTACAGTCATCTCATACTATGATCATAGACTCACAGACATTTTTAAAGCAACATGTCCATATGAGATAAACAATGGTAAATGAAGTTCCCTTTTGAAAACATCTACAGAAAAAGTTCCTTACTTGAGACAAGGCCTTAACCATGATCTTTCTTTTCTAACTGGAGAAAGCAAGAAGAAACTAGATTCATCCCTCCTCCACCCCTGCAATAAATCAAATGTTCAAGTTAATTCTACTAATATGAAAGGCAATAACAGCTGTAGGCAATGTAAGCTACAAAACAAAAGTCAAAAAACACAGAGATACCAGTGACAATACGATGACCAATTCCCAAGGATAAATAGGAAAGATGAAGATGGCAACCAGTAATTTCAGTCAATGAGAATATCATGCATAACAAACTTACAGTTATAGGTTTCAGTGGATGATAATCTCCAAAATCCAAGGGTACAGCCTCTAAGCTACATGACTCAAATTCAGTTTTGTAGTTTCTCTGCCTCGAATGCCTGTTAAAGACATGTATGCATAAACCAAGCAGTTAATAAAAGCCCACGTAAAAAAATACTTCTTACTGGGCTAATGAGAATCACAAGATGTTACACCTGGAAGAGACTTTAGAGACTATCTTAATCCCTTCATTTTATAAATGGGGAAAGTGAAACCAGAGGAAAACTGTCCTCTTCATGACCAAGTAGCTGATTACTAGCTTGTCTAAAATAGCACCTACCGGGGGTAGAGCCAAGATGGCAGCACAGAAGCAGGAAAACTCCATGGCTCCCCCCACAACCACCTCAAACACCTATACAATATGACTCTAAACAAATTTTAGTGCTTCAGAATCCACAAAGTGACAGAGAGAAATAAATCTCCCACTGAAGGCAGCCTGGCAGGTGGACAGGAAGGGTTCATCCATTGCAGCGTGCTAGGAGCCAAGGCTAGCCCTATATGAGCCCCCAGTTTTAGCCCCAAGGTGGCCCTGACCAAGGGCTGCAGCAGACTTCAGGAGAGTGGATCACTAACAACAGTGGTGGTTTCCAGAATTATCAACTCATAAATGCCAAAGAAAAAGTAACTCAAAATCTTATGGAAATGAATGATGTAAACTAAAAATAAACATAAAATTTAAAATAAAATAAAATAGCAACTACCTTACAGGGTTTTTATCTCTTTATCCTAAAGTATTAAATGACCTTATTCTTATAAATTTTTCATTTACTAAAAATAGTTTAAAGAGAGAAGAGCAGATGGCGGCGTAGAAGCAGCAAAGCACCACAGCTCCCACACAAACACGCTAAAAAACTCATAAAATGGGACTCTAAAGAGATTTTCAAGCTCCAAAACTCTCCAAAAGACAGAAAGCACATCTGTTACTACAGGCAG
>CM053599.1:166667289-166693414 GCA_028646575.1 Pseudocheirus occidentalis | reverse complement strand
CAATTCATATAAGTCCAATATCATTATAATACGTTACTTGGTTCCAAAATTATACTAAATAATACGAGGGTCTGTAAATGCACGTTTTCGCTGCAAGGTAGCGTCGAGTAGCTGGTAGCCAATGTCCAGAATAGTTCGGAGTGCAAAGGGTTAATATTTGTAACATAACTCTAGCTTTGTAAATCTGCTTAGTAAGCCTACAAAAAAGAAGCATATGTTATCTTCAACGACCTCTAAGGCTGTGGCTTCTGACCCAACGTCTCAACAGGCAGGAAATAAATCACTTCAGAGCCTGAGAGGCAGCTTTCAACCTTTCAAGAATAGCTGCAACTTTTAAATTCTTCAATAATTTATCATTTTATTACACGAGTATTTGCAAACCCTCTGTATTTAGTGGAGTCTTTTTTTTTCTTTCTTTTTTTTTTTTTTGAGGGGAGAAGGCAAGGCAACTGGGGTTAAGTGATTTGCCCAAGATCACACAGCGAGTAAGGGTGTCAATTGTCTGAGGCTGGATTTGAATCCAGGTCCTCCTGACCCCAGAGCAGTTGCTAGTATTCATTGTGCCACCTAATTGTCCCTTAGTGAAGAGTCTCTTAAGACTTACTGTGGGGCGGCACTAGCCATGTGACCTTGGGCAAGTCACTTATCCCCAATTGTGCTCCCCCCACCAAAAAAAAGCAAGGAAAAAGAATTACTGTAGTATCACTGCAGTCAACTTGATGAGCCTCTCCAGAATTAGGCAGTCTGGTCATCAGATGAAGGAAATAAGGCCCTGCACACTAAATTCTTTTGGGCTAGTTAAGACCTGCCAGGATATCTGGTCTAGAACAGTAGCATTTGGGGAACAATACCCTTCCTCTACTCTATGATATATAAAGTTTCAGTGTAAAAAAGGTTAAAAATACTTCTTTCAGAGATGGACTAATAAAGAAAATGAAGGCCAACCATTCTCTTATCTCCCCTTAGTTAAGAGGTTTTAAAAAAAAAAATCAGTTTTTCCACTACATTAAAAAAACAAAACAAAACAAAAAACCACTTCATCTCTAAGGGGTTCCCCAGACCTTTTTACACTCATAACAAAGCAATGATATAGTTGACTATGGTGAGCAGCAGTGGTCAGAAGAGTGAACAGAAGTAGCCAGTGTAAGAATTGTACTTTCTATTCTTATTAAAATTCTTTTTTGCACAGTCATTGTGATTGTTCTGGGAAAATAAGGTCACATTCATCTTAGGAGTATAGACAGATATCCACAATTGGGTTAATGAGCTCCATGTACGCTAGGAATACCTGTTCAGGGTATTCCTGTGCAAACACACAAGAAACAACACAGCAAGACTTGGCTCAAGGCATTAGGCCTGTTTTGATGCTTTCATGAATTTTAACTTGAATGATTAAATTATTGCTGAAATATGCTTATTAAATTTGCCAATGAAGATAAATTAAGAAGAACGGGTGATGTTTTAGAAATATTTTAATTATATTTTATTATATGGAGAAGTGAAAAGGAATGTAATGATGTTAATCTAGGACCAACGCAAAGCAATTACCAAGGAGATAAAAACAACCTCCACAAATTAAAAAAAAAGCAAAACAACAAAACAACCACTGGCTTAGTGCAAGTGAAACAGAAAAGAATATCAAGGTCTTACTAAACACCAGCAGTAAATTTAAATGTTAAAAAAGTATGCTTTGAGGAAAAAAAAAAACTAAGAGCACACATGAAAACCATATATTCCTGTCATTGATCTGGTCTATATAAATGTCCTAGATGTAATTCTTCACTTGAAAAATACGAATAACTTAAGAGTTTTTAAAGAATAATTTTTTTAAAATAGGAGTTAGTAACCAAAAATTATTAAAATGTTCAGAAACAGAAATATGAAAATTTTAAAGGAACAGATGCAATTATATAGTGAACAGATATTTACCAATGAGTGCCACTATGCCCTCCTTCCATCTTTGCTGAAATGCCCCAAAGCAGCAGGGTACCTATACCAGAGAGACTTTCAAGGTCACTTCCAAATTTATAACAGTTATTGGTATAGGGTATCTCCCCCATCAATTTTCAAACCAATTAAATAGATAGCTGAAAAGGAAGGTGATGTACTTACTTAAATCTGTGGTTTGCTGCTGGATTAAGCTTCCTAACATCAGCAAATGTCAAGTCACTCAAACGACCTGTTCCATCAGTAGTCCTATCGACTGTCTCATCATGCATTAGGACAGGAACACCATCTGCCGTAAATTCAATGTCCAGCTCCACACCTGTTGCTCCATTCTTAGCTGCCTTAACAAAGACATCAACAATATTAATATAAAAAAAGAACAATATTAATTTCAAATGGCCCATAATTGTTATTTTCCAGCCCAGTTACTAAACCAGATGAACAGGGCTGAGCTCATAAATGGTAGGCACTTGTAGGGAGAAAATTCAGGAGGTACCTCTGTCATGGAACCTAATGCATTCTAAAACATTAAACAGATTAACTAGCAGTCCCATGAGGAAGAGGGAATGAGACACTGAGGAGTTGGGACACAGGGCAACAACATATTAAAATCTGGTCAGGGAGAGGTAAGATTGGGTGAGGCACTACCAATGTAGGTCACCACAGCATAGAGCCTGGAGCAAGATGATCCAACACCAGCTGCAGGTAGTACTGGGTTCATTCCTTGGCACTACATTTTGGGGAGGGTTTGACAAGCCGGTTTGACAAACTTAAACTCTTAAGTTATTCGTATTTTTCAAGTGAAGAGTTACATCTAGGACATTTATATAGACCAGATCAATGACAGGAATATATGGTTTTCATGTGTGCTCTTAGTTTTTTTTTTTCCTCAAAGCATACTTTTTTAACATTTAAATTTACTGCTGGTGTTTAGTAAGACCTTGATATTCTTTTCTGTTTCACTTGCGCTAAGCCAGTGGTTGTTTTGTTGTTTTGCTTTTTTTTTTAATTTGTGGAGGTTGTTTTTATCTCCTTGGTAATTGCTTTGCGTTGGTCCTAGATACCCTTGTCCCTAAGGAGGTAACCAGGTGAAGGGACTTGACATCATGACCCTGGTGTAGGAATTCTGTTTCAAGGACTGTGGATATTTAGCCTAGCAAAGAAAACTTGGATGTAGACATGATGGTTGTCTTAAAATATCTGAAAAAAATGTCATTTAGAGGAAGGGTTAGGCCTTTTCTGTTTGAACCCACAGGACAGAACTTGCTGGATAAATGGCAATTTAGGCCAAAAATAGAATGAGTGACCTCAAGAGGCAGTGATAACAACTTAATTATATGGCACTTTAAGGCTTACACAGTGCTTTCCTCAAAACAATCCTGTATTATTAGCCTCATTTTACACATGACAAAATTGATGCCAAAGAAATGATGATTGCATGTGTCGTCACCATCCAAAGTCATTAGGTTACTTTTTTTGGAAATGGCATAGTGCCTGGGATTTGAACCCAGGTCTCTCCTAACTCCAGTGTTTAGACCTTTGCCATAATACCCAACTGCCCCAAGACAGTAGACTCTCAATCAAGAATATATTGAGCAAAGAAAATGCCTAGCTAAAAGGTCTTTTGTAACCTTCCACAACAAAGCAAATTTCACAATAAAACAGCGTTGTCTTCAACCTTAAGTAGTGGGATTAATCACACTACACAATGATTTAATCCCAGGGAAGTAAGTTCTATGCAGTCTTGAAGCCATATAATCTAATGGGTAATTGAGCCTCACATCTCTATGATTCTGGTGGGTCTGAATAAAAAGTATGTTTAGCACTTAAAAAAAAAAATCTATTTAAAGGTAGTCAAATTTCTTACTATCCAGTTGTGCAAAATGCTGTAACTTGTTAGTCAGCATCAAAAGAAACCAATCTTTCTGTCCTTACATCTCTATACTCTATACTAAATACCAGCAAGAATAGTGTACAATTGCGGAAAGGAGAGGGATTTGCAAGTTGTGTTAGATGAATTACCACTTTGCTAGTGGTAGTAATTAAAAGCAACCAGGGATAGAAGAAAATAGACCAAGATCCTGCTCCTGAAAACTATGAAATCTATATATTCTTACTCAGAACACAAAAACCTCAGATTTTGCTGATGATAATATGAATAGATAATACATTACTTATAATATATACATTATAATACATTATATACATTACTTATAAATACATTACTTAAGAGATAATACATTACTTATAAATATAAACATAAAGATTAGCAGAGAAAGCTAACAGACTGGTAACTCCTGTGAGATAAGAATAATTGTTTCCCAATAGTCTCAAGAGAAGGAAGGAGCTGTTGGTTAAATTAAGCCAAGAATTTTTAGTTTAGTTTACAGTAGTACTGAGTCTGTTAGTCATTACTTAAAAAAACTCTTTATCAAGACCTCACAATCTCAAGTTTAAGGAACATTTTATTCATTCAAATTAAATCAGCATCTTCAGGATGGTAGCCTATCTTCTAGATAAAAAAAATTTAGATTAGTTTCAAAGTTTTAATAGCCAACCTTATTTCTAATATACACACACATACACACATACACACACACGCATGTGTATTTGCTTTTTGGAGGGGAAAGGCAGGGCAACTGGAGTTAAGTTACTTGCCCAAGGTCACACAGCTAGTGTTAAGTGTCTGAGGATGGATTTGAACTCAGGTCCTCCTGACTCCAGGGCTGGTGCTCTATTCACTGCTGAACTTTATTTCTAAAATAAGAGGTTGGCAATTAAACAACAACAAAAACCCTATTTTTTTTTTTTAAAGAAAAAAGTCTTCACAATGAAAATGAACTGACTCTGAGAAAATGTCTAATATGGTGCCAATAGTTTAGTCAGATGTAGTTTTAAATTTTAAAAAGATTAATTATCATACAGAAAGTATAGAACACATGTGAAGAAATGGGGAATTCCTAGTCAATGTGAATTTGGTAAAAGCAGGAAACATAAATTGGAATTGTTATATACTAAATGACTAGTAAGATAGAAAAGTGGCACACAGGACTTAATTTTTCTCAGATTTTCCTTTTTAAATGCCTGGTAATTATGTTTGTCATTAATGACTCACAAATGCTTATATAATTGTTCTGTTTATCTACCCTCTTTGCTTAATGTAGTGGCTCTGCTTAATTCCCAAGGTCTGACAATTAGCTGGATAGCTCATTCTATCTGCACATTCAGGAGGAGTCAATTCTCTTTTGTTTATCTTTAACACTAGATGTTTCTAGGAGACAGTTTTTAATTTTGTTTGTTAGCTATACTGAATATTGGTCAATAGTTTCAATATTGTAAAGAATAAAAATAATAGCTAATTGTCTTGATAAGCTTCTATAGTATAATTTATTATAGGCCACACTCCTCTGGGTCATCAGATATCTTTCTTATGATTTTTATATCAACCTTGTATTTATTTCTTAAAAACTTCTTTATGATTGAATTTTTTTCTATAATAATTTTTCTCCAACACAATTATATTTAGGACTTTATAAAACATACTTTGCCTAAGAGATGTTATTACAATTAGCTATGCTAAAAGGTACATTTTGTAAGGTTACTGAATCATCGTTATGAGTCAATCACTTATCAACACCTGTGTCCATAGCATCTCTTTCCCATCACAGAACAGATGTCACTCTTACTACCTGGTATCAGAAAAACGAGGTGCTATTGGGCTTTAATTCATTTTTCCTCATTAAGGTCATCTTAACTTATCTACAACACTGAAAATAACAGAAAGGGGAAAAGTCTAAGTTTCAACATTAAGATTCTATAAGATCAATAGAAATGAATAATTACTTGCCCTGAAGCCAGATAAAGAAACAGAAATACACAAATTCTACTCATGTTTCATTATCAATTTTGTTATTTGTATTAAGTATTTTTAAGGAACTTCTTCCCCGACAGTCTTTCAAAAAGGTAAATAATGTCTTATATGCATGTTGCAATTTTCTCTTATGTTTGATACAATTAACATGTTGTTACTGGCCTTAGATTCAGAGCCAGGGAAGACCTTACTAAGGCCTAGTCCAACCTCTTCTTTTTGGAGTGAAGAGGAAACTATGTGACTATTTCTGAGGTTGTTCTTATCTGAAGTTAGACTGTCTGACTTCAAAGCCAGTGCTTTTCCAGTGATAACACAGTTTTCATCTTATGACTTCACAAGAAAAAAATATCTTTTCAAAAACCTTCTCACCACAAACTACTTCAGCACTATAAGACACAGTAACCACTCAACAAATCTTCAAATGAAGAAAGACTTGCACTAAGGCACTTGTTACTACCTAAAAACTATGAAAAAATACGGTGAATAGAGCATCCACCCCGGAGTCAAGAGGACCCCAGTTCAAATCCTGCCTCAGACACTAGACTTGTATCTTGTGTGACCTTAGGCAAGTCACTTAATCAACTGCTCTACTTTCCCCCCTCCAAAAAATATATATTAAGATGCATACTGTGCATTTTTGTTGTTTTTTAACTAGTCTTGGGAATGGGAGTTGACATGCAGTTTGAAGCTACCACACAGTACAGGTCTGCCCATGCTACTTCCTGGCTTTAAAATGCTACTGCTTTTAGGATAAGATAAAAAAAAAAAACCTACCCTATTTGGTATTTAAAGACTTTTGAAATCTAGTTGTGGCCTATCTTTCCAGATTTCTTTCTCATCACCCCAATACATGGACTCTACATTCTATCTCCACCTCCGAGGCCCCTCCCTGGGACCCTGCACTCCTCAGGTCCACCATAGAAGCCTTAGCTCTCTTCAGGATGAGCTCAGGGCAACACTTCCCAATTCTCCTAATTGCTACTGCTTAATTGTTGTATGTTGTAAAATGCACATTGTAGCTCCTAGAGGATACTTTTCATTGCAGGAGTCCCTTCCTCACTGAAGGACTTAATATATTCATTGAACTGAATTGAAAGTAATTTTAAAAGTGCTATCAGAATGGTGATTCCTACAAATTGAAGGTTTACCCTGATTTTGTTAGTTTTTAAATTTTCAAAAATTCTGGAGATGATTTTTTAGTTGTTCATCCCCCTTCTATTTTTTTTAAACAAATACTCATTTTATTTTTTGTTTTTGGAGGGGAGAAGGTAGGGTAATTGGGGTTAAGTGACTTGCCCAAGGTCACATGGCTAGGAAGTGTTAAGTGTCTGAGGCCAAATTTGAACTCAGGGCGGGTGCTCTATTCACAGTGGCACCTAGCCTCCCCCCTTCTATTTTGTATATTTTATTCAACTACTTTGTCTTCCAGAATGAGTTATCTAGTACTTTGCAGATTGCAGTTGCATTTCTACAAATTTTTAAAAGAAAGAAGGTGGAAATTTCAAATATACCCAGCCACTAAAAATTAATCCTTCAAGGAGGAATATAGCAGGCCTAAAATATCAGTACGAACTTAAGGTAACTCTTAGCTACTCACATCACATACACACACACATACACCTTTGTATCATTTAGTGCACATTTCCAATGTTTTCCCAAAAGGTAAAGGGCATGAACTTAGTTTTAGTAATTAAGTAGATGCTTATCTAAAAAGCAAAGGAAAAAAGCAGAAATTGATGTTCATAAGTACAACTGGGTTGAATTTTCTCCAGCTACTAAATATTGCTTCAAATTTATTTTTAAAAACTCAAGTCATAAATGACTGATGACACCTAACTTGTTCTAGAGAGAAAATTTTCTTTTATCTTCTAGATCTTCTATTTATACACATACAAAAAAATACCTTAATTACCCAGGGTTGGGGGTGTGATTTTATGCTGGTGTCTATAATAATGGTGTCTTGCTCTGTGATACACCTTTCTGTCAACTTGCCTCCTCTTTTTTTGTTTATAATCTTTCACAAACTGTATCTCTTCCCAGACTTCTTCCCTGGTTCTAAATGGTAAAGAGCAGAGAACTTTAACCTACTGTAAACAGGAACCAGGAATTTGGGGTAGGGGATGGTGGTGAAAGGAAAACAAGAGAATAAACTATGTGCTCCTCCTGGCTTTTAGGGATGAGACCATGTCCTCCCATAGAGTTTTTTTCCCCCCTTAATTGTATCTAGACCTTGTTGGTCCTCAAACATTAAAAAAAAAAAAAATCTAGACCTTACACTCCAAAATGACTTTTCAAGAGGCCAATTATTTCTTCTTATGAGCAGCACTCAAATTGCTAAAGTGCTACGGAGTACTTGTAACAAGATGGCACCAAATGTTGTTGCCTGAGAAAGAGATAGAATTGAATTTCCTGCAGACAGAAAAAAAAACCAAAACCATACTGCTTTCAATAATATCTAACAAGGAGCAAATATTGGGCTTTTTGGTTATTTCTGAAACATGAATTATTACGTACATAAAATAATTGTCTTTCTTAGAAAAGTCCTCAATTACACACACATATATCTATTACAAAAATCAATCAACAAATACTTACTAAATATCTATTCTATGCCTAGCATTGTGTTATCTATACTTTTAGACAGTTTATGTTAAATATTTGGAAGATGAAAGTTGTTGACAGCATTTCTCCTGAAGAAAACGAATTCCTATCATTTTTCTATTACTTTCTTTGATGCTTTTAAGATCATTATAGTTTGTGATGAAAAATGTCATCTAATTCATCAGATGTTTAAATAAGTCACATAAAGGCTACAAGAAGCTGTAGAAAACACAATGCTCAACCTCCATTCAGACTTCTGGCACAGAAGCAAAGGGGAAAAGGGGAGGAGAGAGAATGTCCAGAGCTCCAACCCGGCTGATGACCACCAAGATCTACTAACTCAAGAATTCCTTTCACCTTTTTGTTTCTGCTCTTCCCAGTCTCCTGACTCCAAACTTACTTTTACGGGGTCCAAAATGAAGCCTTTGAGATCATGATGTACCTCATGGCATGAAAAAGGGGCAGAAAGATGAAAATAAGAGACAAATGGATAGAAGAGAGGTAACCAGGTGGTAGAACAGGTAGACCTAGACTCAGGAAGACCTGAGTTCAAATCCTGCCATACAGACCTTACTAGCTGTGTGATTCTGGGAAAGTCAACTAATCTTTGTCTATCGCAGTCCCCCCCATCCCCCTGTAAAATCAGGATAACAACAGCTGGTCCCAGGACTGTTTTGAGTGTAAAATTTGCAAAGTGTTTTTCAAACCTTAAAGAACTAGTCCAGAGGTGGGGAACCTGCCACCTCGAAGCCACACATGGCCTTCTAAGAGGACCTTGGGTGCAGCCTTTTGACTGATTCCAAGTTTTACAAAACAAATCCTTTTATTAAGGTAATTTGTTCTACAAAGTTTGGATTCAGTCAAAGGGCAGCATTTGAGGACCTGGAGGGTCACATGGAGCTTTCAAGGCCACAGGTTCCCTACCCCTGATCTAGTTCATCTCCCCACATTAAAACAACAGAGGCCTGGAAAGTCTGAGTGATTATTTGCCCAAGGCCATAAAGCTAATGTTTATCAGAGCCCCACCAGATCACCTGCATGCCAGTCTGATGCCCTATCTAAACATTTCACTTAAGATACCTTGAGTCAAATCATCAAACTTTAGTTTCAAGGATCACAGGAGTTCCTCACAGAACTAGAGTGGCCAGAGAACTACCACAGAACATTATGTCGCCTATTTGTCTGGAGCAAAGGTTCTTACTCTGGGATCCCTGAACCCTTTTTTTAATGTCCTGATAACTATTTCAATATAATTGGTTTCCTTTCCATTCCTACGGATTATTTAGTTTATGCATTAACAAACATAAAAAATATGCACCTCCATCCCCACCCTCTGCCCCAGAGATAGAAAAGACTGCCAGAAGGATTCCTGCCACAAACAAAATATTAAGAACCTTTGGTTTAGAAGATGGAAATTAATAACAGCCCACATTTATATAGCACTATACTGTTCCGCTTTTGTGTGACTCTTTGTGATCCCATTTGGGATGCTGGATAGTTTGTCATTTCCTTTTCCAGAGCATTTTACAGATGAGAAAACTAAGGCAAACAAGGTTAAGTGACTTGCCCAAAGTCACCCAGCTAAGAGCCTGAGCCTGGATTTGAACTCTGAAAGTCTTCCTGACTCCAAGCCCAGTACTCTATCTACCTTTACCACCTGGCTGCCCTAAATGCTACCTATACATAATCACACTTGGTGCTCACAGTTACTTCGTGGAACAAAGGCTATCACCACCACACCCCCATTTTACAAATGGGAAAACTGAGGTAGCCAGAGGTTAAGAGATTTGCCCCAGTCATGCAATTAGAAAGTAACTGAGACCTCTTTTGAACTCTGATCTCCTAGTCTCCAGGTCCAGCAAGCTCATTCACCCAGCTGCTTTTAATGATTTAAAAATAATAATAATCCATACTGATACAGCACTGTAAGATTTACAAAGTGCTATCCTGCGGAACAACTGAGGCTACCTTCTCCTCCCTCTCCCACCTTTGCAAATGCGGAAAATGAGACTGAGTGGACCTTTGCAAACTGTTGGTTCCTTACACGTGACCATACTCGATCTTCACGGGTGGGGCTTTCGCATTCATTTGCAAATGGTAAACAGGTGGAGAGATCCATCCGTAGTCATCTGAATTCTGGTCTTTCAGGTCCAGCTGTCACCCTCTAACCACCTAGCAGCCTTTAATAATAAATAGCAATAGAGGCAGGAAGTGGCGCAGTGAGTAGAGCACAGGCCCTGGAATCAGGAGAACCCGAGTTCAAATGTGACCACAGACACTTAACACAAAAATAGCCTGTGACCTTGGGCAAGTCACTTAACCCCATTTGCCCCCTCCAAAAAAAAAATAATACTGCACATTGAATAGCACAGTGAAATTTGCAAAGCATTCAAAACATGATTATACTTGATCATGGGGGGGGGGCTAGCTTATCACATACACTCCCCCTTCCCATTTTACAGAGGAAGAAACTGAGGCTCGGAGAGGCTCAACGGGTTCAGCGAGGGGGCTCAGAGAACCCATTTCTTCCGGGCTTGGAAGATGTGAAGGGAGACGCCGGGGGTGGGGGAGAAGGGCTCCCCCTCGCCTACCTCCCGAATCGCGGCCAGCGTGTTTTCGGGGGCGTCGTGGCCGCCGCCACGGTGAGCTATGGCGGAGATGCGGCCGCGGGGCCGGAGCACCTGCAGGGCCCGGCGGTTGGGCACCGGCTCGAAGCTGAAGCAGCGTAGCAGCAGGTAGAAGCTGAAGGTGAAGAGGCAAGAGTTGAAGGGGCTGCGAGTCAGGATCAGCAGCAGCACGAACAGGAAGGAGAAGGAGGCCAACAGGCCCCCCTGCTCCTCCCACAGCCACATGTCCGGGTCGGGGCCGGCGCCGGCGCCGGCACCCGCAGCGTCCGGGACAGAGTCCCGGACCCGCCGGGCTCCGAAAAGTGAGAGAGGCGCGGGACAGCAGGACGACGGGAGCCGTGACCCGCAGAGGGCACCAGCGCGCACAATGGCCGGCCGGGCCTCATCCGGAAAGGTAGCCTCCCCGCCGACCAATCAGCACCTCGGAGCTCCAGGGCATTCTAGGCGGGGCCACTGCTATAGCAACAAGACCCAGTTTGGAGGCTCGAGTTCCAGAGGAATTTCGATCTGACAGTACCGATGAAGACGGTCTTTATTTAACCTTTGCTACGCTCACACCCGTTCTGCGGAAAGGCCACTAGGTGGCGCAGTGGCTAAGGCGCTGATCCTGGTGTTCAATGTAGCCTCAGAGACAAAGAGGTTCTGCGCAAGTTACTTAGCCCCTACCTCAGTGTCCTCATCTGCAAAAAAGGTATGATAATAAAAGCATCTACTTTCCAGAGTTGTTGTGAAGATCAAATCAAATTATATTTGTAAACCACTTTGCAAACATTTAAAGCACTATATATAAATGGTCCAATTAAAGAAGTGGTCACGGTGCAATCACACATACTGTAAGGAAGCAAATGGAATCGTTTTGGAAAACTGGTTCTTTGGAAGCAGGGCATCACGGAAGAGCTAAGAGATCTGGGTTCAAGGGCTGCTTTGCCTTCTGCCTGTGATTATTGTTTCGATTTTGAAATAAAATCCTCTTCCATCCTGCAAGTCTAAGGATGTTCTAGGGCTTGAGATTATTATCTATAAACCAGTTTGTTTACGGAGAAACGACCCTTAGGAGACATCAGATAGTATGAGAACTTTGTTTTAAAATACCATTTGTTACATCTATTCATTCGTTCCTGGAACAGAACTTGGTTCTAGTTCTGACTCTTCCATTCGTTCGGTGTATAACCTTGATCAAACTGAATTCTCTGAAGTCGTTGCCTCATTATTAGTAAAATAACTGCGTTCCGCTTGTTACTTACGGCTTATAGACCGTGGGCAAATCACTTAAACACTTCGGACCTCTCTGGGAAGCAGGGAATGGTTCATATACCTGGGTGCCTTGGACCAGCAATTCCATGACCATGTCGATGTTTTTAAAGCCTCAATGATGCGAAGCCAGATTAGTTTGATAGACAGCATTGTAGGGTCCCTTCCGCTTTGACAGAAATAACAGATGAATTATTTAAGAACAGAATTTTCCGGCTTCAAATAACAGATGAATTACTTAAGAACAGAGCTTTCGACTTCTCCCAACCTCCTTTTTCTGGGTGGAGGGAAAAGGGAAGCTTGCCTCCTGTGAGAACCACATATCCCAGGATGCAATGCTGCTCATCCAATCCTGGAGGCCCGGCAGGCGACACGCATAGTCCTTCGGGAGTTGTAGTTTCTAGTTGGTTAGCCCCAGAGCGGAGGCAGTCCTTTTACTCCCGCCTTCCGGCACCGGAAGTGCCCTGTATGGGAGGCGGAGTGAGGGCGGCGGCGGCAGCAGGCGGAGGCAACAGCGGTTGCCAGGTGCCGGCGTTGCCGCCTTGAGACCCGTAATATGGCGGGGAGGAGAAGGAGGAGACGGCGGCGGAGCTGACTGAGCTCTGCAGATAAAGCCTGATCCCTTTGTGCCCTCCTGAGGTCGTAGAGGAAGAGAGACAGAGAGAGTCCGAGGGGGATCTGGGGATTGCGGAAGGGAAGTAGGTGGGTGCATGGGGGGCGGAGGGCACTGGGGGCTTCGCACCGTGGCTGGCGGCGGGGATGAGGCGGCTCCTGGGTTCTAGGGGCTTTCGTCCTTGCTCCTGCAGTCCCGGCGACCCCTTGTCTCCATCGCCTGACTAGGTGGGGGAGGGAGAGGCTGGGGTGCATTTGTGGTAGGTCGTGGGATGATGATGGTTGTAGTGGTGGTGATGATGATGATGATGATGATGATGATGGTGATGATGGTGATGATGGTGATGATGATGCGGGGTTAATAGAACTGCGGGGCGTCAGTAGACCTGAGCTTAATGCTCCTTGAGGTAGGTGGGATAGGGTGGAGTAAGGAGAAAGACTCTCATGCCTGTGGGAAGCGTAGGGTGAGGAGCCTGTACACACCTGATTAAAAAAAAAGAACAACAAACACCTATACCCAGTTCTTTTCTGTGCTGGGAAGTGATTGTACGTCTTCCACTGTGCTTGGGAGGGGTTGATGCCTGACCCTCCCTTAGCTTTTCTCTTGCTGATCAGGTAACTCTTTGTTAGCAAATTCATCTCTTCCGATTCAGCTAATGTTTGCTGAGTCCCTAATGTTGCAAAGCTAGACCTTAGGCATTTAAAGAAAAAGTGAAAGAAAAAAAAAAGTGGCCCTGCCCTCAGGAAGTTTAGTTTCTGTTGGGTACGAAATATGTAAACAGATGTGTGAAAGTATAATTTGAAGAGGGAGAGAGATCTGTGGCAAGCGGGTGAATCAGTGTAGGGAGTACTGGACCTGAAAGGATTTCTTTAGGCAGGGGTGAGGTGATGGCTGAATTGGGGAGCGTTGGCTTCCCTCCTTGAGAGCTGGAATTGGAATGCTGAGGTCAGAAAATAGCAAATAGGTGTTTGGCTGAAGATAAGTAGGATAAAAAAGGAGTCTAAAAAGGAAGCCAGGAGCCAGATTGTGAAGAGCTTCAAAAATCCCAGACTGAGAAGTTGATATTTGATTCTGGAGGTAATAGAGAGCCAACTGAAGATTTTTGAGGAGTTAACTGATGTAATCAGACTTATGTTTTAGGAATATTAATTTTGCTGCTGTGTGGAAGTGAATTGGAAAGGGGAGAGACTGGAATCATGTTAAGCTATTGTATTTCAGGTAAGAGATGATGAGAGCCGATTAATTTGAGTGAAGGAGGAGGGATGTGAAGGGCTGTATGACAATTGACAAGATTTGGCAACTGATTGGTTATGGGGTACAAGGGAGAGAAGAATAAAAATGGAACTCTCTGAAGTTGTGAACCAAATGAATAGAGAGTAAATTCTGTTGGTCTTTATTACTACGTTACTACAGTAATTCTCTGTCATCTCTTACCTTTTCTGAAATTTCTGGTAGAAAGGGAATATTAGATTTCTAGAAGGCTGAATTAATAATGAAATTCAGGTTCCTAAACTTATGGGATTGCTAAAGGATTTCTAAGAAAGAGCTGACCACCCAGTTACATACAAATACCGAACAGCTATAGAAAGGGAATACATGGTACAGTAGAGTTACAGTTGGGGTGACTTTGTGGCCAGAGGCACCCTTTAAGTTTAAAACTTATTCAGAGTGGATTGTGATATGATTAATTCAGCATCTACCTGTCTAATCATATGTAACATAGATTACTCACTTTTTAAATGGTTGACGTTGTAATTTAGAGGTACTAATTTGCCCATGAGAGGAAGATTGTCAATAAAACCATCCTTCTCTAAAGCCTTCTGTTTCTGGATGAATGTTTGAGTTTCTTTTTTGAAGGGCTTGGAAATGGAAATCTTCGATAGTTGCTTTCTTCAGATCAAGTTGATTAGTTTCTACTGGCAGATACAAGATTTTCATTTCTAAATCTTCTTTGCATTTTGTAAGAGGTCCTCTGTAAATAGAACTTGAGACCATGTGTTTGATATGTAGTATTGTTAGAACATTCTAGGGCATTTGTTTCCAAGATTCTCATAAGATATACTTGTACGGCTTGGCAGTTAGTTGGCAGAGGCAAAATGGAATGTCAAGTTTAGCTTTATTGTTTTAGGAGGTACATTTCTTCCGTATATAGTATATGATAAAATATCTGTAAAAGTAGATGTTTTTATGGATTGAGTTAAAACTTTTTCAGGATCACACTGAAATGAGGTTCATTTACGTTTTCTTGCTTTTCTTCTGTGAAGAGAAGAGTGCTGTAAGTGGAGTCAGGAGAACCTGGGTTCAAATCAGCCAATCAAAATCTATTAAATTGTACTGGGCTAGGGGACGCAAATATAAAGAATTACATTCTATTGCTTACATTAGCTATGTGACCAAGGACCAGTCACTTAAGCCATTTGGATTTGCACCTCTTTCCTTATTTGTAAAATGGTCATAAATACCTCATAGGGTTGTTATGAGAAGCAAATGACATGTAAAGCATTTTGCAAAGCTTAAACCACTATATAAAGGTTAGCTCTTGTTACCTGATGTTTTAATGAGAACTTGAAAGTGTCCAGCTTTGAAATGAGTGTAAAAAAGTATACATAATGCCTTGATGCAGCAAAACTTACTGAAAAAAGTTGACATCGGATTTTTATGATTTCATTTGAAGTTCTCTTGGGAAATTTTTCAAAGTCAAACTCATGTTACAAATTAAGCTAACAGAAGAAGTCTTGTTTTTATGAGAAAGGAAGAAATTTAGATAAGAGGGAAACTAAATTTTATTTTCCTATTAACTTTATTTTAATTTCAGGAATTCTTTATTTTCATTTCCAGCTGAACATTAGTTGGCTAGAGCTCCCAACACTTTAGCTTTAAATAACTCGCTATGTGTGGAGTGGCTAGGTGGTGCAGTGAAAAGAGCACCCACCTCTAAGTTAGGAGGACCTGACTTGCAGTCAACCTCAGACACTTAACACTTAACCAGCCATGTGACCTTGGGCAGGTTGCTTAACCCCAACTGCAAAAAGCAAAAACAAAACCAGCTAGCTGTGTAACCCCTGGAAAAATCACTTTCCTTCATGTGCCTCAGTTTCTTCACCTGCAAAATGAGAGACTTTCTAGAATCAGTGGTTCTCAACTTTCCTAACTCTGAAACCCTTTAATTACTTGTATGTGGGCGAATCCGCATGTGCATGACCGGAGGACAAGGACGATCTCTCAGTACCTAAGATCATCAGAAATATGGGTCGGCTAGTTCACCAGCAGGTTGAAAACTGATCTCCAAGGTTTCTTCAGTCATAAAATTCAGTTAAGTTGTAGAGTTTCTCTGGTCTAGACTTTCTTTGTTAAATAGTAACTTATAAATCAATACTTAAAGAAACATGTTTTACTGGGTTTCCTTATAATGGAGTATATGTATACTGAGAATATTTACGTTTTTAAAAATGTTTCCATTTCTTTTTAAGTTAGCATGCTTTGAAAATGTTTTTCATACTCCACAGGCATCCAATAAATTGTTGGTTGATTGGTGTGAATGAGTAAGTTAATACCACATCTGGTTTCTTCCAGGTTACTTTTACAGATATCATTACAAAGAACCTGTAGAATTACTAGAAGAATTGTTATTTTTGTCATTGTTAAAATTTTCAGTAACAAAAATGCATTAATATACAATCGTGGAATATTTGCATTTCTATATTCTTGCATTAGAAAGGACCTGGCTAGAGCCATGGAATAAAGCATGCTCTTAAAATAAGTAAAAATCTTATCGCATTGATAAGTCAGCTTCTCTGGCTATTATTTTTTAAAGTTTAGTTATTGTTGTTATTATATATTATTAATATATAATGTAATTATAATGATATTGTATATAATGTTTTATTTACATTACTATAATTGTTAATCATAATTATTATTAGTTAATAAACATCTATCCAAACATCCTACAAAACATAGAGCGTTCTCCACAGATAAACATTGTTATTCTTTCTATTTTCCACCCAAACTACAATTGTTTTGTAGTGATGATGTTGCTTAAATCAGAAGATAGCGAAGCTTGATTCAGATGATATATTCAAGAATAAAGGACCTGGAGCCTAAAGACCTGAGATGGAGCCCTAGTACAACCTCTTCTTAGCTGTGTGACTTAGGGTGAAGCACACTTTCTGGTCCCTTGAGTCCTTTTTGGTACAATGAGTGAGTTGGGTCAGGCATGCTTTTTTTTTTTTTTTGCTTTTTAAAAATTTTTTCTTTTTTTGGAGGGAGAATGTAGGGCAGTTGGGGTTAAGTGCCTTGCCCAAGGTCACACAACTAGTTTTGTGTTAAGTGTTTGAGGCTGGGTTTGAACTCAGGTCCTCCTGACTTCAGGGCCGGTGCTCTATTCACTGTGCCACCTAGCCACCCCTTTTTTTTTTTGAAGCAGTCAAGTTCAGTGACGTGTCCTGGGTCATATAACTAGTAAGTGTCTGAGACTGGATTTGCACTCAGATCTTCCTGACTGCAGGGCTGGTGCCCATCACTGTGCCACCTAGTTGCCCCTGGATCAGATATTCTTTAAACTCTTGTCCAGCTCAAATACTCTGGTGCTCACAACAATTTTGGGAGGTCAGTGGTGACATTTTTATTATTCCCACTGAATTCATAAGGAAAAAGACTTTCCAAATAAAGGGATCTGGCCATTATTTTTAGAAGGGAAGGATTTATTGGCATGGTTAGGTATAGTTTTCTTCTATATTGTGCCCCATTTATGAAAGCCCAATACTATAAACTAAATTTAAACTTATTAAATGGGTAATAGAGAGTATCTTTGCAACATCTGGAGAAATTGATGAAGGCGTCCAGCATGTTGGATGGATTTTGGACGATGAACTCAAGGGAGTAAATACATAGACAGGATTTGTATGTGGGTGTGTTGCAATTTGTATCATTAGAGGGAACATTGAAACTTAAGAATTTATGAATCTTTTTTCATTTCTGAGAGGTCTGATTATGTAGGCAACAGGAGTCCCCCAATTTAATGCTGGATTCATTTTATACTTCAAATCATTTTGATTTTTTAAAATTCAGTTTCATGTAGATACCCATACACATGTTAGCTACACAGAGTGCAGTATACCTGTGTGGTATGTTGGATGCCTCCATCTGTCTGATTAGCTACTTAAGTTTAAGTGTCAAAATAATGTTTTTAGTTTTCTGAATAGACAATTTTAGTAGCAAGCACTTTAAATTTGGGAAATATTTTTTATACCTAAAATCATTTTCCAAATACCTTAAATTACATTTTCAGGTATTTTTAGTTTTTATTATTAATAGTATTTAATACTTTTAATTAATATTATTTTTATCCTTACAGCTTAATTGTGTGATAATGGAGGAATATGAGAAGTTTTGCGAGAAAAGCCTTGTCAGAATCCAAGGAGAGTCACTATCTCGAGAAACTTTTCCACCTGGTCAACCTGAGAACATTTCACTTATTCGCTTTCATGGAGTTGCTGTGCTTTCTCCATTGGTAAAATTTCTTTCTTTCCAGTTGGTGGCTAGGTTATATTTTTTCCTCTTAAATAAGTGTCTTTTGGTGACATTAATATTTTAGATAAATGAAGTGAGTTGACTTGTTCCTGTTACTCCTTCCCTTTCTCACTCACCAGGGGCAGGGAAATCTGTTTTTAACGTGTTAATTCATTCTTGTAGTGGCAGTTTGGTATTGCTCTTAGATAGATGACCTTGGAGTCAGGAAGATCTTGGAAGTCAGTCAGTTCATTTCCTGCCTCTGACATGTGCTGGCAATGTCAGGGCTCAGTCAACAAGCATTTATTAAGTTCTTGTTTTGTTCTTGTCACTGGACTTAGAGTTGGAGATACAAAAAAAGACAAAAATACAGTCCTTTATGTATTCAAGAAGCTTGAATTCTAATGGAGGAAAGAACTTGACAGATAGACAGATAGATATATAGATACATAGATAGAATGTATTCTCAGAAGGAAAATACTGGCTCTGGGAGTTGAGTGGGATTAGGAAAGCCTTCTTAAACAAAGGTGGCCCTTGAGTTGAGTCTTGAAGGAAGCCAAGAGGTGCTAGTGAAAGGGAAAAGGCACAGAGTCTGGGAACCAATGGTCATGTACTAGCAACAACAAGAAGGCCAGTGTTGATGGACTGTGTACAGTACATGAACTGGGGGAAAAAAAGCATAAGAATCCTGGGAGGGTGGGAAGGAGCTAGTTTGTGAAGGGCTTTTAAAAACCAGAGGATTTTATAGTGAATCCTGAAGGTAAGAGGGATTCAGTGGAATTTAGTGGGGAGGGGGTGACACGGTCAAGTCTTGTGCTTTTAGTAATATCATTTCGGCAGTCCTCATTAAGTATGGATGAGTGCAGAGACTTGGCAGGCAGACCCACCAGCAGGCTATTGCAATAGCACAGGTGTGAGGTGTTGAGGACCTGTATGAGTGGAGAGAATGGGAAATACATGCAGGAGACGTTGTGAAGGTAAAATGAATAAGGCTTGGCAACAGAGAAGGACATACCTGAGTGTGAGGGAGGAGTTAAAGACAGCACTGATGCTCTAGGCCTGGAGGGGTGTCCTTGATAGCAGTAGGGAAGAGGAGAGGGTTTGTGGGAAAAGATGAGTTTTATTTTTGACGTATCAAGTTTGTGATGTCTATAGAACATGCGGTTGGAGATGTCCAAAAGGCAGTTGGTTAGAGCTTAGGAGAGAAGCTAGGGCTGGATTTAAAGATCTAAGAATTCTTTTCATTACTTAGTCCATTAGAGCTAATAAGGTCACCAAGCTAGATGGCAGACAGAAAAGAAGGCAGCCTAGGACAGAACCTTGGGGACCCCTATGATTAGTAGTCATGACCTGGATGAAGAACCAACAAAGGAGACTTGAGGGGTGGTCAAACAGGTAATAGGAAAACCAGAAGAAAGAACTGTTTGAAAAACCTAGGAGAAAATGATGGTCAGTGTCAAAGGCCAGAAAGAGGTCAAGAAGGATGAGGATAGAGGAAAGTCAGCGGAACGTGGCAGTTAAGAATCATTGGTGATTTTGGAGAGAGCAGTTTTAGTTACGTGATGAGGTCAGCATTAAGATTGCAAAGGACTTGGCTTTTATGAGAGTGACAGGGGAGAAAGTGGAGCCATGAATTGTACGTAGATGAATTTTCCAAGGTGTGTAGCTACTAAAGGGAGGAATGGTAGAAGACAGTTAACAAGGGTGGTCAGATCAACTGAAGGTTATTTAAAGGTAGAGGAAATATGAGTGTATTTAAGCAGCAGGGAAGTAGCCAGTAGGTGGGAAGAAATTGAAGATTAGTAAGACAGTAGGTTTGAAAGAGGGGACAATCTTCTGAAGAAGGTGAGATGAAACAGGATCATATACACAGAGGGATTTCCCTTGACAAGGAGAAGGGTCACCTCTTCATGTGAGACTGGTGAAGGAGGGGATGTTGAGAAAGACATTTGAGTGAACAAATGACCTCAGTTTTTTCAAATTAGGATGGCTCAGGTTGGGAGAGTTAGGTGGTACAGTAAATAGATTGTGGGGCTTGTAGTTAGGAAGACCTGAGTTCAGATGTTACCATAGATGCTTACTCGATGTGTAACAGTTTCCTCATCTGTAAAATAACCCAGAGAAAGAAATAACAGACCCCTCCAGTACCTTTATTAAGACCGACTGAAAATGACTACATAATAACACATGAGGCAAAGTTCTCAGTTGATAGTATAGGGGTAAAGGGTACCTGAGAGTCTTGAAAAGGGGTTGGGGTAGCCATTATGGTGTGTGATGGGAGTTTGTGTGTGAATGAATTAGGGAAGTATAGAAAGACTGCCTTGTTACAGTGAGAGTCCCAGTTGAGAATCATGTAATGTAAATTTGTGATGGACGCTATTAAGACAGTTTTGTGACTTTCTCCAGCTCAGTTCTGTAGCATAGGAATGGAGCAGAAGTGGCAAACGGTAGGAATAACCCCAAGTTGGATTTTGGCAAGGAATGATTAGCAATAGGACTGCAGGGCAAGGGTTTTGAGTATAGAGGACAGCATAGAGTTGAATTAATTCATTAAAGGATTGAGATAGGGAAGAGAGAAGAGGGTAGCTAGTTCATGGTTGACAGCCTAGGAAAGAACTGAGAGGAGGAGAAGGAGTTCTCATTGATGACCATGATGAAGATGAAAAACAGTAAAGGAACACTTCAGGGGTCATAAAGCAGAAGGAAATTATCTTTCCTAAACCCATTATTTTTCCAAACTTCCCTCTTTAGAATGAGGGTATGACTTTCCTGAGTCACAAGAGTTCGCAGCCTCAGTCCTCAATTCTCATTAGTCCTTACCAGCGTATGCATTCTGTTGCCAGGACTTGTCAGTTCTGCCTTAACAACATCTTGTGCATCTCTTCCCTTCTTTCTAGTAAGGAGCACTACCTTAGCTTGGGCCTAAATCACCTTTTGCCTGGATTATTATAATATCTCCTTGATGGGTGTTCCTGCTTCAAGTCTCTCCCTCCTACACACACAGCTGTGGGCTAGTGTGATAGTCCTGATGCATGAAATCTGACTTTAGCATGTTTTAGATGAGATTGTTTTAAATTAAAATCACTTTGCAAACCTTAAAGAGTTATTAGATGTTAGCTGCTATTACGATGTCTCTCTCTTTCTCCAGTAAATCTCAGCAGGCCCCTGTTATGTCTGGGATCAGATGCAAAGTCAGAGTCTTCCTTTGTGAGGCCTTTTAGGCCTTCAAACCAATCTTCATATTGACTGTATCTGACAATATGAGCAGTATTTCATACTCTGCAGTTCCTGCCTCTGAAAGGAAGGGGGAAGGAGAGACATTTTCTTAACTCTCAACTGAGGCCAACCTTATTGTTATAATCATACACTATTCCACTTAATTTCATTGTGTCCTCAGTGTTTTGTGCATAGTAAGCGCACAATAAATGCTTTCTCATTTACTTTGTTCTTTCTCTTGTTTTTGTGTATAGTTTTTGTTTTGCATGCTTCATGCTACATTCCTTTTATATGTTTTATATAAATGTAAGTATATAAGTTTTCTTCTTTCTATAAGAATTCCTTGAATTCTTAATATTTGTCACTTCTTATTGTACAATAATACTCCATTACGTTCATGGACTATAGTTTGTTTCGCCATTCCCCATTTGTTAGGTGCCTACTTAATTTCTAATTCTTTTGCTACCACAAAAACAAATGAAACATTGCTATGAAATTTTTGGTGTCTATGGGACTTTCTGTGTTTGACTTCCTGGAAATATATGCCTTAATGGTGCAATCTCTGGATTGAAGGGTTTGGGCATTTTAGGAACTTCGATTTTTAACATAATTACAAATTGCTTTCTAGAATGGTTGGGTTAATTTACATTTCCATAAAAGGTGTGCCTTTCTTTCTGCCTCCCATCCAGCATTGACTATTTACATCTTTTGTCATTGCTTTGTAGTTGTTTTAATTTAAAGATTTGTAGCTTTTAATTTTATTTCAGATCCTGTACCTTTTTATTGAAATCTACAAAGATAAAGAGCTAGAAATACACTTTCTCTTGGAATGATGACAAATAGGATCTTTTATTTTATCTTTTTTTTTTTATCAAGATTATTTGTAGTTTGCTTTTAAGGTAAAAATGAGTAAAACATTTGGAGGAGGAAATAAAAATCGGTGGATTTAACTGAAAACAGGAACTTATTACTATTTCTGTGATGGAAAAATGTCTAATGTCTCATTCATTTAAGAGCCTTTGATAAAAGTGAACAAGTTTTTACAGATTTATTTGGTCACTTAACCACTGGTTTGGTTACTAACTGGTTTTAAAGTTTCTTATTGATCATACAGTGTTTTGCTACTAGAAAAAAAATAATTTTCTCTGTATTTCACAGCTTAGTATTGAGAGAAGAAAAGAAATGCAGCAAGAGAAGCAGAAAGCACTTGATATAGAAGCACGCAAACAGAGTAGCAGGAAGAAAGCCTTACTGAATCGCGTGCAGGAGATCCTGGAAAATGTTCAGGTGTGTTTGGCCCCATTCATTTTGATAAAGAAGTTAATTCCCAGGACATTTGTTTTTAGTTCCTAGGTTGTTAATGATCCACTATGTTTACCGTGATGTTTGAGAAGTCGCAGTTTGTCTTTTTTTTATGTCTTCACAAAACAACGTGGTTGTTTGTAAGTGATGAGTGATGACTAGTACTTAGATCAGCGGAGGCTCAGACAAGGGGCCCACACATGAACGTAATGACTCTTGTTTGGGTCTGGTCACTGTTTTAAAAAGCTCTATTGTTAGTTAGAAATTCCATAATTTATTTACTGAAGTTTACTTTTATACTTATTAGTTGACCAGTGATCTCATTTTCATTCTCTGATAAGGTAAATAATCTACAGAAATTCACTTTAGCTCAAATTATATTCTTGAAATCCCGTGGATAGTTTTCATTAATATAAATGACAGAAAAGATAGAATTCTCTAGATTTCGCTGAGGCTGTTTTATTTGCTTTGTTTACCATTTGCCATTATTAACATTAAAACTCATTTAAAACTTGAATAGCGTTGAGTTTCTTTTGAAAAGCCATGTTAAACAAGAACTAAAAGTGAAATCCGGGTTCTCACACTGACAAAAACAAACCCAGCAGCTGCCAGCAGATTCAGTAGCATAATGCTGTTGGTTACGTATTTTGTTGTTTTCTTAATCCCCAGAGTTGTGGTTGGCGCTGTGTAATTACACACTCCAGTTGATATTAGCATCATGTTTTAGGACATTACCAAGTGACTGCTAAACTCACTGTTGTTTATCTGAGCTAAGTTTCATAACATTAGTAATTAACCCAGTCAGTGCACATCACAAATTCTAGAACCATAACACACACACACACACACACACACACGCACGCACATTCAGTGTCATGGAGGCTATGTAGTTAATATTTTGTACAATTAAAAATAAAATTCAGTATTATTATTTTCAAAAGATTACCAGAATAAATTACACAATTGATTAGGATTATTAGAGTTAGAGAATAATCTCTCTTAAAAGAACCTTTGACATATTGGTACAGCAGATTATTTTTATGTATGAATTACATAGTTCTAGATATTTTATAGAAAATGCACAATTTTTAAAAGCATTATTATAATCAAAATTTCATGTCAGCTTTTGTAATACATTATTTGGAATAAAACTATTGGCTATTGTGGTTACTCTGTCAAAATAATCTATATTGTTTAGAACTCCAAACCAATCCATGACTTTAGTGAGCAGGTAGAGGATTTGCTTTATTGTGGTATAGTGTAGTCAGAGTGGACTGGTCCTGGAGCCAGAAGACCAGGGTTCTTTCCAGCCTAGCTTTGCCTTTAACTTTGGTGCCTGGAACAAAATTAGTTTACATCTATGTTTCCTCATCAGGAAAATAATGGGGGAAGTAGTGTTAAATTAAAGAATCTCCTTAAGTCCCTTCTATATCTGTTGTGCTAAGTATGGCTATTGTTATTTTTCTTTCTATACATGGAAACAAGGTGGTATTGTTGTACTGTTTATTAGTTACTGCTTGGAGACTGTTATGTCTAGGGATTTGTAAGGTAAGAGGGGAGTGTGTGTTGTCCTTTTTTAGACATGCTACCATTAGGAGACATGGATGGCAGCACCCTTTAGAGTCAGACTTGCTTAGTCTCAGAAAATATTCTAATTTGGGTTATATTTTCCAGTTATGCATATGCATTTTTTTCAGAGGGAAGTATCTAGGACTCGATATTATTTTAATGTGTTCTGTGAAAGCTTTCTTGTATTTGTATTTGACTCATTTTTATTGTAGTTCACTATTTATTTGCATATGATCTCTACATATTTTGTTAAACACAAATAGCTTTTTTAATATAAGGGTTCTTAACCTGGGGTCCATAAACTTTTTTTTTAACATATTATTTATCTTTAATGTATTATTTATTATGTATTATATGTTATATATTTTTAATGTATTGTGTATCTTTTTAATACCACGTATTTAAAACACTATTTTAAAAACATTATGTATTTAAAAACATTATTCTGAGAAGGGTCATAAGATTCATTAGAATGCTAATGGGGTGTATGAAACAAAAAAGCTTCAGAACTCCAACCTTAGTGGTTGTTTTTAAAACCACTAGATTCTTATTTAGTATAGTTTGCATTACGTAAATCTGTGCTTAAATCATTGTTAATACTGAAATGTTATTAAACTTTGAATAAGCATCTGTGAAGCCTGCTTAATTAAGAATGATAACAGCAATAAACAAACATTTACATAGCACTGTAAGAACAACCCTGCGAGTACAAGGTTATTATTTACCCTAATTTTACAGATTAGAAAATCTGAAGCAGATAAGAGTTTAAGTAACTTCCTTAGAGTCCCTCAGTAAGTTTCTATGGCAGGATTTGAATGCAGGTCTTCCTGTTTGCTGCTCTGGTACTCTATATCCAATCCACTCTATTATGTAGCTGCCTCAATCACAATTTATTGAATGCTTGTAGTCAGGTTTGTTGTAAAGAACCAAAAGTCAGGGATCCCCTACTTTCAACATAAAAGTTTCTTATAGGGCATTATTTTTGTATGACTGATAGGTTGTTATACCTTGGTAGAAAATATTGGTACAATTACACAGCCATCATAAACTTGAAAAATTCTCCTGAGATTAGTAAATAACATTTATCTTTGATTATACTTTTTTTTTCCTTATAAAGAGTATGTGCGCGCGCGCGCGCGCGCGTGTGTGTGTGTGTGTGTGTGTGAGAGAGTGAGTGAGAGACAAAGAGACAGAGAGACAGAGAACTGCCACCTTAGTCCAGGCCCTCACCTAAATTATTCCAACGTCATTCTTATCAGTCTCTTGCCTCAAGTCTTTCTCTACTCTAGGCCACCTTACACACTGCTGACAAAGTAATTTTTCTTAACCTCAGATATGACTATCTAATTCCCCTGCTCAGGAGATTGCAGTGGCTTCCTATTGCTTCTAGAATCAAACACAAACTCTACTCTTTAACTTTAAAAGCCCTTGACAAACCGGCCCCATCCATCTTTTTTTCCTTACTGCACATTGTTCTCCCTTCCACACTTTGCCATCCAGCCAAACTGGTCTTTCTTTGGCTTCCCCATGATGCTCCATCTCCTGCATCCTGAAATATACTCCCTCCTTATCTCTACTTCCTAGTCCCTCTTCCTTTAAATTGTGGCTTAACCTCTA
>CM053599.1:166649753-166666789 GCA_028646575.1 Pseudocheirus occidentalis | reverse complement strand
AAGTAGGAGGACCCGTTTATACAAAAATATTTATAGCAGCTCTTTTTTTGGTGGCAAAGAATTGGAAATCAAAGCGATGCCCTTCAATTGGGGAATGGCTAAACAAGTTGTGGTATATGAATGAAATGAAATACTATTGTGCTATAAGAAATAAGGGGCAGACAGACTTCATAATAACCTTGAAGAGACTTACATAAATTGATGCTGAGTGAGGGGAACAGAACCAGGAAAACACTGTATACAATTATAGACACATTGTATCTGTGCTGACTGACTTTGATGGACTGGGCTCTTCTCAGCAAGACAGTTGATCTAAGACAGTTCCAAAAGACACATGATGGAAAAGGCTATCCACATCCAGAAAAAGATTTGTGGAATTTTAATGCAAGTTGAAGCAAACTGCTTGCTCTCTTTTTTTTGCTGTTTTGTTTTGTTTCTTCTCCTTTTTCGTTCCATTGGTTGTAATTCTTTACAACTTGATTAATGTTTAATGAGAAGGTATATGTAGAACCTATAAGGGCTTGCAAGCCACCGGAGTGGGGTGGGAAGAGGAGGGAGGGGCAGAGGAAGAAGGGGAGGAGAGGGTGGGGGAGAAAATTTGGAACTCAAAAACTTGTGGAACTGAATGTTGTAAACTAAATCAATTTAAAAGAAAGGAAAAAAAAGAGCAAGAGCAAGGCCTACAATGTATCAGGTCAAACTGTTATGGAAGATTTATGTAAAAACATAAGAATGTCATCAGACCAGACAAGGTAGCATAGAGGGTCTACAGATCACAACAGTGCAGAAACTGGACCCACGCTGATAAAATATAGCTACAAGGCACCCATTACCTGTGAACGCTTATTCTATCAGTTAGTGGCCCAAAAAAGGGAAAAAAAAATCTTTACTTAGTCAAGGAGCACTAAGTGCTGTTCTACTCTGCACTTGATAGTGCTTCTTAATAGCACTGTGTTAAGTGATGGAAAGTGCAATGAGGTAGCACAGTGGAGGGAGGGAGTGCTGTGCCTGGAATCAGGAAGATTCATCTTCCTGAATGCAAACTTGGTCTTAGACATACTAGTCATGTTACCTTGGGCAGGCCATTTAACCTGTTTGCATCAGTCTCCTCATCTGTAAAATGAGCTGGAAAAAGAAATAAACCATGCCAGTATCATTGCCAAGAAAACCCTAAATGGCATCACAAAGATTTGGACACAACTGAAAAATGATTGAACAAGTCTTGGAGATACAGAGAAAAGCAAAAAAATAGTCTCTTTTCTCAAGTTCAGTCTTATGGGACAATATGCAAACAGCTATGTAATAAACAGTGTATATACAGTAGATAATCTGAAAAAACAGTAATAAGAAAGATTGGGAAAATCTTCTTTTAGAAGGTGGGAATTTTTCAAATCAGAAAAATAAATGAAGGTTGAGTGGGCAGTTTCCAAGGTAGGATGAGTAAATAAAAGACAACCAAGTAATTTCAATAGCATCACATATGACAATAAAGCAATAAAACATTTTCACCACTCTGCAAGCTACCACTTAAACTCATTGCCCACGAGGGAAACTTTCTAGCTTTTAGTGTTAATTTTATTCTTACCTCAATTTCTTTTCCTCTCAGTTATATATCAAAAGATCTGATATGAGTATATTCCCTCTACTAACACTGACATTCTAATAATTATCCGTTTTTTTAAAATTACCTGTTGGTATGGTGCCAATGCAATATTCATGGCACTGATGGCAACTATGAAAATGCTGGCATAGTTCTCAATTGCAAAATATAATACTCCACACAGAAGACAGAAGCAAAACATTTGTTCTGATACCATAAAACCAAATTCCAACACCAGAAAACCAAATCCATCATAGCAACAAATCAGTTAATACACCATTAACATAGCAGGGAGCCAAACCATTCCAAAACCTTCCCACAAAAACTCACAAATCCTAGCTGTCTCCTTTCTCCTCCCTCTAACTGCTCTGACTCTCAGCTTCCTCTAGCCTCTGCTCCACCCATTCAGCAAGCTCCTCCCACCACAGGCTCCATGTGATTACATTCAGCTTATTACAGGGCAAGGTATACCTTCAAAGTAGGGAAGATCTTCAAATTCCCATTACCATTATAGTTGGTCGACCTTTTGATAGATGAGTTTTCCTTTTTAAACTTAACTAGAATGATACTAGGACTAATAAAGGCAAATTTGACGACTCCCCTCTCCCAAGCTCTTCTGGCTTGGTTTGCCTTTGATAACCCAGATTTCGCCACCAAACTATCATGAAACACTTGAGCATGATAATGTTCCTTAATTTTTATTAATTAAGTTTCTCTTACTGATTGGATACAATTTTATGATGCAGCTGTGGCAGTTTTAACTAATAAGATGAATAAAACTCCTGGGAAGTCCAATTAATCCAGGTTCAAATCCCATACCACACTTTGGCATTAACTGTCAGCTGGCAAGGACCTCAGAGGACATCTATTCCAACCTCCTCCTTTTATAGAAGAGGAAGAAACCAAGGCCCAGAGAATTGAAGAGATATTCTCAAGGTAACAGAGGGAAGTAGCAAAACCAGGAATTGAATCCACATCTGTGGATACTAAATCAAACACATTCTTTCCCTGTGTAAGGCTGATTTAAGAGAAGGTATAATTTGTATTGGATATTCAATTCTAATTTTAAAAATAATGTATTTGCATTATGATGATTTGAAAAGTTTTGACAAATTTAAGTGTTTACAGTGACCCCTTAAAGTGGAATCTTCTTTTCTCATCCTCCCCCCCCCCAAATAATAACTAAAGAACAAATGAGCTTTAACGATGAAAAGTTTATTTTGCTGCTTGCCTAAAAGCAAAGCTGGTGAAAATTAGTATAAGTACAAAAATAAATATAATTTAAATCAATGGGCATTCCACTCAAAATTTTAAAAAACTGAATAAAAAATAATATACATAAATAAAAATCCATCCAAAGCACAAAAAAGGTATCTGGCACATTTTAAGAGAAAAATTCATGGAAAATAAAATTTGCAGATGACAGTAATGTAACACACAAACTTTTTAAAAGTAAAAGATAATCAAGGTTTTCAACTTTATTCTAAGTCTACTTAAGTTTCTCTAAAACATACTGCTTATCTTGCTACTTAGCACTGCTACACACAAAACAATGAATCCATCTTTATCAATGGAGAGACCTACAGTGATAAGTAAGGAAATATCCTGAGGTTCTGATTTTTATAAAACAAGGTTTACCATATTTAAATAGTAAACATTTTGATATATTTCACTTATTAATAAGAAATCTAACTAGGGTATTTTGCTGGCTCTCCTGTAATTTTCTGGTTCACTCTGGCAATAAATTATGTAAAAATCCCAAGAATTATTATCAAGTTTATTCCCAGAGTAGTTGTTTTCTGCCTATAGTTGGAGGCAAAAAGTGATTTTTAAATGGAGCAGAAAATTGGAGAAAACCAGCCTTCACTTAAGTAGACTCTGTTTTACAAAATCACCATTATTCTCTCTAAAATGCAACATTATCTTTCTTTAAAATTCCAATTTGAAAGATTAACGGTTCGCATTTCTATACGAGAGAAGCATAACGCCTTTTCCTTAAGAATCCAAAATGTCTTGATAAAGAACAAATGAAATTTTCTCTAAAAGAAAAAATTAAGTTTTCTTGGCTCTTGTTATTCTGGGTAATGTTTTAAATTTCATTTGTATGTGTATATAAAAGTTCATAGGTATTTGTGTACATATAATAATGCGTGTGTTGGTTCTGTGTATATATATATATATATATATATATATATATATATATATATACACACACACACACATAGTAATCCATATGTTAAAAATAAACCCCATTTGAAATTTGGATTTATTAGATACAGCCCTTTATTCTCTCCAAAATTAAGCATCCTAGAAAAAGCACAATGTCATAAAGGAGCAAGACTGCTGGAAAAAATTGTTTTGCCAAAATAGAAAATATAATTGCATGCAATAACTTGTGTTTTTTTAAACTACAGTAGATTTAGTACATTCCTAAATATGATATATTCAAGAAGATTGTGCTGTCTTCTCAAAAAATTCTCTCTCCATAAGAGGAAAGAACAATCCTATGAAAATGCTTTAATAAGTATTAGTAACATATATGGAAATTTAATATTTCTCTTGTTGGCATACAGGTATCCAGAAGAATAACAATTAGTTATATGTGACCAAAAACAATATTCCAAATTTTCATTCTTTGTTAATTTTCATCCAATTTATGCTCCTTAAACCAGAATTTCAGTTTACATAAGTACCTGTTAGTCCATAGCAAAATTTACAAATTGGGACTCCAACTCCATTGAGAGTCTACTGAGAAATTGTTTTTAAAAGGTAAAAAAATCAACAAAAATATGCTTCTACATTTATCCTCCCTTGGAATGAGGCATCATGAAATTTGTTTACCAGATACAACAGTACAGACAAATTTCTCATAAGTAAAATGTGTGTGTTTTTTTAACTGATGAACCTTTTGCCACATCTTTGCAATCTTCTTTCACAAAAACAGTTCAAATGTCCTTAAAATCTGGAAAATATACATCTTTTGCAAGTCTATACATATAAATATCAAAATTGTGACTACATAGTTAAAGCACAGACTTGAAGTATTTTTTCTTTTGTATTAAGTCTTTCCCCACTTAACCTATTATTACTGAAAAAAAATGGATTTAGAGTAGGATTTCTGTTACTGAATAATTTTCAACCTTCCACTTCACTTTGTTGGGCAAAGAAAAATACATAAGCATGACCACATTGTCTTATCCTAGTGAATGCTGTCTTCTTAAATTGTCGCAACATTTGGCTGCTTTCTTTGGGTTTTTCCTGCATATGCTCCTAAAAACAAAGTGAAACCAGTTACTTTTTTTCTATAAGTTGTTACTTCTGAATTACACTATATGTCACATGCCATCAAATTAAATATAAATAACTAAAAAGATTCTTTGACAGTATTGTAAAACCTTAGAAGACTGGGAAAAGCAGCCTGCCACAGTAACTAGAGTGCTGGATAAGGAGTCAGGAAGACCCAAGTCCAAATCCCGCCTCTGATACTTAATAGCTTCGTGATTATGAGCAAAGTTATGTAAACTCTCTGCCTCAGCTAATTCTCTATGACAATAGGTTATCCGTGGCTTGCAATCCACATTCGTGGAGGGAATTTTCCCAATGGCAATTCCCACAGTGATGAAATCACAGGTCTTTGATGTATATGAAAAAAATTATTTCAATTTGAATGATAAAGATCATTAATGAACCTCCATAAGCTTCATAACTTTTACCACAGAGCTTAAATTTTCCATTTGAAATTTCAATTCCTTCTATTTTATGAATATATGATAAATACAGTATGACATATATAAAGTTCTATAACGACAAAATAAAGCATACATTCTCCATGCAGGTCATGCCAGCATGAATTAAAATTAGAATAAACTATATATTTTGGGAAATAAAAATTGTAAATAGGAAAAGGCTATCTTTTAAAAAGAACTGCATGGACCCCAGTAAAAATAAATTTACAGATCATATATAAATTAAAAGTCATATTCTAATACTGTTGTTTATGGAACAGGAACAGTAAGGAAAACAGTTAAGATTAGTTTTAGTATATGATCAGTTGCATGTTAATTTAACATTTCAAGGGTGAAATTCATCTGTAATTCAGTGGTGATACAAACCCATACAATTGTAAATACTTTAAATATAAGCTCAGTGACTATATATAATTCAAAATATATACTGTTGAGTATTGACTGATATGCACTTAAGTAATTAGGTGGCATTAATTAAGTGCAGATCATACAAATACGATGAATCAAAAGTGACAGTCAAACGTTTGGAAATGAAATGAGAGGGAAGATAAAACAGAAAAAATTCATTGTAGTCAACTAGAATATTTGATTAAAAAAACACAAATTATATATTACAGTGAGGAAATATCTAGAAATTTTCCAGTATTTCCCTATTTCTAAGAAGTCTAAATGGCCAGGAATTTGTCAAAAATTTTTGCCTCTTAGATCTTGGAAAGAACTACAACGTTTAGAGGAATCCCAGCTAGTGCCACGCGCGGCCTTTAAAAAACAGCAGATACATTAGTCATTTTGTGAAATTTTTCCTGATTTTGGCCATCATTTAAAAACTATTAGATTCTGAATGTACTTGAGGGTAAAGTAATATTTAATTAGTAAGTCCCTTTAAAGTAACCCTACTTACTATAAATCAGATGATTTTAAATTGTTCTGTTTTTAAATGGATTATACTACATATGCACTATTAAGAGTTATACTCATAAAGTATGGTACAATAGAATCAACAGGCCTGTGTATGAGGCCTGACTCTGCTGCAAACTAACTGTGTGACTTGGGACGGCATCTCCCCTCCCTGGGTCTCTATCCTCATCTGAAAAATGAGGGGGTTGGACTAGATGATAGACTTTATCTGAAGATAGATTTTATTCTTAAGAAACAAAAATTCTGACTGTTAAATTTTATATTTGTTAGCATTCAAGATTCCACATTACAAGTTTGAATTACCTTTTTATGTGTTAATAAAGGTATTTTCATTAGTAACATGTAAATAATTTTAGTAAATAGTTCCCATATATTTTGTTAGTAAGAACTAAATAATTAACAAAAACAAGTTTTATAAGCCCTTTGGATTCATTTGAATATTGTATTTGTCTTCTTGCCACCATTTAAAAATTAAGCTCTGAAACAAGCCCCTTGTAATAAACTGGAAGATAACTAACTGGAATTTCTGTTTTGTATAAGCAAGAAACCAAGGAAAAAAGAAAAAAATTTTCCTAAAATAAAATTCTCCTCTCAAATGATCTTGCAGTTGGGGGACGTGGGGAGAGAACAAATAATTCTTTCCTTATTTGTAGTTACCATACTATACTACCAAACTACAAGGTCATGCACTTCCCCACAGCAAAACAAGAGACATGTAGATTTAGGGCAGCTAGGCACAATACGATCATTGCCTTGTATTCATTTTTTAAAGGAGACAATATTAATTCATATTTCATATTTTTTTCCTAAATTGCAACATTTACATGCTAATCTATGGATAGAGATGTTTCTAGAAGCCAAGACCATAATCATGTATTTCCTTAATTCTCCACCACCCTCTCAACCCCACTAAAGTGCAAGTACATTCCTTTGATGAGGAATGATTTCATATACGTGCCAAAGTTATAGTGGCAAGAAAAAGAAAACAATATATTCCCCTTAAATGGCGTGGATCTGAGCATCTTACTCACTTTTTTTCAATGAAATGAGGTTCAGAAACTCATTTTCTACACACCTGAAACACGCACTCTGTTACGCATTCTGTTGTCTGAGGACTTCTCTCTATTTTGCTCAACCCCCTTCACTGATGTCTTAGGGGTTCTAATTAAATATAGAAAAGGTAATAAGCCACACATTAAAGTCTAAATGCCGTAACTTACAAAGCAGACAAGCATCACACCGTTCAGTAGGAATAGCTTAAAAAGGAACACAGTAGCAGTCAGAAACCTTGTAGGAAGCTAACTTGTTCTTGATGAAAGAATATAATCCACAATCCACAACCACATAAGGTGATTGCTTATACCTCATCATTCTGGTAATGCTGACCTATATCCTTGTGTAGTCTTAATGGTATTTTATACGGCTTATATTTCATTGTTGTTAATGAAACCAAAACTGTATGAAGTAAATGCAAAATACATGGAAAAACATGATGATAATGAAAACACAATACACAACAGTATGCTCAAGTTACAGTGAAACTGTTTTCTAAGATAACAAAAAAATCTGAAAAAATTTAAACATACTTTTGTAACCAAAAAAAGGTAACATTTTAAAAGTATTTGCAATCTTTATCATGAATATTAATAACTTCCAATCAAAGTTGCCTTTTATTTTAAATATTTTCAAATGTAAACAAATATATATATATAGTGCTCTTACCCTTGTCTACAAAGTGGCCTATAAAGAGGGGCATTCTGTCCTTGACTTGGCTGAAATACTCTGTTAACAAAGAAAATAAGTTAGTTTACTAAAAAAGAAATTAAACAATTTAAATTTGACTTTTTTACTTTATATTTCAAATGACAGGTTTCTTAAAGGAAAATATTAAGTGAGGAGTTAACTGTGTAATAGGTTTACCTTGGATATGTCCAAACCCTTTTTACTGAATTCTTAAACAGGAGCACCTGTGTCAAATATGGCAGCCAGTATTTGTCTACTAATAGACTAGGTTTATAGAAAACCATGTGATGAAAATAATGTTGTCAAAAATCAGCATTAATCCTTTGTTCTTCTAGGTCACCAACATAGTGCTTAAAAAAAAAATCCAAATCTTCTCAAATATTATAGAATGTTATCTTTATTTTACAATAAGGGAAAACAAGTTAGAAACTTTAAGTGACTTTTTCAAGGCAGTAAAACAGGCTGTCAGAGTAAACCTGGATCGTGGATTTAAATCATGACACAACTGATTAAAATTTTCACCAGAAATAGCATTTTCCAAGCATGTCCTCATTATGGTCTTGCTATTATCTGGTAGCCTTATTACGATAGGTAGGTTATTACCTTTTCTATTGGTAGCCTTATTACATCCCTATGTAATCCTCAAGCTTATAATTCTTTATGTAAACAGGCAATATTCTGCTAATGGAAGGCAATAAGACAGGAGGAAAACAGGGAGAGCAGGAAGGAAAGAAGAGAGAAAAAGGAAGAAAGGAGAGAGAAAGAAAAAAGAAAGGAAGGAAGGGAGAAAAAGACAAAGAAAAGAAAGCAGGCACAGGACTTAGAAGAAAACAATGCCTTCCCAAAGGAGAAAAATAATTTCCTTTAGGAAACAATTACTTTCATTCACCTTGTTTCAGAAGGCTTTTGTCTGATGAGAATTTTCTTACTTGGCATTCCCATTTCAGCAGCCCTAAAGAAGAAAGGTATGGCATAGAGTGTATTTGAAGGGGGTTAAATATGCTTATAAATATCACAGATAAAGTACATTACTTCAGGTCAAAACTGCAAGCTGAAGAGATCTTTTTCTTTTTTGGAGGGGAGAAGGCAAAGCAATTGGGGTTAAGTGACTTGCCTAAGATCACAAAGCTAGTAAATAATATGTCCAGCGTCTGAGGCCGTATTAGAACTCTGGTCCTCCTGACTCCAGGGCCAGTACTCTATTCACTGCACCACTTAGCTGCCCTAAGATCATCTTTTTGTAAGGGAAAAATTTTAAAAAGCAATTAGTAAGGGGCAGCTGGGTGGTGCAGTGAATAGAACACTGGCCCTGGAGTCAGAAGGATCCGAAGTTCAAATCTAGCCTGACATTCACTAGCTATGTGACCTTGGGCAAGTCATTTAACCCCAACTGCCTTGCCTTCCCCCCTCCAAAAAAACAAACAACTGCCCCCCCCCCACAAAAGCTATTAGTAAGATTGTCTATTTACATTTTCCCAAATTTTTTCTCACTAACTTTTAAAAATTCTGTCTGGGAAGGCACAAGCAGAATGCATCTAAAAGCTGAGGCATTCAATGTAGGAGTAATCACTTGAATACTAACCCAATACTGAATACTAATAATAATGTTCTGGGCTCCCAATTAGCAGTATATGTAAAAGTCACAACGCAAAGAAAATCAGACAAACACAAGCCAGAAATAAAGACGGACTATATAAAGATGGGATTCAGATCTCCCAACCTTATTTTAATGGACATACTTTCTATGAAAGAAAATTACTTTGGTCAACTGGGGAAAACTATTGGTCTTTAATCCCTTAAGCAGAAAGAATAAAGGGGAATAATGGAGTAGCAAAAGTAAAGATTACTTCATTCAACTGCAGAAAAAAAGAGGGAGAGAGAGAGATCTTACTTCATGTACTTCTTCCTATCCAGAGATTTCTGTGTTGCAGCTGAAAGAGATGCTCGCGGGTTCTTCATTTTATCCTTTACATAAGAAAAAAAAATGTAGGTGTGTATGTGTACATGTGATAGGACCAACTGGGCATTTGTGTTACCATATCTAGGAATCCATCCATTTTCATTGGCAAATTTTTTAAAAATAGAATTTCCATGTCTCTGACATAATCTTTCTTGAGAATCTGCTGGCTATTACTTTGGTAAATGGTTTTTAAAATGTTTCTTTTCTATATGTACACTACAAAAATGTGATTTCTCATTTTTAATCATCTCTTGTCAACCATCAATAGACAAGTTCATTCACAATCAGACGATGAAACTGGTACTTTAAAACGCTGCCTTTCCAGATTCACTTGGGTCAGAATTTCTGCTCTGCTCTATGAATTAACTGCAAGTGTGAAAACTACAGGGCAAGAGATGATTAGAAAAATCAATGAAGGTTAAGCAGATTTTTCCAGGTGTCATAAAAGGAAACCTATCAAAATCAAGTTAAAAATTTTCCCAATCCTGATAGGTGAGAACATTATATTGTGCATTCTTTTGTATCTCTAAGGGTACCAGGGTAGGTTACCCTGATAGTAACCTATGCCTGAAAACCTCTGAGAAGAGCTTAGATGCCATTCAATGAGAAATGAAGTAATGTTAAAATCCAGAGTGACTTCATTACATTAAATGTTACATTAACTGCAATTAAACATACCATTTGTCTAAGCATTTTTTCTTTACGCACTTCTCGATCATGATGCAAAATGGACATTCTTTCTGTTGCATCCATTACGAAGAATATGTCATGAATATCAAATAAGGCAGCTCGAAGCTAATTTTGAAACAAAAAAAAATGTGCCTTCTATTTAAAAAGAGCTAAACAATAACTTAATAGCATATGTTTTAAGAATATTTTAAACTTTTCCAATGTTAATAATATGTTCTTCATTCACAGAAATACTTCAGATAAAGATGCTGAAGTAAAATGAAATTCTAACTTATTCAACAAAGTAAATTTCAGAAAAATAAACAGAATACAAGGTAACTTTCTAGGGCTAATGAATGGTTCCATGAAAACATATATTACAGACACTTAAGAGAAATAAGTTATATAACTGTGAGTTACATTCTTGGCTGCTATAATTTAGATTATAAAACCTACAGAGATCTGAGACTATATAACCTGTATAAAGGTAAAACCCTCACAACTTTCTTCTTTCTCCACTCCAGAAATTTGTAGCATTTTTTTTTTAATCCCTGGCACACAGAATGGCATATGTAGCCTTCTGCATCAAAAGTATCTGGGGAGGGGCGGCTAGGTGGCGCAGTGAATAGAGCACTGGCCCTGGAGTCGGGAGTACCTGAGTTCAAATCCGGCCTCAGACACTTAACACAAAAAAACTAGCCGTGTGACCTTGGGCAAGTCACTTAACCCCAACTGCCCTCCAAAAAAAAAAGCCAAAAAAAAAAAAAAAAGCATCTGGGGAAAAGGGAGAAAGGAGGGGCCATTCCCTGATTGGTCCTCCTGCCCCCAAACTTCCAATGTCTGTTCTCTATGGTCTCTTAGGAATTACTAACTCCCTCCTCTCATTTTGGAGCAGGAGTCCCACAGAAGGTCAGAGGACTAGAAAGGTCAGAGTTCCCCTTGTGTGTGGTTGCCCCATGCTCCCAGTATTAAAAGATGCAAGCAGGCGACCTCAGGCTCCCACCATTTAGAGGAAAGCTGAAAGTCGTGCCTCCTGGAATCAGCTACTTTTAAGATGTTGCTACACTGTTGTAAGGTTTTACTATAACTATTAACCACGCGATTGCAAAACACCCTTGACCATGTAATATGAGGGATACTTAGAAATTATACCTAACATATGCACACGCACACACAATTACCTGAGCTAACACTCTTTCTTGGAGAGAAGCATCTTGTGCTGAAACAGATCCTCTTTTTAATGGAGCTTCTGACTGAAAACTTCTTATGAACTCCATAGTATCCTGTAAAAATTGAAGCACTTTTTGAAAAGTAATCTTGAGAATATTCATGGGATTTTTAAACTCTTCCTTCTTTTCCTATTCTAGCAACAGTATTTAAACCATTCAGGTTTCTTTCTTTTTTTTTAATTTTGGAGGGGGGAGGGCAGGGCAATCGGGGTTAAGTGACTTGCCCAAGGTCACACAGCTAGAAAGCGTTAAGTATCTGAGGCCAAATTTGAACTCAGGTCCTCCTGACTCCAGGGCTGGTTCCCTATTCACTGTGCCACCTAGCCGCCCCCAGGTTTCATTTTACAATATGAAGAATTATACCTTGATTTGCCTCAAATTTGTAAAGAAAACTATCATTATAGGTCAAATTATGTTTATCTTGAAAAATGGTAACAGAATGCACCATCTAATTTTAGGCTGTAGAATCGATGAATTTCTTAGCAACAGCACACAAATAGTTATCTATACTTTTTCATAAACTATTTCATCTGAGTTCTAATCTTATCCTCCAACTTGCAGAAGTTGACAGAAGGTTAAGGGTAAAAGGAAATAAAAAGGGAGAAAATACTTACATAAAATTTTAAAATGTTATACCAATGCTCTTACTTTTACTGTCTGCCGGAGATGTTTCACTTTTTCTGTCTGTAGGAGCCTACGAGTAAGAAATCCTTTCACCACTGCAGTTATTTTGTCAAATTTTGCTTGTACTTCTAGACTAAAAAGCTTTAAAAAAAAAAAAAACAACCAAGGACAAACTTCTTAAGATTTTGTATTACAGAATTGCTCCATAGGTTGTAATAAGGTACTGAAACAAATTCTTTTGTTTTTTACATTTTATATAGTCTCTTTTAAAAATAATTTTAAATATTTAAAACTAGTGCTGTCAAAGTATGCATGTTCATTTGCAAAGCCTGACAGAATAATGTAGCTTTTAAAAATATATAAAAATTAAGTTTTACTAACCTGAGACCATCTAGGTTTGCCCCTTCCAGGAGCTCTTGTTACTGGGATTTTGGGCAAACCACCAGTTGACGATCCCCAGAGGTAGAATGGTACTTCACTTGTAGAACCAAAGCTATGTTGTAGGGTAGAATTTGTAAAACCTAGAGAAAAGGTTAAAAACATAGACTATCCCCAATATTGTATAAGCAGTATACATTTTATCAGCACCAATCAGTATAGATTACTGTGGGTAATAATCATGCTCATACAAACTTTGCTCTTCTAGGAACATAATAACCCCCAAATCCTGAGCCACCTGTAGGGTTTTTACTTTACTTTTAAGTTGATGCAACAGATGGAACTTTAAAATAGGCACAGAATCACAATGAAAATAAAAGATGTGAAAAAGCAATCACAGGGGCCAGGGAGTTAGATATAGCGTAAGAGCACTCTAAAGATGACAATTTGTTTTTTATTTGCCATATGTCACCTGTCACATGAATGAACACAAGCTTCAATGCTTCCCTTACTAAAGTGATTACTCTGCTTTCAAACACCTGCTTACAAAGACCTGGACTGTTGCCAGCATTTAATTTCTCACTGGTTACCAAGCAGTTGGCAGATGGAGGTAACCTGGGAAAGCCATCATCTAACAATATTTCTTAAAGACCTATCTAACATTCTTCTATGTGAAGAACATGACTAATGTGAAAATGCATTTAATAGAAATGTATGTGCAGAGCCCATATCAGATTGCAAGCCATCTTGGAGATGGAGGGGGAGAAAATGTAAAACTTATGCAAGTGAATGTTGAAAACTAAAGATAATTTAATTTAATTTAAAAAAAAAAGACCTATCTACCACTTTCTGTGTCAAGTAAAGTAGGAGAATTTTAAAGAAAAAATAAGGCTTTAAATATTTACCAGAACTACTTGACTTTGCAATATGGAGAGTGTCCACTTGGGATAGCATTGTTTCTAGCAAGTCACTGTCACTTATTTTTCTCCATTCTAATTCCAGTGCATTATTAAGGTTCACTTCAGGCGTTTCTGCTGTAATTTCCTTCTTCTCTTTTAACATTCTCTCCTGTTCTTCTATTTCCTGCAGATTAATGGTCTATTACAACATGCCATCTCTCATGTTCAAACACATTTCCTTTATAAACCAATCTATTTGTAAAATGAAGTCTACTTTTCCTCCGATACAGATTCGACAATTTCAGTGTATTTAAATTAAATCCAACAAGCATTTATTAGGCACTTATGTTTAAACACTGTTCTAGAAGCTGGGGACAGAAAGACAAAAGCCTATTCACCCAAGAACCTTACATTCTTTTGGAGGAGGGGAATAAAAAACAAACATAGGTAAGTAAATATAAAATGTCATTTAAGGAGGGAAAAATGCTAGAAAGTGGGTATGAAGGGGAAGGTTCAGCAAAAGCTTCTTCAGGAGTGGTACCTGAACTGAACCTTAAAAGAAAACAAGAACTCTGATGAGAAGGAAGTATAAATCTACTTGTGCAGATTTACTGAGATAGAATGTTGAGGAGGGGGAACAGTCAAATCCATAAAAGTAAGTAATATGAAATAAGGCTGGAAAGGCAGGTTGAAGTTAGAATGTGGTAGACCTCAAATTCCAGGCTGAAAGGCTTTTCATTTGATCCTAGGAGGCACAGGGAAACATTAAATATTTTGGAACAAGGCAGTGCGACATAGTCATCCTTGTCCCCTGGCAGATTATCTTGGCAGCTGTGTGAACTGGAGAAGAGACACTGGAAGCAAAGAGATCTGTTAAGATGCTATTACAATAGTCAAAGGGAGAGGGAGGGGGCCTGAACTACAATGGGAGCTACACAGATGGAGACTCCAGACAGATTTCAGAGATGATGTGGAGGTAGAACTGTTTGTATGCACTTACTATCTTTCATTCCCATTCCCTCCACAAAAATTTAAAAAAACAAACCCTCATAATAAATACACGTAGTCATGTGAAACAAATTCCCAAAAAGGTCATGTCAAAAAATGCATGTCTCATTCCAGATTTTAAGGTGTGGAAGTAGAACTGACAGGACTCAGCAAGTGATTAGCAAGGAACAGAGCAAGAGGATGTAAGAGGGAAAAGAGAAGGATGAGCAAGGGTGATGTTCCCAAGAGAAATAAGGAAACTTGGAGGATTTGGTGGGGAATTGATGAGTTCTATTCTGGACGTGCTGAATTTAAGATTCTGAAGAATGGCAATGTTCAGAAAGTTAGAGATAACAGCACCTGAGTTAAGGAAGAGATCAGGGTTAGATAGAAGATTTGAGAGTTGCCTGAATACAAACAAAAGTTACACCTATGAAAAAGGATGACTTGGCAAATGACTTTTAGAGCTGCCGTAGCTAAAACAATTCATCGCTTTGAAATGATCACTTTCTTAGACATTAGCTAGGCTGTTTTTTGGATCATGGATACAGTCGAGAGGCCTGTATCCCAAAAGCTGTAATAGCTTATTTTCTATTAGCAAAGACTTTGACATCCCAGGTTCTCTTCTACACTGCACTGATATATCAGAGCCAAGGACCTTCCTTATTTAATAATGGCAGAAATAAAGGCTTGGATTAAGCATTTGACACGTTATACAATTCCCTTTCATTCTTGGATATCAAATCATTTCACATACAGCCATCTTTCCACAAAAATGCTACAAATGTGTCAAAATCAACTATCACTTTTACAATTCAATTTTATAAAACACCAGAGGCTAAAAATGTGCTGAGTTTCACTTAACGCCTCTACACACTTGTATTATAATGTCTTACCTTTTGTAATTTTTCTTGCTCTTTTTCCTGCTCAGCTATAAGTATTGATAACTGCTGAGCATGCTGTTCTTCAAGTCTCTTTCTCATTTCTTCAAAAGCCAACATCTTATTTTTTAGCATCTCTTCTCCTTCTGCAAAGAAACATGCTCTTTTTGGAAAACTTACTGAATTTTAAAAATACATTTTACAGCATCAAATTTTATATGCATTACTGCACCAGGTCTTCTCAAATTACGCAAAAAGCATGTTCCAAATATATGTAATTTCCATTTCCTGCCACTTTGCATTTCACTACTGCACTCCATACTGATACTACCTAATTAAGACCCAGAATGCTTTACTTATGTTCATTTGATACTTTCTACCAATCTCAGAATTAAAGCAAAACGTATGTCATCATAATTCTGTCTTACATTAGTCTGCTAGATGACAAAGACTCCACAAATGCATTACACATAAAAGGTAGAACTACCTGAACTTATTCTATCATCTCTTCTCTCTCTCCTCTGCGTTCTCTGTTGTTGTTTTTTTCAGTATGTTATGTTTCAAAGGTGTAATGTAATGGGATTTAAAGATCCTCCTGCATGAGCTTGGTTTTTGGGTTGAGTGTTAAAACCCAGAGCTTGTGAATCCCACTTGTAGGGTGGACTTGTTGACGTGAAGAGAGAGGGCTGAACTGGGAGGAACTGATACCATGGATTTAGAGAGAGGCCCAAGAAGAGAGAGGCCAGAAGGACTTTTGGGGAACGGTATCATAGAGGCAGAGAGAGAGAGGAGAATTGCCAGGGGCCAGAATTGCTGAGAGAAAGACTGCTGAGGGCCTGTTGTAGCTGCCCAGGACTTTTGAGAACTGCCACCTGGAGTTGCAGAGAACTGAGGAGGCAGGGCTGTGATGCTGGTATTTTGTCTGTCTGTTTTGATGTTGTTTTGCCAGGTTCGTTTGCTGTTGAAGGACAGTGCTGTTGTTGCAGAGGTCCTGCAACCTTGTTGTTAGTTCAGAAGCCCTGAGGTTCCAGGACCCCTGCAACAGCAGCACTGTCTTTCAACAGCAGAGGAATCTGGCAAAACAACATCAAAACAGACAGAAAAAATACCAGCGTCACATCACAGCCATGCCTCTTCAGTTCTCTGCAACTCCAGGTGGCAGTTCTCAAAAGTTCTGGGCTGACATCACAGCCATGCTTCCTCAGTTCTCGGCAGCTCCAGGTGGCAGTTCTCAAAAGCTCTGGGCAGCTCCAATGGGCCCTCAGCAGTCTTTCTCTCAGCAACTCTGGCCCCTGGCAATTCTCTTTCTGCCTCCACGATACTGCTCCCCAAAATTCTTCTGGCCTCTCTCTGCTTGGGCTTCTCTCTAAATCTACAGCACCAGCTCCTCCCAGTTCCAGTC
>CM053599.1:166633997-166649253 GCA_028646575.1 Pseudocheirus occidentalis | reverse complement strand
GACCCTTTGCTTAAGTGGCTTAAGTGGCTCTGAGAATCTTCCCTGATTTGAAAGTATTCTCTGCCCCCTAATAGACTGAATGTGGTCACATGGAGACTGTGGTGGGAGGCTTGCTTTTCAGGAATGCCCACACCTTGTTACTTTGTAATTGGGCAGTGGGTTAAGAGGGCTGTGACATTCTCTGACCCAGGAGAAGGCTATATATATACCCTGATGTGAGGCTTTACTTTGGAGCTCACTTTGGAAAGAGTTGTGTGATTTGGCCAGATGAGACTCTGCGAAGCCATTGAGCTCCCTGGCTTTGAAAAACCCAGATATTGGTGCTTCCCTCTCTGGTAACTGAATAGGTATGGATGTGATGGTCAGATGGTTAGAAGCCCGTCTGCTGATCTGTTTCTTGGTCTGCTTGTAACTTGTGTTTGTATTCTCTGAAGTTCAGGGTGGTGACTTTTCCCCCTGAACTAGGTAAATGATACATTTTTGATTAAAGTGAGACTGTTAACCCATCTTGAGTTGCTTTCCTTTAGAAAAGCAGATCTAAGAGACTGTGTAGCAGCCACCCTGGGTATGCTAGGTTGCTTGCTGATACACTTGGAACCGCTAAAAGCATTATGCAATTTCCTAAATGCAATCTAACCCATTCTTTCTCAAGTCCCAGCTAAGAACCAACTGAAGTCAATCAACTAAGGCATCAAGAAACCCTGAGGAAGAGATAAAAAGTGACATGGGCAAGGAGGGTCAAACCACCATAGCTACCAATACTTGCTTTCACTCCAATGGAGACAACCCAGGACACCATTTCCAAGAGCCCCAAGAAGAGCAGTAGCCCCTCCCTGCTTCTAACTTACTCTCAGAGCTTGTCATCCAGTGACATAATCTGGGGATATCATGCCTCGAGGTAGGAGCTCTAGCCCCATTTTAGTAGCCACAGTTACTGAGAAAATTACTAGAAAAGAAAAATCTACCCTCTTGGTACTTTCTCAGGTCATGACCTTCCTCTGACCTTATTCTCCTTCCTTCCTATTCTTGACCTTATAGTTAACCAATTCAACCACACACAATACTCTTAAATCCTTCACCCCATTGCCCTATCTTGGCTAATCCCTTGCTTCATTCAAACTCTGAGTTAACTCCCACCACCCACCTCTCCCATTCCTACTCATATGCTGCTAAATGGAGCTTGAGAAAATCACACAACTATGCTAACTGAGTGTATTACGCATTTTTATTATCTAACTCCAACTGGACCCTCATTGCAGCAAGGCAAGCCTTTTTTCTCTCCCTGATTTATTCCCTTTCTCACTCCTCATGGAGACTATTCCAAACATTCTTTTCTCAATTCAAGCATCCCATACCTGTCCTTCCCACATGCTCTCAGCTAGGGATCCTAACTCTTATCTCACCAAGAAAATAGACTATTCACCAGGAGTTTCCTCTTCTCCCTTTCTCTTCCTCATCTGACCTCCCTTCACATTAATCCCTACTCTCTCCTTTTCTCCAGTGTCTGATAATAAGGTGACCCTTCTCCTTGTTAATGCCAACCACTCTACATGTACACATGATCTTTTTTCCCATCCTCTTTAGCAAATTGTCCCTTCAATTACCTCTTTTCTCTCTCTAACCCTCAACCTCTCTATTGATTCCTTCCCTACTGCCTTTAAACAGCACAAATCTCCCAATACTTACAATCCATCATTATGCCCTACTATCCCCTGAATCACCTTATATCTCCTCTTCCCTTTTTCAGCCAAACACTAGGAAAAACAGTCTACCTTCCCTGCCTTTCTCACTCAGCCTTTTGTAATCTTGCTTCTGCCTTACCTGACTGAAACATGTCTTTCCAAAGTTACCAGTGATTTGTAACTGACAGAGCTGATGGTCTTTCTTCAGTCTTCCTCCTCCTTGACTTCTTCCCAGCATTTAAAACAGCTGACCACCCTCTTCTCTTGGATCTTCTCACCTCTCAGGATTTTCATTTTATGACTCCCTCCTGATTCTCCTCCTACTTCGCTTACTACTCTTCAGTTTTATTTACTGTTTAATCATCCATATTATATTTGGTAACTCTGGACGTATCCCAGGATCTGTCCTGGACTTTCTTTCTCTACACTCATTTGATAACCTCATCAACTGCTCTCAGTTTAATTATCTCTTGAATGCAGATGACTCACAGATATTTATATATAGATGGATACACACACACATACACATCCAGTTCTTGTGTGTCTGTCTCTACTCCTCTTCCTCTGTATATGTGTATATGTGTGTATACGTATATACACACATGCATATTCATGTATGTGTAGGTAGAGATATAGAAGGCAAGTAGGTGGTGCAGTAAAAAGAATGCCAGACCTGAAGTTAGGAAGACCCGAGGTTAAATGTTGCCTCAGATATTTACTAGCTGTGTGAACCTGGGCAAGTTACTTAACCCTATTTGCTTTAATTTCCTCATCTAAAATGAGTAAAATGAGCAGGAGAAGGAAATGGCAGAGCACTCCAGTATCTTTACCAAGAAAACCCCAAATGGGGTCACAGAGAGTAGGACACGACTGAAATGACTGAACAAAAATGTATTTCTATCTCCAATTCTATCTGCAGAGGTTCAGTATCACGTTACAAACCGCCTATTGGGCACTGCAAACTGGATGCATTAATGTACATCTCAAACTCCACATTCAAAACAAAACTGATTACCTTTTTCTAAAAACATCCACCCCTCTCCCAAACTTCCCTATTTCTGTCAAAAGAACCCCATTCTTTCAGTGTCCCAGGGTTTGTAACCTTAGTGTCCAGTTTCTCACTCACCCTTGTCCTAAAAATATCCTATCAATTTTCAAATTTAGTTTCTATCTCCACTATTTCTTACTTTCAGTTCCTTGACTCTACTCACGCATCTATTGCCTCTTTTCAGATTCTTATCACTCCTACCTTGTAAGAGCCCCATTTCTAATCCATCTTCCACATGGCTGTCAAGGTGATTTTCCTTAAGTACAGATCTGGCCATGTCACTCTTTCTTCTCTATAAATCCTAGTGTGTATCTAGGATCACATGTAAACCCTTTGTTAGCTTTTAAAGGCCTTCATATTAGCCCCAACCTATTTTTATAGCCTTATTATATATTACTCCCCTCCCTTCACTCTGTGGTTCAGACAAATTGGTCTTGTGCATGTTTCTTTTACACAGCGATACATCTCTGGTCACCATGCTTTTATAATGGCTATCCACATTGCCTGGAATATATTATATTCTTCTCTCTCTGCCTCTAGGAATACCTAGTTTTTATTCAAAACTAATTAGGAGCAGCAGCATCTAAAATAAATCTTGCTTAATCCTTCCCCTTTCCAACTGTTAGTGCCCTCCTTTCCTAACTATTATGTATTTAACTAATGAATTTATTTTGTATTTGTTCTCTTGATGTTCTGTTTGTTATTGTTTCTGTTGTATGTGACTCTTCATGACCCCATTTGGGATTTTCTTGGCAAAGACACTGGAGTGGTTTCCCATATCCTTCTCCTGCTCATTTTGCAGATGAGGAAACTGAGGCAAACAGGGTTAAGTGACTTAGGTTCACACAGCTAGTAAGTGTGTGAGGCCAGATTTGAACACGGGAAGATGAGTCTTGTTGACGTCAGGCCTAGCACTCTACGCACTGTGCTACCTAGCTGCCCATTTATTTTGTGTATATTTATATATACGTGTCATTTCCAATAGGATGCAAGCTCCTTGAAAGTGAGGATTGTTTAATTCTTTATGTTCATATCTTTAGTACCTAGCAATGTTGTTATTATTTGTCTTTTCTTCTCAAAGAGGATAATGAGGTCAGGAAAGTAAAGTTGTGACTTGCAAATGAATTGGATTTAAGTGAGGCAGGGCTGACCCAGCGCAGTACCTGGTACGTAAAAATGCTTGTTGATTATTTGATTGATCCATTGAAATATTGAAGTATAAGAGATTGGCTATAGGAAAGAGAATCCCTCATCTTTGAATAGGCACTCACTCCCTTTCACCCTCTTCCAGATGAAATTTATGTTGGTTCCTTAGCCATTTTATTATCATCAGCATATGTTCCTGTCTCACTTTGGAAAATGTCTTTTTGGACTATGAAAGAGAAAATGGCATTGAAGGGTTGTGGTGATTGAATGATATATAAGTACTGGTGGGGAGAATGTATCTACTTCTCCTCTTAGTCCTGTGAGTCCAAAGAGGAGAGGAAAGTGGAGACAAATGTAAAGCTCATGTTTTTCTCAGGAAAGTCAGTTTTCCATTCTAGTAGTAAAAGAAACGTTGATTGAAAAGCTTGAGATTGGAGATGTTTGGCACAATAAAACACTGTTAATAGAGCTCTGAAGTGATCCAATTTTCTGAACAAAAATTTTGAAATTATATAAGGTACTAAAATATACATTTGAGCTAATTCACATGTACCTCAATGAGACCAAAGACTGAGGCAAAGGTTCCATATGTACCAAAAATATTCATAACATTTTTGTGGTTTCAAAAAATGGAAACAAAATGGCAGCCTATCAACTGGAGAATGGCTGAACAAACTGTCATACATGAATGTGGGAGAATGTTATTGCACTGTTAAGAAGTCATCAAGGAAAGTCAGAAAATCTAGAAGAGAATTTCATGAGCTGAAGCAGGGTGGGGAAAAAAACACATCACTTGGGAAAGGCTGAATGAATTATGGCGTACGATTTTATTGTACCATAAGAAATTGAGAGGTGTGGTATCAAATAAACTTGGGAAGAGGTACATAAACTGACATAGAATGAAATGAGCAGAGCTAGGAAAACAGTTTACACAATGATTACAATAATGTAAAGGAAAACAACTTTGAAAGATTTAATAATTCTGATCATTGCAACTGCTAATCTAAATTTCAGAATGCTGATGACGAATACGTTCCTCCTCTTGGTACAAAGGTATGTAATGGTAATGGAAATTTGAAGATCTTCCCTGCCCCTTAATAAGCCTAAGGGAGTCTGAAGACCTTCCCTCCTTTGAAGATCTTCTCTGCTCCATAACAGGCTGAATGTAATCACATGGAACCTATGGTCGGAGGAGTTTGCTGAAGGAGCAGAGCCCACAGGAAGCTGGGAGTCAGAGTAGTTAGAGCTGGAGGAAAAAGAGGACACAGACAGCTAGGCTTGTGAGTGTTGGCTTGTGGAAAGGCTAAAGTATGGTGTGGCTCTCTGGTGTTATGGCTTATTAATTTTTTTGCTATTATGATGGATTCAGCTTTCTGGTTTTGGGATTCAGTTTTCTGGTGTCTGAATAAATGTTTTGCTTCTGTCTTCTATATGGAGAGTCTTTTATATTTTAAGATTGAGCACTATGCCAGTATATTTATAGTCACCATTGGTGCTATGAATATAACATTGGCACTACAAGGTGATAGACTAGAGGGTATAATGGGAATGGAAATTTGAAGATCTTTCCTGCCCTTTAAGAGACCTAGGAAGGAGTTTGAAGACCTCCTTTGCTTTGAAAGTAAATTCTGTCACCTAACAGGCTAAATGTAGCCTGTGATGGAGGGAATTTGCTAAAGGGTGGAGCAGAGCCCACAGGAAGCTTCCTTGCTCCCCATGGAGCCTGTGGTGAGAGGAGTTTGCTGAAGGGAAGTAGAGCCCACAGGAAGCTGATAGTCAGAGCTAGTGAGATGGTGGAAGAGAGAGGACGCTCAGGCAAGGAGATAGAGAGGTTTGTGAGTAAATATTGATCTTGTATTGTTTTGTGGGTAGGCTGAAGGATCCTATGGCTCTCAGTGATATTATGGCTTCTGAATATCTTTGGTACTATGATGGAATCAGCTTACTGGTTTTGGGATTGGGTTTTCTAGTGTCTAAATAAACACTTCAGTTCTATCCTCTATCTGGAGAGTTTGGTATATTTTGTGATCAAGTGTTATGTGATACCTATAATCATGGTCTTTATCATGATTGAGGGCACTGTAAATATTGTGTTGGCACTAGAGAGTCATAATGATACATTTTTAGACACAATCAATATATGAATTTATTTTGCTTGGCTATACTTATTTGGTACAAGGGAAAATTTTTATTTTCTTCGGGGAGAGTGCTAAAGATGTCAATTAATGTAAAAGGTGCCAAAAATAAAAGTATAAGTGAAACATTTTTTTTAAAAGATACAGAAGGAAACTCAGAAGGAAACAGACAAGGGGAGTTTTGGTACTGTCATAGTAAGCTTAATATATACTTTACAAAACAAACTATATAATATAAATTGAGTTTCATATGTAATTTTCTTTGTTCTGTCCTTTGTATATTGAAATGTTCCTATTTATTTACATTTGGCAATTTCAAAATCATTTTTTTTAAAGTGGAAATAAGAGAACAATCTAAATCAGTGGTTCTCAACATTCCTAATGCCGCAACCCTTTAATACAGTTCCTCATGTTGGGGTGATCCTAATAATAAAATTATTTTCATTGCTACTTCATAACTGTAATTTTGCTACTGTTATGAATCTATCTGATATGCAGGATGTATTTTCATTGTTACAAATTGAACATAACCCATAGGTTGAGAACCGCTAATCTAAACAATTGCCATAATAATATAAAGGAAAACACTAAAATATATCAGAACTCAGATTAATGCAATGAGCAATCTTGATTTCCAGGATGATGAAATCCATTTTTCTCCCTTCATCAGAGATGCAGTGGACTACAGATGAAGGGTGCTTCATATTCTGTCAGACATGGTCACTATGTCAGCTTATTATATTTAACTGTTTCTCATTATTACAAGGGAGGATTCTAGGGGGGGAAGAGTCATGGGTAAGAAGTAATGAAACAAAAAACATCAATAAATTTTTTTAAAGAAAAAATTCCCTCATCTAGGAATGCAAAACCCTCACAGGACAAAAGTGGGCCGGGGGTTCCTCAGGCACAGGTAACTGGGAGAAAAAAAAAAACAACTTTGTTCAAGGTTTCTTTGATAAGTGTCCTGTTTCCAAAATATATAAATATCCAAATGTATAAGTCATTCCACAATTAACAGATGGTGAAAAGATATTAACAGGCATTATTCTAAAGAAGAAATGCAAGCTATTTAAAGCCATATTATTAAAATGCTTCAAATCACTAATAATTGGAAAAATTCAAATTAAAGCAATTCCAAGGTTCCACTTTTAACCCACAAGATTGGCTAAATTGGTAAAAAGAAAAATTATTAATGTAGGAAGAACTGGGGTAAATTGGTACATTGATGCACTATTGGTAGAAATATAATTTGAATGGTTAGTCATTCTGGAAAGCAGTTTAGAATTGAACCCCCCAAAGTTATTAAAAGTACACACCATTTGATCCCGTGATATCACTAAAAGCAATCAGAGAAGGAGGAAAAGGACCCATGTGGACAAAAACATTTATAGCAGTTCTTTTTGTGTTGTCAAAGAACTGGAAACTGGGGGTGATGAGGGGACACCCATCAGCTGAGGAATGGTAGAACAAATTATGGCATATAAATGCAAGAGAATCCTATTTTGCTGTGAAAAAATGATGAAAAGGAGTTTCTGAGAAACTTGAGAAGACTTGTATGAACTATTGCAGAATGAAATGAGCAGAACCAGAATCCAGGAAAACAACTTATATAATAACATTGTAAAGACAACTGTTTGAAAGACTTAAGAACTCTGATTAGCACAATGACCAGCTGTGATTTCAGAGGCCTGATGGTGAAGTTACTCACTTCCTGCTCCAAAGGTAATGAACTCAGCCTGAAGAATGAGACATATATTTTTTGGACTTGGCCAGTGTGGGAACTTGTTTTGCTTTACTATGCACATTTGTGACAAGAGTTTTGTTTTTCCTTTTTTTAAGTGCAAGGGGAAGCTGGAGGAAAGAAAAATATTTTTTGTCGATTGAAAAAGGTTAATTTTTTCCTTTCTAGAGTTTTCTTTCTCTTCTTTCCTTTTCTTATTTTTTTCTTCCTTTCATTCTTCCTTTCTCTTCTTTCTTTTTTTCTTTCTTCCTTTCTCCTCATTTTTCCAAGTATTCTTATAACCCTGACAGTCAAGTCATTTTTTTCTCTGAGGATTTTTTTTTTGTGGTTGTTATGGATTTACTTTTATTTTCTGGATTTACATCTTGTATATCCTTCAAAAGGTTGCTATTTCTTCCTGTTTACTCATATCCCTAGATTCAGTTCCTTATCTGGAACTCCTGCCTAGGTCAGATTGTTCTCTTGAATGAGGTGGTCAGGGCTTGATTTTCCTACGTATTCAACTACTGACTTCCAGTACCACAGTAGCATTAGTCAATCTCCGGTGCACAGTTAGCACCTTTGGTTCATCCTGAGAATGTCAGCTAATTTCCAGACCCCCCTGGAATGTGCCCTCTCAGTGTTACTCTTTTCAGACGTTCATGAAGCAACCATGGTCAGAATTCTGGAAGATTTCAGACCTGTTTCCCCAAGCTCACTATGGCTTTCTTATTGGGGTCCCTTTCTTTGGGTCTTCTTTTCTGGCTATCTTTTTGTGTGTCTTGGGCTGAATAAAGGAGCTTATACTTATAGATCACTGTATTTGGAATCAGCAGACTTGGTTCAAACCCTGACTTTAATACTTAGTATATACATGATCTTGTGTAAATCAAGTTACCTCTAGACCTCAGTTTTCTGATCTAGCATGAGATGGAACCAAATGAATCTCTAAGGTCTTTTCTAGCTTCACATCCTAAGCTTTCTCAGATGACCCTAACTGAAAGTGATCTCTTTTTCCTTAAAGTCTCTTAGAACAACCATGTCAAACTCAAAGAAAAATGGAGTTCACTCCTCATTTCTCAACTATATAGGGAACTGAGCCAAATTTATAAAAATAAGAGCCATTTCCCAGTTGATAAATGGTCAAAGGATATGAAGCAGATTTTAGAAGATATGAATAGTTATATTTATTTTGTTTGTTTGTTTGTTTGCTTTTTGGAGGGCAGTTGGGGTTAAGTGACTTGCCCAAGGTCACACGGCTAGTTTTTTGTGTTAAGTGTCTGAGGCCGGATTTGAACTTAGGTACTCCTGACTCCAGGGCCGGTGCTCTATTCACTGCACCACCTAGCCGCCCCCGAATAGTTATATTTAGAAGATATCAACAGTTATCAATAGTCATATGAAAAAATACTCTAAATTAGAAACATCCAAATAAAAACAACTCTGAAGTAGCACCTCACACCCATCATGTTGTCTAACATGGCAGAATAGGAAAATGACAAAATTGAGAAGGGATGGGGAAAAATTGGGACACTAACACACTGTTATCGTAGTTGTGGACTAGTTCAACATTTCTGGAGAACAAGTTGGAACTACACTTAAAGGGTATAAAACTATACATACGCATTGATTCAGCAATACCTCTATGAGGTCTGTATCCCAAAGAGATTAAAAAAAAAAAAAGGAAAAGGACCTATATGTACAAAAATATTTACAGAAGCTCTTTTTGTGGTGGCAAGGAATTAGAAATTGAGGGGGTGTCCATCAATTGAGGAAGAGCTGATTGAGTTGTGGTATAGGATTTTGATGGAATACTATTGTGCTATAAATGACCAGTAAGATTTCAGTAAAGCCAGGAAGACTTATGTGAACTGATACAAATTTAGGTGAGAAGAACCAGAACATTTTACACAGTAATAGCAATATCATAAGGATGATAAGCCATGAAAGACTCAGCTACTCTGATCAAGATAATGATTGAAGACAATTCCAAAGGATCCATGATGAAAAATGCTATCCACCTCCAGAGAGAGAGAACTGATGAATTCTGAATGCAGAGTGAAGCATACTTTTAAAACTTTTGTTTTCTTTTTCAACATGGCTAATATGGAAATGTTTTGCATGATTTCACATGTATAATTAAAATGAAATTGCTTGCCTTTGCAAGGAGGGGGGAGGGATAGGAGGAGAGAATTTGGAATTCAACTTTTAAAAATAATTGTTTAAAAAATTTTTACATGTAATTGGGAAATATTTACCAAAATAAATAGAAATAATTTTGAAAAAACAGGATCCATTAAACCCTACATTCCTGTGGGCTGCATAGTGACTTTTAAAATGTAATATTACCTGTTTTGTTGAATTTTTATTTTTTCAAGCAGTCCCAATTACATTTTCATCTTGTTTGAGTTGCGCTCAGGAATATTTGTGGGTTGTATGTTGCTGGTGTACTGTGTGTTTGATACCTATTTTATAACAGTCTTTGGAATTCTCATTCTCCTGTCACATTTTAATTTGTATTATGTGTGTATGTTTATTGTATCTCTCTGCTAGGACAGGTTGTAACTTCATCTTGGTATTCCCATCACTTGTGTGTGATAGACTTTTTTGTTGTTGTTTGAATCAAACAAAACAAAAAAACAAAATCCCAAACCTACCCCAGAATTTGGAAAATTACAAGTAGTCTAAAGTACAATGGAATTGAGAATGGTGGGCACAAGTAGACTGCACCATATTAACAATCACGACTTAAATATAAGAGGTATAAAAGACATTAATGAGATGTAAAAAGACAAAAGAGGGATGGCCCAAATAATACAGTGACCCCAAGGATATAAAAAAGAACAAGGCAGGGGGTGGGGAGATAGGGATGGCCAGAGCCAAAATTGCAGAGTGAAATCAGGGACTCATCTGAGCTCACCCATAAATTCCTTCAGTTACTCCTAAAAAGTGAATCTGAACAAATTTTAGAGTGGTCAAATCCATTAGGAGACAAAGAGACAGATTTCCAGCCCAGGACAACACATAAAATCCATGGGTATTATTTGTTCAGTTGAGTGTAGGGAATTCAGAGCACAGTGCACAGAGTTTGTGGGCTGCACCAGCACAGACCCAACCATAGCAGAGTTGTAGTGAGCCTGGGCAAACTGGTTCACCTACTACAGTGGAAATTCCCTAACCTCTCACTGCAGGACAGGGGTCTGTCAGAACTGGGTAAGAGACAAGCACAGGGTCAGCAGCAGTGGCAGCAGCTATTCCTGGGGCTATCAGTCTGAAGTTTAGATGTTTAAAAGTCACCTACCTGAACTTCCAGGAGCCAAGATGGCAGAGTAAACCATAGGTGTTCTCACCCTCCCCACCCCTTGTTGACCTTGAAAAACCCAGAGAATATTGCTCCAGGGAAAAATCCTGAAATAGCTAAACCAGCCAGAGCCTTGGAAGATCTACAGGAAGGGTGTGGCTATGGATGCAGTGAAGCTAAACCACTGCAGGATAGGAAGTGTCCCAACAGCCCCATCTCAGTAGACCAGTGGGAGATCCTGAACCCCAGGGGGGTGGAGCCAGCAAGCACTAACAACAGAACCCCAAGTGTACCTTCCCACAGCAGAATCAGCAGACAACAGTGTCATGTCAGCCACCAGGGGTGGGGAAGTGGAGACCTGAAGCAGTCAGACCACCCCTCCCCCACATTTTATGCTGTGAGCTTCAGTGTAACCTCAGAGAAACGGAGAAAGTCCTGTCCTTGGCCTCTGTCTCAGCACTCACCAGCCAGCTCCAGCTCAGCACCAGGTGAGCTGAAGTATTATATATCCTCTAACTGACAGAACCAGAGACCACAGCACACAAAGCCAGTAACCAGGCCCCTAGCTCCTAGCACAAGAAACATGGTTCAGAGCCTTCTGTGCCCCAGAAGGAGAGATCACTTTAAAAGTGAAGTAGGCGATCACAATGGGCAAAAAACAGATTGGAAAAACAAATAGAATCTTATTATGGTGAACAGGAAGATCAAAATTCACATTCAAAAGAGGACAGCATTGACACTGTACCCATATCTGAAACCTCAAAAGAGAATATGAACTGGTCTCAAGCACAAGAAGCATTCTTGGAAGAGCCTGAGAAGGATTTTAAAAGCTAAATTAGAGAGGTAGAAGAAAAATCGACCAATTATTTTTAAAACACAATTGGCAAAATAGAAAAAAAATTTCACTGAACAACTTCTTTAAAAGTACAATTAGCCAAATGGAAAAGGAAGTACAAAACTTAAATGGAGAAAATAAATCCCTAAGCATAAAAATTGGCCAAATGGAAAAGGTACAAAAACAATTCACAAAAAAATTTGAATTAGATAAATTGGAAGGTAATGATCCTATGAGACATCAAGTATTACTCAAACAGAATCTAAAGAATGAAAAAAAATAGAAGAAAATGTAAAACATCTCGCTTGAAAAACAAATGATCTGGAAAACAGATCCAAGACAGATAATTATTGGCCTACTAGAAATCCATGATGAAAATAAGCTCCTGGACAGTATCTTCCAAGGAATCATCAAGGAAAATTGCCCTGAGGTCTTAGAACCAGAGGGTAAAATAGTCATTAAAAAAATCCACCAATGATTACCTCCTGAAAGATATCCCAAATTGAACCCCAAGGAATAATGTAGCCAAATTCCAGAATTATCAGATAAATGAGAAAATACTACAAGCAGCCAGAAAGAAACAATTCAAATATAGTGAAACTACAGTCAGGATAACATAGGAACCTTGCAGCTTCTACATTAAAATATCATGGGGGATTGGAATGTGATATATCATCAGGCAAAGGAGCTTGGACTACAGCCAAGGATCAACTACCCAGCAAAATGAAGCACAATCTTTCAGGCAAGGAGATGAACATTAAATGAAATAAGAGACTTCCAGATCTTCCTGATGAAAAGGCCAGAGCTAAATGGAAAATTTGGTCTTCAAATACAAGACTCAAGAGAGACTTATAAAGGTAAGCAGAAAACACACATATGTGTTATTCAACAAAAGCAAACTGTTTACATCTCTATATGGGAGGATGATACTTGTTAATCTTAAGAACCGTATAACTATTATGACATTTAAAAGGGATATACATAGATAGAGGGCATGGGTATAAACTAACTGATGTGATGATAAAAAACCTAATTAAGGAGTACAAAGGGATTGTAATGGGAGAAGAGAAAAGAGGCAGAAAAGGCTAAGATATCACATGAAGAGGCACAAAATCATTATAGTAGAGGGAAAGAAGGGAGGGAGATGAGCTTTACTGTCTTTGGCTTTGGCTCAAGGAAGGGATAACATACTCAGTTAAGTATAGGAATATAACTTGAAGAGACACAAAAACTTATTATATAGTAGAGGGACAGAAGGGAAGAAGAACAGTATTGTTTGAGATATACTCTCACAGGATTTAGTTCAAGGAAGGAATAACATACTTTGTTAAGGTATAGAAATCTAATGTGCCCTACAGGCAGGAGGAGGGGAAACAGGAAAGAAAGAGGGAAGGGTAGTTAGAAGGGAGGGAAGAAGTAGTAAAGGAAAAGGGTAGAAAAAGGGAGGGGGACTGATAGGGAGGGAATAGTGAGGGAGGTGGCTGTCAAAAGCAAAACTTTTTTGAGGAGGGCAAGGGAGATATAAAAACATAAACGTGGGGATGGGGAATAGGACAGAGAGGAAGACACAGAAAGAAATCATAACTGTGAATATGAATGGGATGAACTCTCCCATAAAATGGAGGTGGATAGCAGAATGGATTAAAAACAGGAAACACACACGTTATTCAATAAAAGCAAATTGTTTATCTCTATAGGGGAGGATGATACATGTTCATCTTGAGAATTGTATAATTGGTGCAGAAAAAGCTTTTGACAAAATGCAACATCCATTCCTATTAAAAACACTAGAAAGGATAGGAATAAATGGAATCTTCCTTAAAATGATAAGTAACATCTACCTAAAACCATCAGGAAGTATTATATGTAATGGGGATAAGCTAGAAGCACTTCCAGTATGATCAGGAGTGAAACAAGGAGGTCCACTACCACATCTGTTATTCAATTTAATACTGGAAATGTTAACTGTAGCAATAAGAAAAGAAAAAGAAATTCAAGGAATTAGAATAGGCAAACAAGAGACTAAGCTATCACTCTTTGCAGATGATATACTTAGAGAATCCTAGAGAATCAAGTAAGAAACTATTTTAAATAATAAATAACTTTAGCAAAGTTGCAGGACATAAAACAAACCCACATAAATCCTTAGCATTTATATATGTGCATGTATATACGTATGTATGTATGTATATATTTATACATACATACATACACATATATATACACATACACACACACATAATTAAATTGGTTTATTTACTTTTAGTTTACAACATTCAGTTCCACAGTCCCTTGAGTTTCAGATTTTTCCCCCCTCCGTTTCCCCTTCCCCCATTATGGCAGCATGCAGTTGAATATAGGATCTACAAATATCTTCCTATTAATCATTAGTCAGGTTGTAAAGGATTGTAACTGATGGAATGAGAAGTGGGAAAGAGGAAACAAACCAAAATATGAAAAAGAAACACAGCAAGTAGTTTGTTTCAGTCTCCATTAAGATTCCGCATCTCTTTCTCTGGATGTGGATATCTCTTTCAATCACACTTTTGCAGTTGTCTTATAACCTTACATTGCTGAGAGGAGCCCAGTCTATTGGGGTTAGTCATCACACATACGTTCTGTCTGTGATTGTGTACAAATTTCTCCTGGTTCTGCTCTTCTCACTCAGCATCAGTTTATATATGTTTGTCCAGGTTATTATGAAGTCTGTCTGCTCCTCATTTCTTATAGCCCAATAGTATTCCATTGCATTCATATACCACAACTTGTTCAACCATTCCCCAATTGATGGGCATCCCCTTGTTTTCCAATTCTTAGCCACCACAAAAAGATTCCTATATATTTCTAATGAAGGCCAACAGCAAGAAATAGAAAGAGAAATTCCATTTAAAGTTACTGTAGACATTATAAAATATTTGGGAGTCTACCTGCCAAAACAAATCCAGGAACTATATGAACACAATTACAAAATACTTTTCACACAAATAAAGTCAGATCTAAATAATTGGGAAAAATCAGTTGCTCATGGTTAGGTGGACCTAATATAATAAAAATGACAATTTAACCTAAATTAACTTACCTATTTAGTGCCATGCCAGTCAAACTACCAAAAAAATTATTTTATAGAGCTAGAAAAAAAATAATAAAATTCATCTGGAAGAACAAAAGGTCCAGATTATCAAGGGAATTAATGAAAAGGAGTGCTAGGGAAGGTAGGACCCCACCTTACCATATTCTAAATGTCATCAAAACGACTTTGTAACTACCTGAGAAACAGAGTGGTGGATCAGATTAAGTACACAAGACACAGTAGTCAATGAGTATAGTAACCTACTGTTTGATAAACCCAAAGACTCCAGCTTCTAGGATATGAACTCACTATTTGATAC
>CM053599.1:166604759-166633497 GCA_028646575.1 Pseudocheirus occidentalis | reverse complement strand
TGGTGGTGATGGTGGTGATGGTGATGGTGGTGGTGATGGTGGTGATGGTGGTGGTGATGGCTAACATTTGTGTAGCACTTTTAGGCTTGCAAAGCACTTTACAAAAATTTATCTTATTTGCTTTGCACAACTCTGGGAGCTAGGTGCTATTATCCCTGTTTTACAGATGAGAAAACTGAGGCAAATGGGGTTAAGGAACTTACATGGGATCACATAGCTAGAATGTGTCTGAAGCCAAAATTTGAACTTAGGGCTTCCTGACTCCAGGAGTAGTGCTATATCTACTTGGCCACTAAGCCCCCGAGGCTTCTGTCTTTTTCTAGTAGGATGCCACTGACAACCTCCTGGAGGAGATTAAAAATACCACCTGAGCAACAGAGATGATTTGATTGAATCAGTTTATTGAGTAAGAATTATGCCTTTTGGCTGAACTTATTTCAGAAGAGAAACTAGAGAATAGCAAAGTTAAGAAAAGCCAAGGATACTAGGGGTGGGGAAAGGGAAATTTCCTCTGCTGGAAGATGATAATGGTTACTTTAGGGCAGAGGTACAAGAAAGTTGTGTATATGTTTGTCTGAGAAGGCAAGTCCCTATGAAGAGGTATGGACAAGAGGGGTGGATTTCTTTTTTTTTTTTTGGAGGGCAGTTGGGGTTAAGTGACTTGCCCAAGGTCACACAGCTAGTTCTTGTGTTAAGTGTTTGAGGCCGGATTTGAACTCAGGTCCTCCTGACTCCAGGGCCGGTGCTCTACACTGTGCCATCTAGCTGCCCCAAGAGGGGTGGATTTCTAAGAAATCCTTTGACGGTTCTTAGTCTGAAACGAATTACTGGACTCAAGCAATCTTTTGGCAGAGTTACAAAGTTTATTTTTACGCTGACTTTGCAATTGGCAGAAGAGGAGAGTAAGGGGACCTGCAAGCTTACAGGGATCTAAGGCAGAGTTATAAAGTTTAATGTTATGCTTTGCAGCAGGCAGGAAAAGATTAAGGGGACCTGCAAAGTACAGGGGTAGAGATACAGTTTTTAAAGCCATAAAACTGTCAATCAAAGGTTAATTACCCACCTAACTAGGTTAGGTGGCTAATTTATCCAAACTAAGGGTTTTGAATGTTTGGGTGATATATTCATAGGTATAGCTAAACAATTAATGAACTGTTGCTAGGCAGACTGATGGCTCAGGAAAAAGACTTTTAGGCTGGGGGCAGGGGAGAGGCAGAGTTAAGGCCTTTATGGCTGGGGGAAGTGTGACTTTACAACTTAATTTCATAGGCTTATTACAAACTGATGTTACAGAGAAACCTGAACACAAAAATATGATTTTTACAAACTGCAGTTACAGATAAAAGCATCCCATCACCTAGACTTCTAATTCCTGGTACCAACTCTGAAGAGGTTATGACTTATCCTCCCACACCAAGAGCTAGCAGCTATAAAGAGGGTACCATGTGATCCAAGTGGTGGGAGTTCCTGAACCCTAGCCTCAACAATAAAGAAGAGATTTCTTAGACAGCATGATTCCATAATCCAAGTTTCTAGCATGAGAAAGAGGAGCTTCAGGAGTGCTAGCCAGAGTTGCCTTGTTAAACACCCCAAGTTTGAGAGTTCCAAAAATCCCATCTTCCAGAGAGTTCTTTGGGCACTACTAGCCTTTTCAGAAGAAAAAATGTGAGGCTCCTGGAACATTAAGAACACAGACTAAAGTCACAATGTGAGGGAGAGAAGATCCCAACTTTGCTCTCTACTCCTACTATGAGGTGGTATAAGGTTGGATGTTAGTATGGGCCTCTGGGGCAAGAGTGACATTTACTGGAATGTTAGAAAGATGCTTATCTAGCAACCTGAAATGCAATATTTTTCTAAGAAGGAATTCAGATCCTTAGGGTAGTGCCTAAGGCTGGATACTAAATGGGTCTCACTGATGAAAGGATTCATGGAATGTTGGGGGGGGGGCTTTCTTTCTTGGGAACCTCAGATTTGTTTCCCTTCCCAGAGCATTCTAAACCACGGGAAGCACTATAAATTTGATGTCTAAATAGGCCCTTGAAGGGTAGGTGGGACTCCCTGGAAAGGGAAGGAATATCATATGGACTCTTTATGTGCTCCTCTGAGTCCTTTATAGGGTAAATAGCTGACACTAGGTGATAGAGCACCTGACCTGGAGTTAGGAAGACTCAAATCTCAACTCAGACACATATTAACTGTATGATCTGGACAAGTCACTTAATCCTGTTTGTCTCGGTTTCCTCATCTGTAAAATGGACTGGAGAAGGAAATGGCAAATCACTCCAGTATCTTTGCTAAGAAAATCTCAAATGAAGTCACAAAAAAATGACTGACAACTGAGTCCTTTATATTGTTTTTACTTTATCTGTGGGGTAGAATAAAGACTGTTCTGTATCTGTAGCTGAAGTTTACATTAAGTGCTTGTATGGGAGCTAGAGATTCTTTTATCTACATCCGTGGAGACCTGGATCTGAACTATATTTGGATATTCCCTAGAGGAAATTTTGGAGGGGAACAAAGTAAGTCAAAGAATTTTGGGTTGGGAGGTAAGGTAAGGGGCTTCCCCCAGGGCCTGGCATATATGAGTCCAGAGCTCAGATCCTGGACTATATGTTACATGTGTAAATGTATCATACTTCAAACACATGGGGTAGCTCAATAATTTGAGGAATCTAATGTCAGGGTAGTATAATAAATATAAAAGACTGCACCAGGAGTTAGAGGAGCAGGTCTAATCCTAGCTCGGCCAATGATCTTAGTCAAGTCAGTTTACAAATTCCCTGGACCTCAGTTACCTCATCTGTAAAATGAAGCAATCGGATGTGATGGTATCTAAGATATTGTCCAGATACTTTATATGCAGTAAATTATCCCACTCTGTATTTTGTTTGAATTCAGATTTTTCATACAGAAACTTTGTTTAAATGGGGAAGGGACTACAACCCTAGCAGAAAATGTTTAGACCTGTGATTCTGAATTATTGGTTTGACAAATGCTGGCCAAAGAGCTTATCTAGCCATGTTGTAAGAGAAGTGAGTGAGCATTCAGTCCTTGCTCTCCAAACACCTGAGGACTGTCTCTTAATATACAGTATCACACAGGCACAGCACCATAGAATCTGCCAAAACCCACCGCCACAGGGACACATGGTCATCACAGTAAAGAATCCAATTTTGTGTAAAGCCACTGAGTGAATGAAACGCTGTCATTTCACCAAAGCCTAATGCTGCACATTAGGCAATACTGCCTAATTCTAGAGGTAGCAATGGTGCAGTGGATAGAATGATAGAGTCCAGAAGAAGAGTTCAAATCCAACCTCAAAAAAATGCATTTTGTGTCACTTAACATGTTTGCCTCAGTTTCCTCACTTGTAAATTGGAGACAATAAGAGCACCTGCCTACCTTATTTATGGGTTGTTGTAAGCATCAAATGAGATAATATTTGAAAAAGCGCTTAGAACAGTGCCTAGCTAGTAGTAGGAGCTATATAAAAACGCTTATTCCCTTCCCCTATTCCCTTCTCAGTTTTTCCTGAATTACCTACTTCACCTACTCTCTCTCCACACACTTTGTACTGCTGCTAAGAACTCCTTCAAGATTTCTGCCTGACCATTTGACTTTGTTTGCCCTTGTAGCTATGATACAGCAGAGGAAAGTTGGCTAAATTTGGTATCAAAAGACATGGGTTTAAATTCTGAATATCCCTTTCTACTTAAGTCACTTCTGTGGAGTCATTTCAATGGACATATCAACGTCCTCCACAAATTCCAGAATGCAGAACCTAAGCCTATTAAACTTAAGAACGTTGTTCAGTCATTATCTGACCACAGAGCTGGAAGGCACAGTGGATAGAGTACTGAACTTGTCATTAAAAATACTTGATTTCAAACCTAACCTCAGACGCTTACTGGTTGTGTGACCCTGAGCAAGTCACTCAACACGGTCTGTCTCAGCCTGCTCAACTGTAAAATGGGGATAATAATAGCACCTACAGAGTTGTTCTGAGGATCAATGAGGTACTATTTTGAAAATGCTAGGCTCTAGGCATTATCCTAATAACACACACACACACACATACACACATACACATATATGCACATACATATATATGTGTGTATGTATATATAAAATATAACATATAACAATATCTATGTCCTAATTTATAATATATAGTATATACTATATAATATGGTGTATATATATATATATAAAACATATTATATAATAAAAATAATAATAATATTGGGAGCAGCTAGGAGGCACAGTGGATAGAGTACCTGCCCTGGAATCAGGAAGACCTGAGTTCAAATCCAGCCTCAGACATGTATTAGCTGTGCAACCCTGAGCAAGTCATTAAACTCTGCCTCAAAAAAAAAAAATACCAAACATATACCAAAATATTCAATGCTTTTTTTGTTGTAGAAATAAACAAACAACCCACAAAACCAGAAAATGAAAAATAGACTGGTATAGTAGAAATACTAATGAATTTGGAATTGTATCATTTGTGTTCCTAGCTCTGGTATTTATTATGTGGATTACCTTGAACCTCAGTTTCCTCACTTACAAAACAAGGAGGGGGGCTAGATGACCTCTTGGGTCAATGCTACCTCTATATCTATGATCTAGACGAGGTTCTAAGTCCCTCTGGGGGAATAGGGATTGTTTCATTTATTGCACTTGTATGTCTTCCCATAACTGGTGACTAATAAATGCTTGTTGATTAGTGATTCTGTGGTCCTACAAGTATCCATCGACTAGGGAACAGCTGAACAAACTATAGAATAAAGCATTTTTTCAAAAACAGCAATGGGCTTTTAAAGGGGACTGTATATAAATTGGGTTCTCTCATATATCAATAAATACCTGATATTTATAGAGAACTTGAAAGTTTGCAAAACGCTTTACAATATATTGTCTGATTTGAGTTGATCGTTGATCGATATGATGACAAAGCCACAACAAGCCTTCATTAATTATTTTAAAAAGGAACTGGGATTCATATAGCACATTTAACTTTTCAAAGTGCTCTCCAAGAAATCTAGGATCTCATTGTGTCCTTCCTTTACTAGTGGGATAGGGCAGGTGGCATCATTTCCATTTGTCTGAGGTAGGTGACTCAGTGAATAGAGTACTAGTCCTGGAGCCAGGAAAACCTGCGTCCAAATCTGGCCTCCGACACTTACTAGCTGTGTGACCCTGAGCAAGTCACTTAACCTCTGTCTGCCTTAATCTGCTGGAGAAGGAAATGGCAAACCACCCCAGTATCCCACAGACAGTGTTGCCACAGACAGTATAGTCCATTGAGTTAAGAAGATCAGATATGACTGAACAACAAGAAGAAATAGGCAATATTTCCATTTCTGAGGTACAGAAATGTTAGCTAGCTTGCTTAAGGTCATGGAGTATGTTAGAGGCACAGTTCGCATGAGAAGTCCCTTCTCCTAATGCTCCTTTGCTCTTTCCACTAAACTCAAAGTTACCAGGGTTTTATGTATCAATCTTCAGTAAGCTATTTCTTCTACCCTTCTTCCTACCCACAGTCCTATCCCCAGTCTTAATCCGCCTTCCCCCTTATTTTATTTTGTTGTTCTACTTACAAGACAATGACGGTAAGGATGAAGAAGAAATGTACACTCCCGATGAGATTCCGATAAATCCATACTACCCATAAGTAGCTAGGTCTGTTGCTAAGTATCTCAATCCATCCATAGATTGCATGGATGATGGAAGGCAGGCCTTGGAAAGGACCACACTCAGCTGAAGGCTTCAACCTGAGCAGAGAAGGAAAATGAGGGAGTCAAGATGGCAGCATAGAAGCGGGAGAACTCTGCAGCTCCCACCATAACCACCTCAAATACCTATAAAATAAGACTCTAAACACATTTTAGGGCCCCAGAACCCACAAAATTACAGAAAAACACATCTCCCACTGGGGGCAGACCAGCAGGTGGCACTAGAAGAGCTCATTGCAGAGTACTGGGAGGCAAGTCCAGCCTGGCCTGAAACCTCGGCTTAACCCCAGGGTAGTCAGGACAAGCTGCAGCTGCAGCACTCTGGGGGTGGGATCACCAGCAGCTGTGGCAGTTTCCAGAATTATCAACCCATAAGAAACAAGAACAAAGTGAAAGGTCAGTGGAACTCAGCTGTATTGGGGAAGAAAAGCGGTCTGGCCAAACTGCCCCCAGGGCAAGAAAGCAGCAGAAGTAGCTGCCCCACTTCCATGTGGCTGCTTCAGAGCTCAGGGGGGCCAAGCAATTATTCAAAGGCTAAGCTCTTGCCTTAACCTTCCTAGATCAGGATCGAGGTCTTGGGTGGTGGTCCTGAGGTGCATTTTCAGTGAGCCAAAGCTGGTGGGGGCTGCAGAGACTGCACCTTGTAATAGCTCCGGCAGGTGCAAACCCTCCAGTGATTTGGAACAAAACTCTCCCCTCTCAAACCAGAGTTCTACTGTGGCTCAAAAATAAAATTAATTGACGAGGAACATGAGCAGGCAAAGAAAGCAAACCAAGCTCAGCAATCCAACTTCAGATTCCTTTTCGGGGGATGAAAAAGATCAAAGCATAGAACAGGAGGAAGACAACACAGTCAGATCTCCCACACCAAAAGCTTCCAAGAAAAATGTAAATTGGTTACAGGCCATACAGGAGCTTAAGAAGGATTTTGAAAACCAAATAAGAGAAGTGGAGGAAAAATTGGGAAGAGAAATGAGAATGATGCAAGAAAATCATGAAAAGAGAGTCAACAACCTGACTGAAGAAAATAACACCTTAAAAAATAGATTAACTCAAATGGCAAAAGAGGCCCAGAAAGCCAATGAGCAGAAGAATGCCTTAAAAACTCAAATTTGCCAGATGGAAAATGAATCTCTAAAGCATTCTGAAGAGAATAATTCCTTCAGAATTAGAGTGGAGCAAATGGAAGCTAATGACTTTATGAGAAATCAAGATGCTATTAAACAGTTACCAACACATGAAAAAAGTAGAAGGCAATGTGAAATATCTCCTTGAGGAAAATGAGGCAGATTTGGTTCTAAAATGATTATGTTTTCTCTGATCTCCCTCTTGTCATTATTTTAATGTTCTCTAACTTGTTCTGTCAATCTGAAATAAAAAAGATTTCTCAGCTATGAACTCAAATCAATAACTACTGCAAAGTTAAGAGTTCTCCTAACATAGAAATAATATTAATAATGCTATTATTAATAATGAATAACATCTCATATTTATGTAGCATTTTACTCTTTACAAAGCATTCTCTTCCTCTCTACTAAGTACTACTCAGCTAGGTGGCACAGTGGATAAAGTACTGGGCCTAGAGTCAAGTCCTGATGACTAATGTGTAATATAATTGTTTTTTTTTCTTTTTAATTTTTTGGAGGGCAATTGGGGTTAAGTGACTTGCCCAAGGTCACACGGCTGGTTTTTTTTTTTGTTTTTTTTTTTTAGGTAGAGTGTCTGAGGCTGGATTTGAACTCAGGTCCTTCTGACTCTAAAGCCGGTGCTCTATTGATTGTGCCACCTAGCCACCCCTGTGTAATATAATTGTACATATATAGCCTATATAAGATTGCTTGCCGTCTTAGGGAGGGGGGAAGAAAAAGATAGAGGTAGAAAAAAATTTGGAAGTCCGAATCTTATAAAAGTGAATGCTGAAAACTAAAAAAAAAGAGAGACAAGTTCAGATGTGGCCTTGGACATTACCAGCTGTGTGCCGTGTTACCCTGGACAAGTCACTTAACCTCTATCTTCTCAGTTTCCTCAACTGTAAAAAGGGGATTCATAATAACACATCCTCTTCCCAGGGTTCATGTGAGACTCAAATGAGATAATATTTGAAAAGTGCTTTAGTGCCTGGCCTGTCACATATGGCTTCTCAGTAAATGTGTGTTCCCTTCCCCCCTTTCCTCTTAGGAGACATAGTACAAGTATTATTATTATTATTTTAGACAGTGACTTTAATGTGCCAGGCAGACAAAACTTGAGTGATTTTCCCAGGGTCCCAGGGTAAATGTCTGAGGTGGAATTTATACTCATCTTCCCAGTAATGTGCTGTAGGGGGAAAGAGGTTACTATAAGAAAAGTACTTAGACCTAGGGGCATATATATATATACATACATGTGTATATATGTACATATACATATATGCATGTATTTGTGCATATATGTATGTATATGTGTTTGTGCATATGTGTAAATATACACATGTGTGTATGTATATATATATGTATATATATATATATATATATGTTTACCCTTAATAGACCCTTAAAAGCATGGGCAGAAAAACAATTTATACTATAACATCAATATTATAAAATGGACAATTTTATGGACATTTATAATGCTAATTAATAGATGAAGTAATGTGTAATAAATGGGCTTATGTGAGGCTAAATTTTCAGTATGAACATTTTTCAGTACAAGTATGATGAACCCCAACTTTACAGACAAGGAAGGAGAGCAGCAGCACTGAATACCCAGTCTTAGAAAACTTCAAGTTAAATGTTCTTTTCGCTACACCATGCCTCACATAAGCCCATTTCTTACACATTACTTCATCTATTAATTAACATTATAAATGTCCATAAAATTGTCCATTTTTATAATACCCATTTTGGGGGTCACTTTAGTTTTATTGGCGTGTTTTCTTTTTACATTGCATATATTTGCAGATTATCTCCACTTCGGGTGAGGTCTTTTACAACAAACTAAAAGTTAAATAAAACTAAGAACAGCGATAGTGACCTCGTCTGAAAGTGCATTTAACCTTTCACACCTATAGCCCCCTCCTTAACTCTATTTTTTTTTATGAACAGAAGTCTATTTCCTCTCCTTGCCGCCTCCCACCCCACTAGGGTAGGGAGAAGAGGGAAACAAACAAATTTCTTGCAATCCATACACACAGTCAAGCAAAATAGATTACCTCCAGCAGCCGTACCACAAAATATCTGTGCTACGGTCTGCATCCTAAATGACTCTGCAACAGGTGGCACGTTTCAGCATCAGTCCTCTGGAATCGGGATGCTTTCTGTAGTGATTGTGGCTTTAGTAGCTTTCAAAATCTGTTTTTACAGCGTTGTCATTGTATAAGTTGTTCCCCTACTTTTGCTCATTTCATTCTTCATTAGTTTATAAATGTCCATAAAATGGTCCATTTTTACAATATTGATGTGATAGCATAAATTGCTTTTAAGGGTCTGTTAAGGGTAAACACATAGCTATGCCCCTAGGCCCAAGTACTTTTCCTATAGTGATCCCTCCCCACCCCATCCCCCCAAGCTTTTATTTTACCAAATTTTAGTAATTCAATGTGAATAAACTACTAAGGTAACTAGGAACTTGACTGAAAGAAATTTAGTTCTAGGATTGCCAACTACCCTGGATTCACAAAACTGATCTCTCTTTCAACTTATTATTATTATCACTAATACTTACCTGTATGTAGCACTTTATAGGTTAGATAGCTTTCACTTTACACTGCTATGAAATAGGGAGTAATAGTAATTTTTTTTTTTTTTTGCTTTTTGGAGGGCAACTGGGGTTAAGTGACTTGCCCAAGGTCACAGGGCTAGTTTTTTGGGGGTTAAGTGTCTGAGGCCAGATTTGAACTCAGGTCCTCCTGACTCTAGGGCCGGTGCTCTATTTACTGCACCACCTAGCCGCCCCTAGTAATAGTAATTTTATTTCCATTTTATAGATGAAGTAACTGAAGCTCGGGAAAGTAAATAAAGTAACTTGCTTAAGGTCACACAGCCAGTAAACCAGATCACTGGGCCTAAACCAGGCCTTTTTCTTGGGTGTATTCCATCCATTCTTGGGAGCACCGGAAACAGAGAATAAGAAACATTCCCTGACTTGACAACAGGATAGATGATGGATCTGGTAGCATCTGGGCTAAGAAGTTGTTAAAACTTAGGTGCTGAAAGTGAATGTGGATGTGGGTCATTTTTAGTTTTATTTGTTAATTGAGAGATGAGGTAAGTTTCTCTTTCCTTCCCTATCCTTTAAAAAAAGGTTATGAACCTAGATCAAAGTGCTTAATATCTCAACAAGGGAGAAGAGAGAACATTTGGAACTCAAAAATTTTTTAAATTGAATATTACATGTAATTGGGGGAAAATATTATTTTTAAAAAATTTTATGAGGTTTATAACCTATATTGGATTACTTACCATCTCCAGGAGGGGAAATGAGAGAGCGAGAGAGGGATGAAATTTAAAACTCAAAACTTAAAAAAAAAAAGTTTAAAAATTATTAACATATAATTTGGAGGAAAAATAAAATATAATAAAAATGTTATGAAAAGAAACAATGTAGTGTGTAGAAAGCTGGCCTCAGTCAGAGCCAGGAAAACCTAGGTTCAAGTCCTGTTTCTGACACATCCTGGCAAATCACTTAACCTCTTAATGTTCCAGAACATTCTCTAAGACTTCAAGCTGAAATGTTGGGTGACCATCTGTACCCACAGCTAGAAGTTTCCACTCTGAGAGTCTCCTAAACTAATAAAATCATGGGTCTGATTTTTTAAAAGCCATGGCTGTTACTGAAATATTTTAATGTTAGTTAATAAGGAAATAGCAGTATTGCTCTAGATTCTCTCCCTTCACTCCCTTCCCAGCTCTTCCTCAAATGGCATTTAAAACATCCATAACCACAGAGTTGTCTCTTACCTCCAGACAGTGATGGCCAGGACACAAAGCACCCCAGTAAAAGAAGGGAAAAACAGTAGAAATATAAAAAGAGTCATCATCTGAGAGGCACGCCAGGCTTTGCTTGGAGGCTGACAGTTCATCATTAAGCTGACCTAAAGGAAGAGTGATCCAATCTCCCATCAGTTTCTTTATGTGCCTTTCAAACCTCAGCTTTTGGTTCCCCATCGCCTCCCCTTCCATCCAGCCCTCCTCTCTCCAGTGCACAAACAGATGCAGTGTTGAGAGGAGCCTTTCCCTCTTTCATCCGCAGCACTAAATCATGTTTGGTTTCACTGGTGGGTTCCAAGATATCACTCACTCTTTTGACATAAAAAGTGATGAAGAGTGTGATCGTGTGGATGAAGGGTAGCAGAGGTGCGAAGAAAATGCCAATCCTGCAAAGAGAAAAATGGTCATTACTTTCCCATAGTATATTCAATAATAGTAGTTAACATTTATATAGCACTTTAAGGTTTGCAAAATGCTTCATTTAAATTATCTCATCTGAGCCTTGTGATAACCTATTATGTTCTATTATTATTTCCATTAAACAGATAAGGAAACAGGATCAGAGAGTTCAAATGACTTGCCCAGGGTCATACAACTACTTAGTATCAGAGTTACAATTTAAACCAAGGTCTTTCTAACTTTCTTAAGGTCAGAAACCAAATCAGTAGGCAATTCTCATTTAGCAGAGGGTGTCTAAAATACTATGTTAGAAGTCCTTAAAAGTGGGGAGGGGGAAGAGGCAGCTAGGTGGCACAGTGAATAGGGCACTGGCCCTGGAATGAGGACCTGAGTTCAAATTCAACCTCAGATATTTGATACTTACTATGACCTTGGGCAAGTCACTTAACCCCAATTGCCTTGCCTTCCCCCATCCCCCCCAAAAGGAGAGGGGAACAACCCATAAGTGGTTCAAGATATCCAGTAGCAGTTCTGTTTTGTCTAGGAGTCAACCACCTTCCCCCAAAAAAAACAACTCACCATCTAGATTGTCTAGAATTACAATGTATGGGAAGCCTAGAGATGAGAAGATTTAGGGGAAACATGGTATCTATCATCCTCAAGTATCTGAAAAATTGTCATGTGGAAGAATTCTATTTGTACTTAGCATAGTGCATAGAATATAACAGGTGCATAATTAGTGCTTGTTGAATGATATTGAGGGGGGGAGGTATTGGTGAGATCAGGTCTCAGAGGACAGGATTGGAGGAATGAACAGAAAGGGCTAAAAGGAAGATTCTGATTTGGCATGAGAAAAAAAAATCTCAGCAATGAATGGGCCCAAGATAGATTGGGGCTGTCTTGGGAAATAACATCTCCAGGAGTTATTCAAATAGAAACTGGCTGAATATTTGTCAGAAATGTAAACAAAGTTCCAGCTTCAGTTTGTACTAGATGGCCTTTCGATTCTGAGAAGTTATGATCCATAAGTTACTCAGTAGAGATGCCATGATCTAATTTTAACATCACATTCCTTTAAGGCAGCAGCCCTCAAACTGTGGGTTATGTTCAGATTAAATACATCCTGCATATCAGATATTTACATTACAATTCATAAGAGTAGCAAAATTACAGTTATGAATTAGCAACAGAAATAATTTTATGGTTGGGGGTCACCACAATATGAGGAACTGTATTAAAGGGTCACAGCATTAGGAAGGTTGAGAACCATTGCTCTAAGGCATGTATGGTGATGGGAATTCCACAGGATCTGATAAAGAGAGGCTGTTCTTGATCTAAGTGATGTCTCCTCCTAACACTACCCTCACACTTACCACAGCAGGGTCTGTGTATAGATTAGCTCCAAAACATTGCTGGCAATATCAAACTCGGGCATACTAAGTACTGTGATGAGTTTGGTTCCAATGATTCTGTAAAATGACATTGAATGTTAAAATTTGTCTATACATGTAATTGGAAAAAATATTATTTTTTAAAAATGTTATGAGCGGGGCTTCTAGGTGGTGCAGTGAATAGAGCACTGGCCCTGGAGTCAGGAGGACCTGAGTTTAAATCTGGCCTCACACACTTAACACAAAACTAGCTGTATGATCTTGGGCAAGTCACTTAACCCCAATGGCCCTACTTTCCCCCCTCCAAAAAGCCAAAACAAAAATGTTATGAGGTGTATAACCTATATTGGATTACTTACCATTTCCAAGAGGGGAAAGAGGAGAGGGAGGGAAGGATGGAATTTAGAACTCAAAACTTGAAAAAAAAAAGTTTTAAAATTGTTTTAACATATAACTGGGAGGAAAAATAAAATATAATAAAAATGTTATGAGAAGAAACTTGATGTAGTATATAGAGAGTTAGTCTTAGAGTCGGGAAAACCTGGGTTCAACTCCTGTTTCTGACACAACCTGGCAAATCAAAAATTCAAAATCTATAAGAGTCCAGAAATCCTGAGAAGAAAAAAAAAGGACACCCAGTTATTTGTACAGGATAACCTCAATGAATTTGGAATAAAGATGAAAAGTCATATGCAAATTAGTTGAACATGTATGATGGGGTATATGGAAAATATGTAATTTTGCTGTTTTCTTATGTTGGAGGCAACAGAGCGATAGTGTTGGACTTAAAAATCAAGAATACTTGGATTTCCAATCCTGCTTCGGGGACTCATTAGCTCTATAACATTAGTCCCTAAGCAGTACAGTGGTTAGGAAGGCCTGAGTTCAAATCCTGCCTCAGACACATACTACCTCTATATGATCCTGGGAGAAGTTACTTAATCAATGTCTCTCTCAACCATAAAATGAAGATAACAGTAACCTATCTCCCAGGGCTGCTCTGTGGACCAAAGGAGATAATATTTGTGAGCCACTTAGCACAGAGCCTGGTACGTGGTAGGTACATAATACATGTTTACTTGCTTCCTTCCTTTCCTGGAAAAATCACTTAACGTCTCTATGCCTCAGTTTCCTCATCTGTAAAATGAGGGACTTAGATTAGATGGCCTCTGCTGTCCCTCCAAACTCTAAAACTTTGATGCTAGGCTTATAAACACAGTGAATGTGTGACATTATTTTAAGAAAATGACGTTCTAAATTGTTAGGGCAAAGTGCTTAAATGAAATGCTTTTTTAAGAAATCTATTTTCCTAAGTTGACTAAACATTTTCTTGTTTACTTGGTAAATTTTTCCTCCCACCTCCAAACTTCCAGCTCAATGACAGGACACTTTTTCCATAAATTCAGAGTAAGTGGCATTGGGTTCAATAGAATTTTCCTATATCAGATGTTTTAAAATTTTTTCACTAAGACCTAAAATATCTGAGTTTAAAATCTGGCAAGAATGTGTGCCTAGGAAGCTAGAAAGATTTCTATCTTTTTACTGAAGCTCTGTGAGACCTGGAGAAGGGCAAAGACCTATTTTTCTTAAAAATCTCTTTCATGCTACCGCTCTGTACTATGCATTGTGTACTTTCCACATAACAAAAATTGTCAACAGAGACATTTTGTCCGATCTTCATATATATAATGTATCAATATGCAAACAGAGGTGAGTTTAGGTAGAACTAAACAAAGAAAATAATGCCAGGACCATAAATAATAGGTGTATATGTACATATGTGTATACACACACATACACATATACATATGCATATATATTCTTTATCTATAATTTATAACATATTACATATGTATACATAAAGAGTTATAGCTAATGGATGAATATTTATAAAAATATAAATTGTCCACATTAACAGAAGAGGAAAAAAAATTATGTAACCCCATTTCAAAAAAAGAAATTAAACAAGCCATCAATATTTTCCTAAACAAAAACTCCCCAGGGACAGATGGTTTTGCAGGTGACTTCTATCAAACATTTAAAGAACAAGTAATATCAATACTATATACTATTTGGGAAAATAGGCAAAGAAGAGTCCTACTAAATTCTTTTTTTTTTTTTGGCAGGGGGGAAGGCAAGGCAATTAGGGTTAAGTGACTTGCCCAAGGTCACATGGCTAGTAAGTGTTAAGTGTCTAAAGTCCCATTTGAACTCAGGTCCTCCTGACTTCAGGGTTGATGCTCTATTCACTGCACCACCTAGCCGCCCCTAAATTCTTTTTATGATACAAATGTGTTGCTGATACCAAAACTGGGAAGAGTCAAAACAGAGAAAAAAAATTATAGACCAATTTCCTTAATGAATACAAATGCAAAAATATTAAATAAAATATTAGCAAAGAGATTACAGCAACTTATCTCAAGGATGATACACTATGACAAGGTAGGATTTATACCAGGAATGTGGGACTGATCAATATTAGGAAAATATTTGACTGTATCAATGACAAAACTAACAGAAACCATATGATTATCTCAATGGGTGCAGAAAAAGCTTTTGACAAAGTACAACACCATCCCTATTAAAAACACTAGAGAGCACAGGAATAAATGGAGTCTTCCTTAAAATGATAGATAGCATCAATCTAAAACCATCAGCAAGCATTATATGTAACAGAGATAACCTGGTAGCATTTCCAATAAGATTGGGAATGAAACAAGGATGTCCATTATCACCACTGCTATTTAATATTAGAAATGTTGGCTTTAGCATTAGGAGAAAAAAAAAGAAATTAAAGGAATTAGAATAGGCAAAGAAGAAACAAGTTATCATTCTTTGCAGATGATATTATGATATATTTAGAGAATCCTAGAGAATCAACCAAAAAACTACTTGAAACAATAAACAAACATAGCAAAGTTGCAGTATAGCAAATAAACCCACATAAATCATTGACATTTCTACATATTACTAACAAAGCCCAACAGCAAGAATTAGAAAGAGAAATTCTATTTAAAGTTACTGTAGACATAAAATATTTGGGAACCTACCTGCCCAAACAAACCCAGGAACTATATGAACACAATTAAAAAACACTTTTCACACAAATAAAGTCAGATCTAAATAACTGGAAAAACATCAGCTTCTCATGAGTAGGCTGAGCTAATATAATAAAAATAACAATTCTACCTAAATTAATTTACTTATTCAGTACCATGACAATCAAATTATTAAAACATTTTATTGAACTAGAAAAAAATAACAGCAAATTCATCTGGAAGAACAAAAGGTCCAGAATATCAAGGGAATTAATAAAAAGAAACGCAAAGGAAGGTGGCCTAACTTTGCCAGAGCTGAAATTGTATTATAAAACAGCAATCATCTAAACTACTTTGTACTGGCTAAGAAATGGAGGGGTAGATTAATGGAATAGGTGAGATACACAAGACACAGTTGTCAGACTATAGTAATCTACTGTTTGATAAACCCAAAGACTCCAGTTTCTGGGATAAGAACTCACTGTTTACCAAAAACAGCTGGGAAAACTAGAAAATAGCATAGCAGAAACTGGGTATAGACTAACATCTTGCATGGTATACTACGGTATACCAAGATAAAGTCAAAATGGTACATGATTTAGATATGAAGGCTAATACTATAAGCAAACTAGGAACAGTTTACCTATCATATCTATGGAAAATGGAAGAAATTATGACCAAATGAGATAGAGAACATTATGAAATGTAAAATGGATGATTTGATTACATTAAATTGAAAAAATTTTGCATAAATAAAGCAAGATTACAACCAAGATTAGAACAGGAAGCAGAAAGCTGGGAGACAATTTTACAGCCAGTGTCTCTCATAAAATATATCTCTAAATATATAGAGAACTGAGTCAAATTTATAAGGATACAAGTCATTCCCCAATCCATAAATGGTCGAAGGAAACGAATAGGCAGTTTTCAGAGGAAGAAATGAAAGGTATCTATAGGCATATGAAAAAATGCTCTAAATCACTATTGATTAGAAAATTAGAAAAATGCAAATCAAAACAACTTGAGGTACCACATCCACCTATTAGATTGGCTAACATGAATGTAATGGTAATTAATTTAAATTTGAAGACCCCTTTTTGTTATGTCAAGTAAGTGGGTACTTAGCCCTTAGTAACTAATCAAACCTCTGTGAAAGAAACAGAAGGTGTGAGCTCTGTCTCCTGTTGCTGACATAACAGGAAGAGGTTGGCTGAAACAGGAAGCCAAGGCTGTGTGCATATATAAGAAAAACCCCAGAGAGAGACAGTCAGAATTTTCTCCTGACAAGATCCTGGTGGAAGAAGCTGTTCTGCTGAGAGATCTGGTGAAAGCTGGAATTGCTGCTGGGAAGGCTTCCTGGAAGGCTGAAGTGGCTGCTACTGCCTGGAAGGCTGAGGTTTCTTCTAGGTCCTAGGGCCAGCCAAACTGCCAGAGGACTGAGGAAGCATGACAGGGATGCTAAAACTTTGTGGCTTGGTTGATCCTTGAATTCCCAGGAACAGAAATTGTGAAGGTTTTGAGATGTACTGGACCCTGTGAATTTCAGTGTGTACCAGGAACTGCCCAGAGGACTGGACAAAGACCTGGGAACTGTCTGCCTCTGAATCCAGGTGACTGATGAATTCAGGTAGGAGCTGGGACCATGGAAGGGGATCCAGGGAATCTGAGAAACCATCCCAAGTCAAGATAAAGAAAAGATCTCTCCTTAGACATTGAATGCTGTGATGATAACATGGTTTACTAGTGACCTAAGGGTGGGAAGTTTGTGTATTTTCTAATGATTGTATTTAGTGATTAGCAATACTTAGTAACTGATTGCTAGATACATGACTGATTAAGTCAACCTAGTTGCCCCATGAGTGGAAGACTGACTTGTATTCTGAGATGACTGAATGACTAAGTAAGGAGGCAAACCTCGTTAGGGATACTACGTAATTGTCCTTTTGTTCTTTGTTCTAAATACTATGACCACTTTGGTGAAGACTATGTGGCTATTTTAATGATAAGCTGTTGTGAACACTATATTGTGATTTTCTGTGATAAGATGTAATATTGTAAATACTGTATCTTGATTTATTGTGAATGTTTTCCTTTGATTTGGTCTTGAATAAATAGAGTGTTCACTATACCATGTAATCAGAACCTTTCAGTAGCATTCTTTTGGGAAGCTTCTTGTACATGGCATTACAATAAAAAAACAGGAAAATTATAAATGTTGGAGGACATATGGGAAGATTGGAACACAAATGTACTGTTGGTGGAGTTGTAAACTGATCCACCAATTCTGGAGAGCAATTTGGAACTATGTCCAAAGAGTTATCAAACCCCTTTGACCCAGACCACTTCTGGATCTGTATTCCAAAGAGATCATAAAAATGGGAAAAAGACCCATATGTACAAAAACATTTATTGCAGCTCTTTTTGTGTTGGCCAGTTGATGTCCATCAACTGGGGAATGGCTGAACAAATTGTGGTATTTTAATGTAAGGAAATACTACTGTGCTGTAAGAAATGATGGGCAGGCAGACTTCAGAAAAACCTGGAAAGACTTATATGAACTGATGCTGAGTCAGAGGAGCAGAACCAGGACATCATTGTACACAGTAATATAAACATTGTGGAATCGATGATTGACTTTGATACATTTAGATCTCAGCAATACAAAGATCTAAGACAACGCCAAAAGACTCATGAAGGAAAATGCTTTCCACATCCAAAGAGTCTGTCTATGGAGTCTGAATGCAGATCAAAGCATAATATTTGTTTTTCTTTTTTTTTTGGCTTGTTTCTTCTTTCTTGTGATTCCTCCCATTTGTTCTGATTCTTCTTCGCAACATGAATAATGTGAAAATATGGTTAATATGAATATCTAGAGCCTATATCAGATTGCATACTGTCTTGGAGAGAGAAGTGGGGAAGAAGGGGGAGAAAATTCAAAACTCAAAATCTTATGGAAGTAAATGGTAAAAGTGAAAAATAAATAAAATTTTAAAAGAGAATAGGAAAAAAGGAGTTATATCTTCCTATCTTGTCCTATCAAAAGACCACAAATTAATGTCCTTTGGAAATGGATGTGCTAATTTTGGCCCTATTACAAAGCTGGGATCATCACGACCTTACATTTCATTCCAAAGATCTTTCCTTATCTATAATCTTATTTGAGCCTCATGCCAAACCTATATATAAGGTAAGCAGTTTGGCATTATTATTTCCCATCAAGCCTAGAACTAAAATCTGATCTTCTGACTGCCAGGCCAGGATTGCTTTCCCCCCACCCCCCACAATTCCACATTCTAGACTGGGATGTTTTTCTTTATCATAAGCAGATGGATGAGTGACCTTTCATGAGCCCTTTCAGATACAAAATAAATTCAACATCTGACCTCCAAAAGTTGTCAGGGCCAGAGGTAGCAAACATTTGGGGCAACACTCCTGAGCTGGCAGGAACTAGATCAGTGGTTCTCAACCTTCCTAATACCGTGACCCTTTAATACAGTTCCTCATGCTGTGGTGACCCCCAACCATAAAATTATTTTTGTTGCTACTTCATAACTTCATAACATAACTTGCTACTGTTATGAATCAAAATGTAAATATCTGATATGCAGGATGTATTTTCATCGTTACAAATTGAACATAACCCACAGGTTGAGAACCACTGAACTAGATTAAAGTATAAATGAGAAATATTTAACAAAATAAATAAAAATGCAGTAGAACAGAATGTTAATAGGTGGTTTTCTAAGTTAATATGTGCCCTGCAGTGGTCCATAGGTTAATGGCCCCCATTTCTATTTGAGTTTGATATCACTGGTCCTAAGCCATTCCTTTACTGTAAGCTCTAAGCCCTCTCTAGTCATACAGGATGTCTAGGAAGGGAGAGAGTTCTTAATCTCCAAACTACAAACCTATTTGATGAATGGAAGCAGAGCATTGATTCTGATTTCAAATTCCATCCATGATGCTTATAAATTGTGTGATCTTGGGTAATTCAATTTACCTCCTGGGGTAAATTTCCCTATCAATAAAATGAAATGGTTAGACTGAAGGCTTCTGAGATTGCTGCCCGGCCCTAGAGAGCTTGATCTTGTCAATCCTATAATTGATTAAAACCAGAATAAATATCTAGCAACTAGGCTCTCTTGGGGGGAAAAATTTGATCTGCATTGTCAACGCTTTCTTAAGTCTGAATGATCAACAAAGCAATCAATCAAGCCCTAATTTGTAGCAGTGTAAGTGTTCATACTGAAAATTTATGGGGTGGCTAAGCGGCACAGTGAATAGAGCACTGGCCCTAGAGTCAGGGCAGTCAAATCCAGCCTCAGACACTTGACACTTACTAGCTGTGTGACCTTGGCCAAGTCACTTAACCCCAATTGCCCTGCCTTTCCCCCTCCAAAAAAAAAAAAAGAAAAGAAAATTTAACAATTGAATCTGAAAGTCAGTCAGGGCTGGTTGAAACATACTGATGATTGAAACAAACTTCCTGCGGTGATGCACAGGGTTATGAAATAGATTAAGCAGGAAAAAATGAGCAAATGTGTTTGACTAAGAAGGGAGGGAGAAAAAACAAAAGGGAAATGTAAAGATTTCCAACAGCGTGTGCTTTTAGGAGTGTAAGGAAGCAGTTACTTCCTTATACATTTCTGTACAAAAGGTTTCCATTCCCTCCCCCATTTCCAACAAGAGGCACAGATTTACCTTCTCAAAAACTCCCTGAAAATTGAGTCAAATAAAGTAAACAAAAAATTCATTATGAGGAGTCGGTAGATATCCTGGCCAACGTGCGTTTCCCAGCACTAAAAAGCAAAGAGACAACGTGTTTAGTAATGTACTCCCAAATGGCACTTTTCTGACACACAGGGAAATCACTAAGTCCAGTATTCACGACCTCACAGAACCCCAATCTTCAGGAAAACTGGGGAGAAAGTACGGTTTGTCTTCAGGGGCCTCCCACTCTCTTCTGGTCTTTCCTCTTTCCAATACTCCACATACCGTTCTTCCCCAGTCCATGCCTGCCCTCCTCAGCACTACCCCACGATCCAAAATTAGCTCTCTTCTCTTCTGCCCCTATCATACATGACTCACCTGTTTCAAGGCTTATCAATTCCAAGTGGGCCTTGTTTTCTGTAACTAAATGGAGCTGAGGGGTGCAGATAAAACATTTTTGACATGAGACCTTGTCACATCAACTCAGAGTAAGGTGAGAATTTCAGGAAGGTCTTTCTAAGGTGTTTTCATCCATACCTTCCCTACCTGCCTTCTTTATCTATCCTTAAGACCTCCCAGAAAATGAAGGCCTCTCTTCTTTCAGGACAACAAACATAGCCAATATATCCAGAAAAGCACCATCCCTTTTGCAACGGTCACCTTGACAGGTCAGGCACTTACTCCATTGTTCAAAATACATGAGGAACAAAGTACCTCCTTAGCACCTGTCTTGAGAGTCTTTGGCGAATTATTTTGTAGAATCTTCAGTCCTGGCAAATCTGTGTCTTTTGAGGTTGTATTAGCTATTTTTTTTAATAGCCTAAAGCTCTCAGGAGCTAAATCTGGTAAATACTCTAGAATAGTGGCAAGAATCACAGATAGTTTACTACAGCAGCAAATAGAATAGTCTAGCACTACAAGACCTACATAATTTGCATTTAGTCAGAGTTTGCCTTGGATCAATTTTGGTTTACATGTTAAGCCAACTCTCTTCCTTCCCTGTGATTTCAAACACTGGTTCCTTCTGTCTTTCTGTACCTGTTACCCTTGTTGGGCTAAGTCAGCATTTCTCAACCTGCGGGTTGCGACCCCTTTGGGGGTCAAACGACCCTTTCACAGGGGTCACCTAAGACCATCGGAAAACACGTATTTCCAATGGTCTTGGGCCGTCTCCAGGCAGGTCCGCCCACATGCAGATACACTCACATATGAGTATTAAAGGGTCACAGCATTAGGAAGGTTGAGAACCACTGACCTAAGTACTCTCAGATTCAGTTTGACTCAGGACTATGAATTCTCAGATGACTATCATTCCATTCCTTGCCCTCAAGGGATTACTTTGCTGTAATCTTTGTTGACATAAGCACATAGCTTATCTATCTGTCAGTCTGTCTATCTCTATTGATATGTAAAGTATAGATATAGATATCATATATGCCTACTTTGAAAGAGACAGCTCTTATCTGAGAATATATACAAGGATATATACAAGTCCCTTTATCTGAGGACTTATACAAGTCCTAATAAATTTGTTAAAAAAAATAATAAATCCTGTCATTAATTTATAGTTATCTCATATTTTGAGATGAGGAGGAATATGGAGGGCAAAGACACTTGATAAACTAGTACCCATGACTCAGTTCAGTACAGGGAGTTCCAAAATGGTCTGGGGTAGGTCATCTACTTTGGAAAATCACACAGGTCCCTGCGCTCATTTTCTCCCTGAGACAAGCCAAAATGCCTGGTTCAATAATACCCCTCCTGAAAAAGGGAAATGAAAAATGGAACTCCAGTCAATTGTGAGCAGCTCTGGGGTAAGGTGTGGAAAGAATATTGATCTAATAATTAAATGGCTAAAATTAATTTAGACTATAAGTAAATTATCTATGCTGGTTTTTTTTTTAGCTTGAGTGAGAGTAGATTATTGAAAATTGGTGGCAATCCAATGAAAAAAGTTTAAACAAAAATATTTCCTTGAGTTGACTTGGAATGAGAAAGATTAGAGAAAAGGAGAGAAGAGAGTTCTTTTTCAATGGGGTGACCATCATATCAGGGCTGTTGGTTAAGAAAAGTCACCTTCTTTCTAGAACTGTGTTGACCTTTTGCCACATTCTGAACAATCTGTTCTCTTCCCTGATAATGGTACATGTTTTTTCTTTTGGGGGGAAGGAAAGACAATTGGGGTTGAGTGTCAAGCGTCTGAGGTCACATTTGAACTCAGGTCCTTCTGACTCCAGGGCCGGTGCTCTATTCACTGCGCCACCTAGCCGCCCCTTGATAATGTTACTTTTGCTTCTAGAAATTGGTCAGAGGGAAGACTAAGAAATATAACTGCACACATTCTCTCCTCCACTTCCCTTGCTGACTTTCCTGGTTCTCTTCTCAACTAAAGTCTTACCTCCTACAAGAAGTCTTTCTCTGTGCCTCTTAATGTTAATGCCTTCACTCCCACTCAGGTTATCTCCAATTTATCTTGTATGTATGTAGTTCTTTACCTGTTACCTCTCCCATCTGTGAGTTCCTGGAAAGCAGGGACTCTTTTTGCCTTTTTTTGTATTCTTATCTCCTAGCACAGTGTCTACCACTAATAAGGTACTTAATAAATGCTGGGAGGTTCATTCCTGCCTCTTCCTTGTCATCAAAGGTTTAAGAGCAAGACACAAAATCAATCAAGAGAGTCTGAAATCTTACCTCTTCATTGGACTCCGCTATGAAGTTGAGCCAATAATAACAAAGAATCCCAATGATGGATATTTTCAGAAGGATATTCCTAAATGACAAAAGAGAAAGCAATTATTTTTATCCCTTTTGAAACATGTTCATGGGGGCAGCTAGGTGGCACAATGAATAGACCACTGGCCCTGAGGTCAGGAAGACCTGAGTTCAAATTCCACCTCAGACACTTGACATTTAACTAGCTATGTGACCTTGAGCAAATCACTCAACCCCAACTGCCTTGCCTTCCCCCTCCAAAAACAAAATGAAAGAAACATGCTTATATTCCCCTCTCTACATCTGTCAGGGCTGGGTCAATACTCTAATGGTTCTTTGGTCTCACTATTCCCTCTAGAGGTATTCCCTTTATAAAGTTCAACTACCTCTTTGCGTGTAGTAAGTGCTTAATCAGTATTGGCTGACTATTAGCCTAAAACACATAAGACTCAACAAATAGATAAATTGTAAATGCATAAGATGACGTGTACAAGAACAATAACTTTTGTGTTCTTTGGCTTAACTGTTTTTAGAAGCATAGTTTGCTTTGGGTTTGTGTGTTGATATTTGTCTGCTGTATTAAAATAAAACTTACCCATAAAAATTTGTCGCATCTTTAAAAAAAAAAGAGAGTTCTGATAACTTTGGGGAAAAGGGCACTTTTCTAAATTATTTTTGACCTAAGGAAATCACTAAATGTTGGTAAACAGCTAACAGAAATAGAATATTAAAGTCAACTGAAGGAGTTAAACCTTGGGTCACCTAAGTACTCTGGGTCTGAACACTCCATTCTTTTACAGTACTAACAGGACAATGGCCATTGTATTGTATCAATGGCCTGAAGTAGTGGCATTAAAAGCCAGTACTGACAGGCTGGGAAAGTCCTAGTTTCTCTGCCCTTGGAGAGATGAAAAAGATATGAAACCTGGATCTTATGGGTGAGTAAGAAAGGCTACACAATCTGAAAACCACTGTCAGTGAATGAAAGGCAGCATGGAACACCACAGATCCCATCTCTAACACTTAGTGGCTGTGACCCAGCAATTCAGCCCTTCAGGATCTTGCGCAAAATTTTAAAACTATATAAGCTGCTGAACAGATGTTGGTCTTTTTCTATAGTAGGAATTTCTTCATTAAGAGTTCCTAATATCACAGATCCAGCAAAAAAAAAAACAAAACAACCCTGGGACTTCCTCAATTCCTAGTGAAGACTAACTCCCCATGGCAACATGCGGGGTTTCCTTTGCAAAGATACTGGAGTGGTTTGCTGTGTCCTTCTCTAGCTTATTTTACAGATTAGGAAACTAAGGCAAATGTGATTAAAGGACTTGCCCAGGTCACATAGCTAGTAAATGTCTGAGGTCACATTTGAACTCAGGAAGATGAATCTTCCTGACTTCAGGCTGGGAACTCTACCCACTGAACCACATAACTGCCTCTGTTCCTAGGAGGTTGTGATCTAGATGGGGCCTTCTCCATCAATATGGTTCAAGGCAAATCAATTCCAGTACACCTATAGCTAAATCACAATAACAATAGCCCTTTGGGGTCTCTCTCTTCCCCCGCTCTTCTAATTCCCCTAGCAAATTCTTCATTTTCTTTCTATTAGGAAGAAAGGAAACAAGTGGTTTTTGCCGAACACTATGTGATTTACAAATATTTTCATTTGATCCTGGACACTCTGGGAGGTAGGTGCTATTATGGTCACCATTTTACAGCTGAGGAAGCTGAGGGTAAGTGACATACTTGTCCAACACTGCTAAATATCTGAGATTGGATTTGAACTCAGCTCTTCACTTCATATCCAGCTGCCTCATTTAGAGATTAGAATCAGGTGGTTAAGGAGTTAACCTAAGAGGTCTTCTCTTTGGTACTGAAGAGGAGGGCAAAAATCTCTATAGCCCAAAGAATCTAGGGACCTATTCTAGAAAAATGGGGTGGGAGTGGGGTTCATCATCATTTACCAAGGCTCCTTTTTGCATCCTTCAAGAAAAGCAAGATCAGGGATGGCTAGGTGGTACAGTGAATAGAGCACCCGCCCTGGAGTCAGGAGGACCTGAGTTCGAATGTGACCTCAGACACTTAACACAAAACTAGCCGTGTGACTTTGGGCAAGTCACTTAACCCCAATGGCCCTGCCTTGCCCCCTCCAAAAAAGGCAAAAAAAAAAAAAAAAAAAAAAGAAAGAAAAGAAAAGCAAGATTGTAATGAATGAGAGGCCTGAGATCATCTCCCAGGTCCTCTCCTCCACTCACTCAATGTAAGCAGCACCTTTAAGCAGGAAGGTAGGAAGGTGTGACATACCTGATAATGATAACTAAGACCTGACGTCGAGGAATTTCAAACTTTTCCACCAACCCAAAGGTGGAGTAAAATAGTGGTATAAAGAGATTGATGCAACACACCACGAAAGGTAGCAATAAAGTGGCTGCTTGGCTTTTGTGTTCTTTCAGAAACTGTAACCAGAGAAGGAAAAAAAAAATCAAGAAATGGATATTATTCAGAGGTTCACTCAGTCAAGTCTTAGCAAAGCAACAGGAAGAAGCAGCCTAGTCAATGTGTGCTTCCCCCTGAAGAGGTATAGAGAGGGAATGGATTTCTATAAAATCCTCTGAGGGTTCTAAGTCTGAAAGAATGACCAGGTCCAGGCTCTCTTGGCAAGTTTGTAAAAGTTTATTATGCTTTTCAGCGGGCAGGGGAGTGTCAGAAAAAAAGCCTGCAACCTGCAGGAATTAGGGATACTGATTATATAGTAATAAAACCATAAATCTGATATCCATTATGCTAACTAGGTGAGTAAAGGTGGAGTTAAGGAGGAGTTTGGGAGGAGTTTAGGAGTGGTCAGTGCTTAAAGGGACATGCACTTTTTATATCAACTGCACAGGTGTATTGCCCATAATTCACTGGGAGAAAGCCCGAGGCGGGGCTACCAGGAGGTGTGGTTTTTAGCTTGAAACATCACTAAGTCAGCTAGTGGTCAATTCTGACTGAGAGGTGCACAGTCTGTTAGCCATCAAAGTCCCTTTTGACATGATGGATGTTAAGAAGCTGGGCTAATTGTGGATTCCGTATGTGTCTAATGGTGAGGAGTTATCTTACTGATAGTGCGTGGAAAGATTCATAGTTTGCAGCTGGCCACTAGAACAAAGGAGGTATACATTTCTCTAAACTAAGTATTTGTTTATAAAATGCTTCTGAAGGATTCATAGTTATGGTTTGTTATTATACCAGGCAAGGATAGTTATAGCTGGCAGAGTTAATGGTATCAGGGAAAACACTTTTAGGCTGGGGGAAGGGGAGAGGCAGAGTTAATGCTTTATGTCTGGGAGGAAGTGTGACTTTTACAACTTAATTGCACAGGCTTGTTACAAACTGATGTTACATACATAGGTACCTGAACACAAATGAGATTTTTACAGAATGAAGTTACAACAATGTTACAAACAAAGTTACAAAGGCACCCCAGCACCCCTGCCCACCACCCCAATCACTGGTTTGGGTAAGAAAGTCCTCACAGAGGCTAAATCCTAAGAAATGCTAGCAAAGGTTCACAAAGCACTTAATCTATTTGATCCCATTTGATCCTCAAAACAATCTTATGGGGTAAGAACTAGAATTACCCTCAGTTTTACAGAAGTGGAAATGGAGGCAAGTCATTAGATTGACCTCTTCTTCCCACACTAAAGCTCTACGGGGAAGCAGTAGGAGAGAACCAGAGCCTGGGAAAGATGCCACAAACCCTACAGGACTCTAAACCACGGGAAGCATCGTCATTGTGAAAGGGCTGCTGGGGGAGCCCATCCACCGGGTGCCTGGACACACCCTAGATATATCACACACCTGTGGCAATACCTGGAGCAGTGATTAATGGTTCATACCTCTAAGACCTGGTTGTTGTTTGTTTTTCATTTCAAAGAGGACTAATGACATCACTAGTGATGTCTTGATTTGACTTGCATGTGAACTGGATTTAAGTGAGACAGAGTTGCACAAAGTCTTCAGCTTCACTCTCTTCTCCTGGGTCATCTAATCCAGTGTCAAGACAAAAGTCAAACAGACTGGTGGGGATGCAGTAGATGATCTTGGGAGCTTTTTGGCAGAGATACTGGAGTGGTTTGTGATTTCCTTCTCCAGTTCATTTTACAGATGAGGAAACTGAGGCAAACAGGATTAAGTTACTTGCCTAGGGTCACACAGCTATAATGTATTTGAGGCTAGATTTGAACCCATAAAGAGGAGTCTTTCTACTTCTATCCTGTGCCATCTAGCTGCCCTATTCTACTTTTAGTGAATGTGAATTATTAAGTTCTTCCTGGCATCAAATCAAAATGAATCTTTCTGTAAATACTACCCATTGTTCACAGTTCTGCCCTCTGGGAGCCATGAAGTCATAGAAAGAAGGAACCTTAGAGATCATCAAGTCCCTTCTCCTCAAAAGAACAAAACCAGGAGAACATTGTACACAGGAATTCGACGATCAATTGTGAATGACTTAGCCACTCTCAGCAATACAATGATGTGAGACAATTCTGAAGGGCTCATGATGAAAAATGCTGTCCACCTCCAGAGATGGTGCATGAATGCAGATCAAAACATAATTTTAAAATTTTCTTTATTATTTCCTTTTTTTTTTTTTGGTCTGTATTTTCTTTTACAACGTGGCTAATGTGAAAATGTTTTGCACGACTACAGATGTACAATCTATATTAAATTGCCTTCTCTTTATTTTTTTGTAATTTTTTTTGAGGGGGGAAGGCAAGGCAATTGGGGTTAAGTGACTTGCCCAAGGTCACACAGCTAGTAAGTGTGCCAAATGTCTGAGGCCATATCTGAACTCAGCTCCTCCTAACTCCAGGGCAGGTGCTCTATTCACTGTGACACCTAGCTGCCTCCAATTGTTTGCATTCTCAAGGAAGTGGAGGGAGGAAAAGTGGGAGAGAATTTGGAACTCAAAATTTTTTTTTTAAATGTTAAAATTTTTTGTTGACATGTAATTGAGAAAAAGCAAAATACAATAAAGATTTTAAAGTCCTCTCTCATTTTATAGAGAAGGAACCTGAGGCACTGAGATGTTAAATGATTTATTCAGGGTCACAAAGCTAATAGGTATCTGAAGCAGGATCTGAATCCAACTCTTCCTGATTCCTGAGAGGCGTAGCTGGATAGATGGAGCACTGAACTTGGAATCAGGAACGTTTGAGTTCAGATCTTGCCTCTGATACTTACTGACCCTGGGCAAGTCACTTAACATCTGTTTACCTTAATCCATTGGAGAAGGAAATGGCAAACCGTTCCAGTATCTTTGCCAAGAAAACCCTATGGACAGTATTGGTGTCCACAGGGTCACAAAGAGATGGACAGACCTGAATGACTGAACAGCTTCCTGACTCCCAGTCCTGAACCCTGCCCACCAAACCAGTGGTTCTGGAACTTTCCATAATGGTTGAACGCTTCAGTTTAAATAAAACTTTGGCAGAACCCTCGTGGTAAAAATCCTCTAAAATTATTGTTTTAATGCCTATGAACAAACAACTTAAGATTCATTAAAAAAAATAACGGGGTGCTTCAGGGTTCTTTGCAGCATCATTTGCGAAACCCTGCACCAAAGTAGCTGGGAAATCATGACTTGTATGGGAGGGTGTTGTGCTGAAAGAGTGAGACCCCAAGTGCATATTTTGGAAGTGGATTTTATTTAGCGCGCGCTGTTTGGGGCTACATCTTACCTTGCCCAAATCAAACAGGCCTGACCAAGGGGAGATCACTGATATATATAGGGTCCCCCC
>CM053599.1:166576550-166604259 GCA_028646575.1 Pseudocheirus occidentalis | reverse complement strand
GAAGCAATTTGAATACTGTGGAAACACAATTAGGATAACCCAGGATCTGGCAGCTTCTACATTGAGGGATTGAAGAGCCTGGAATATGATATTCCGGAGATCAAGGGAGCTGGGATTAAAAACAAGAATCACCTACCCAGCAAAATTGAGTATAATGTTCCAGGGGAAAATATAGTCATTCATTGAGGTGGAGGACTTTCAAACATTCTTGCTGAAAAAACTAGAACTGAAAAGAAAATTTGACACTCAAATATAAGAAACATGAGAAGGTAAACATGGAAAAGAAATCATAAGGAACTTATCAAAGTTGAACTATTTACATGCCTACATGGAAAAACAATAATCGTAACTTATGAAACTTTTCTCAATATGAGGACAGGGGAAAGGAATGCAAAAGTGTATATATGTATACATACACATATGTCTATATAGGAGGGTTTATATATGCATATGAACACATCTGGGTATATGTATACATGAGTACATAGAGGGCACAGGATCAATTGAATAGGAAGGGACAATACTTTTAGAGGTAAAATTCTGAGGTGGGTGAGGATTACAATGAGAGGAGACAGGGAGAGACAGAATGGGGTTAATTATCTCATATAGAAGGGGCAAGGGATAATTGTTACAATGAAGGGGAAAAACAGGAAGGCAAAAGGGAAAGGATCAACCTTACTCTCATTGAATTTGGCTTAGGGAAGGAATGACATAAACTCTAAACTGGGTATCATGCCACACAGGAGAGTAGGAAGGATGAGAATGAGAGGTGGGATGATGGAGGGGACGGGTGCTAGAAGTACACACTTCTGTGAAGGGACAGGGACGGGCTAGAGAATAGAACAACGGGGGGCAGGATAGGAAGCAAGGACATATAATCAGTCTCTCACAATATGTCCACTGTGGAGATGTCCTACGTAACTACACATGTACAGCCTGTACTGAATTGCTTGTCTTTTCAGTGGGGGTGGATGATGACGGCGAAAGGGAAAGAATCTAGAATTTAAAATTCTATAATCAAATGTTAAAAATATGTGTGTGTATGTGTGTGTGTGTGTGTGTGTGTATGTGTGTGTACTGGAAAGTCAGAAGGACAATGGGGGAGGGCATAGGAGAGAGCAGATTGGGGGAAGGGCTATACAGTGGGATGGCTGTTTTGAGGTGGTGGGTAGTGGAAAGATGGGGAGAAATTTTATAACTCAAAATTTTGTGGAAATGAGTGATGTAAAAAAGAAAAGAAATAAATTTTTTAAAAAGGATTTGAACTGAGGAAAAAAAGAGAAGTGTGGAGGTTAAGTAGCTAACAAGAGTGAGAAAAGGGCATTCTTTCTTAAAGGAATCTTTTGTTTTGAAGGCCTGACAGAGGGAAGGCTTGGGAATGTTGGTGTTCATTGCATTGGTTATGTGAAATGACAATCATTAAATATCATATTTTTGGCCAAAGTCTGAATTCATCAAACAGTCTACTTTGCTTTGCTATAAAAATGCCTTTTCTTGTATCAGCAACTCCAGAGATCAGAGAAGGCTGGAAGTGGGTTTTCCCCTTATCTTAGGATATATTCCACATGGGAGGGAAACAGACATCTTGAGACTATAAATTCCAATGGGACCCTGCTCTGTCCATTGTCTTGCAAATTTGTACTTACAACCAACAAACTTCCTTTCTCATGATATGGATATTAAATATGTGGAGATCATAAATTTGACCCTGAATTGAGCTAACTCTAAAAGATATTTAAGCTTTGTCATTCCTTTGTTCAGATAGTTAGAACTCAGCTTCTAACTCCTTGTACAAGTTTGCTAGTTTTAAGGGAATAAAATGAAATAAGTCTAAAAAAAAAGAGAGTGATTCATAGCACACATCTTAGACATCCTACTTAATGATAAGTTGTTGAATTTTGTCTAAGTGTGAGAGGAAACTTTGAACATAAAGACACAGAGCTTCATACCTATAAAGTAAGGAAAAGAAGCAGATGACCAAGTACAGTCCGATTGTGAAAATATATGCCAGCTGCATGTTGTAAGAGCTACTCCATCCTTTGTGCTTGATAGTTGAATTGGTATAGAAGCCATAATACATCACGGTTTCTTGAAAATATCCCTGAAGTAAAAGAAAAGAACCCTGAAATGATATGGTGAACTTTGAGTCAAACTACTTCCCTGGAGAAAAAACAAATGAACTGAGTACTTTTCAGTTTGGTAGGAAATTGGGCAAGTGAGTTTTTAAAATGTCCACCCTCTCCCACCCTCCACTCCTCCCAAACCTAGAGAAACCTTTGTCACTATGAAACGTTGGCTGGAAAGGAAGCCAGTCGTCTCTGAAGATAAAAACCTTTAGGCTCCATGGTGAACAAAGTTTGGGAACTTGATCTTCTCCTGATTCCACCCCATATGAAGAAAATTACTTAAGTCAAGTATAATTAAGTCAAGCCAAGTCTGCGTTAGACTGTGACCTGTTAGAGATCAGGGATTGCTTTTTGTCTTTCTTTTTCTCCCTTAGCATAGTGTCTGGCACATAGTGGGCATAAATGAATGCTTGTTTACTTGACTCGACTATGGATTAAGATAATAGGCTTAAGAAATTTTTCCCAATGGATGTTGAGTGCATTGAACTATCACTTGGTTCTTATTGGTTACAAAGCTCCTATTCCATGCCAGTGATAAAGCAGAAGTTTTTGTACTGGTGTAAGGAAAGCAATAAGCTCAGAGCTCACCCCATCTAAGAAGTCCTTCCTGATTACTTTTTTATTGCTTTATTCTTTATTCTCCCAGCATTTCTATATTAAACCTGTGCCCAATGATTACATTTTTTTCCTATTTCTTTGTAATTATCTTTAAATTGCTTCAGATGTGTATCTTGTGGTCTCTAAAGACAAAGACTGCATCTTTTATTTTTCTTATATTTCCCTCCCAAACCATTCCCACAGCACTTAATATGGGACTAGACATTTAGTAAGAGCTCAAAAACAAGTGGGACATTTGGAACTATGCCCTCAGAAGTCATTAAACTGTGAATATTCTTTGAGCTGACTATACCCCCAAAGAGATCAAAGAAAGAGAAAAGGAACTCTCTCTCTCTGTCTCTTTCTTAATTGATAGGTTAGATACAGATATATACATATTTGTGTATCTATCTATCTATCTATCTGTCTGTCTGTCTGTCTGTCTATCTGTCTTTATGTCTGTGTCTATCTCTGTCTGTCTCTGTCTATCTGTCTATCATCTATCTATCTGTCTATCTATCTATCTATCTATCTATCTATCTACCTATCTATATAATCAATCTGTCTGTCTGTCTGTCTTTCTGTCTGCGTCTATCTCTGTCTGTCTCTGTCTGTCTATCATCTATCTATCTATCTATCTATCTATCTATCTATCTATCTATCTATCATCTATCTGTCTGTCTATGTGTCTATCTGGCTTTCTGTCTATTTGCCTGTCTGTCTATGTCTGTCTGTCTATCTATCTTACCTATTCATCTATGAAAATATTTCTAGTAGCTGAAAGATGGAAACCCAGAGAATATGTGCCTTTGGAGAATGGATAAACAAATGAATGCAATAGAATTTTATGTGCCCTAAGAAATGATTAATTTAGGAAAACTGGGGACATTTCTATGAATTGATTGCAGAGTGAAACGAGCAGAAATAGGAGGGGAAAAAAAACCACACCATAGCAACAACTAATAGTGAAAAACAACTTTGAAAGTCTTTAGAGCTCTACTCAACCCAATGATAAACCACCAGGTCAGAAACCAGAAGGTGAAACATGCCACCCACCTTCTGCCTGAGAAGTGAGAAATTTAGAAATGAAGAAATCTACTTTTTGAGGTCTGGCTAATGGGAGTGCTTGCTTTGTTGGACAATAAATGTTTATGATGAGGGGCTTTTTTTCTTTTTCTTTTTTCCTTTTTTGATTGTTTAATTTGGGAGAGGCAGTGGGAGGAAGAGATTATAAATGCATGAAAAAGTTTTTTTTTAATAACAAACACATGTGAAAGATCTAATACATTTTAAGGAATCCAAGTTATATTACCAAAAGTTTATCATCTTGTTTTGTGATGGGAAATTATAATGAGAAATATGCCTTCAAATAATATGTTTTAAGTTTCTCTTGGGGAAAATTAGTGAGGGAGATCACTATCTCTTTCTCTGGTAGCTCCCTCTACATTGGTAGAGCCTTAGACAGTTGTGTCACACTGGGCAAGTCACTTAACCCTGTTTGCCTCAGTTTCCTCATCTGTAAAATGAGCTGGAGAAGGAAATGGCAAACTACTCCAGGATCTTTGCCAAAAAACCAAACAAACCAAAATGAGGTCACAAAGAGTTAAACACGACTGAACAACACAAAGAGCCTCAGAACGATACTCGATGAGCACTTATTAAGTGCCTACTGTATAGTGAAGCCCCGTGCTATGGACTTTACAAATATTATCTCATCTGATCCCCACAAAAACCCTGGAATGTAGGTGCCATTATACTTCCCCAATTTACAGTTTAGGAAGCTAACTTTGAGACAGATTAAGAGATTGCCCAGAGTCACAGAGTTGGACGGGTACAAATCCAGGGCTTCCCAGCAGGAAGGCCCAGTATTCAGTCCACTGTGCCATGAAACTGAGCCTAATTCTTATCAGCTGCCACCACCTCCAGATAACTCGATGACCTCTTTACTCATGTCTGAATAAATCTCGGTCTCTCACAAACACACACAAGTCAGTGAATATCCATATACACTCAGCTACACAAAGTATGAAATGTGTCTCTCCTGGGCCCACTGGCAAGGAGAGAAACGTAGACATTCACAACAAAGGAGAAAGCAGGGTTAGGCCCTGGATATTCATGTGGAAAATACATCAGGCAGAAAATGTTCTAACTTGACTTTAGTAGCTTTCTCAGAAAAACAGGAAGGAGCCAAGTCATGAATAAATAGCAAAGAAGGGACTTCCCTGTGAGGTTTCTGTCTCTAAGCACACAAGTTTCTCTGGCTTATCTGATTCCATTCTAACATTGCTTTCATTGATTTATTTATTTTCCCTGGTTAATAATTGAATTTTATTTTGGTTAAATTGTGTTTTTATTTATTTGCCATCAATTTGTTTTTTCACTTTTAAAAGTAATTACAAAAAAATGTTGAAATATTGGGAGACATGGTATTGTATTGGCCTTTTCTCATATTCCTGAGACCTACTTATTTCAGAATCTATTTATTGAACTTCTATCCTAGGTAGGTGAGAAATACAAAGGAGTATAATAAGCAGTCCCTGGTCTCAAGGTATTTATAGAAACAATACATACATATGTAAAAAGTTAAAAAAAAATTAAACTCCAAAAAAGTAATGCAGATAAAAAGTGTTAAAGGATTAAGAATTTGATCACTATTAACTGGAGGGATTAAGAACAGTTTCATGGTAAGGGTGGAGCTTTAGCTGAGCCTTGATAAAATATCAAGGGAAAAAAAGGAGAAAAGAAGATATTCCAAGGGAGAACAATGGCAGTACCCCCCAAATAGAATACAAATTAATATACACAACACTACATGCACATGTGTGTATGAGTACATATATTTATGTGTCTATCTCTACACTTGATTCCCCTCTCACTCTGCACGATAGTGTAACGTTGCTTTTAGAAGAAAAGCAGAAAGGAAAGTGTAAGAAGAGAGACTCCCCCTAATTCAGGCAATGACTCAGACTGAGAGAAAAAACTGATGACAAAATTACTCTAATTCCAATTAAAAGAACAGGGCTGTTTATGGAAGGTGAAACCAAATGGAATTCCTATTCTATTCCCTCCTGCCACATACCCTTCCATGTGCATTTCTCTGGGGAGTTACCCAGTTGCTACCTTTGGAATCACAAATGATCTGTCACGTTTTTTGGGGTTTAGGCTCACGGAATAAAAATGTGCAATGTCTAGGTTTGGCCAGCCCACCAAACTCAACTTAAAAATCAGAATGCTGTCAAATACGTACTGCTCCAGTGAGAAGCTCCAGACCAGTGAAGGAAAGAGTGTTTGGCTTTGACTCTATAAACTGAGGAATGGTGATGAAGCTAAAGTTCACGATAGATGAAAAAATGTTAAAATTGAGGAGCCATGTCAGGAAATTGAAGTAGGAAAGTACGCTTGTTCCAAATTTGCTGCCGATGATCTTGAGGGTCCTCTGCCATATCTGTAAGAACTGGAAGAATTCTGATATGGTGCTTTTAAAATGCCGATAATACTGCAATTAAAAAGAGAAAAGCAAAGCAAGTGATGAGATACCTACATAGTGGTCTGTCTAGAAAAGAGCTGGGGGTTTTGGTGGACATGGGTCAACATGGGTCAACACTGTGACATGATGGTCAGAAAAGTGGATTTGATCCTGGGCTTCACTGAGAGACACAGTAACTATAGCGGACCAGAATCCTGATGCTCCTACTTGCTCCCTATTTGACTTTGGTCAAATTTGGGCCCTTCCTTAGGCCTAATTTTCTTCATCTATGAAAGTGATTTGGACTCTTCTAAATGTCCCTTCTAAATTCAAATCATATAGTCCCCAAAGTCTTTTCAAGCTCTAAGATTTTAGGTAGAACAAGTTACATCCCAGAAATTATGCTCAAATACCAAAGTTCTTCCACTTACCACTTTTGTGTGACTTTATGCAAGTCAGAAGTAATACCTTTTGGAATTCTCTCTCATAGGGAGAGCTTGGGGGAACAAATGAGATGTTATATGTGAAAGTACTTTGTAAAAATACAAGCACTAGATAAATGTTGGCTATGTACAATAAAAGTCTGATGAATGGCCTACAGCACGCTGTCCCAATTGTCAATACACTGGAAACCACAGCAAAATAACTTTTGCTTGAGGGAGAGTAAATTCTTACAATGATAATGCTACTACTATAATGATAGGAATAATAACTAATATTCATGCAGCGCTCGAGGTGGTAAATTCTTAATAATGATAATAAAAACTAACATTTATATAGCACCAAGCACCCTGATAGTGTGTAAAGTGCTTTACAGTGATCATATCACTTGATCTTCACAACAACTCTATATTACCCCCATTTTACAGATGAAGAAACTGAGGCAAGCAGTGGTAAGTGACTTGTCCAAGGTGACACAGCTGTTAATGTCTGAGATTTGAACTCGGGTCTTTCTGACTCCAGGCCCAGTACTCTAGTCACAATGCCACTTAGTTGCCTCGTTACATTCTTAATCAATCATAAATTAGAGTGAATGAGGGAAAACAAAACGCAAAAATTCAACTGCATAACTTAAAAAATTTTCAGTTGAAATAAATTAAACTTGAGGAGAAGAGCATTGATATTTTGAACCACTCCCATTCTCCTATTCAGTACATCCTAATTTCTGTGTTCGTAAATTGGGAAATAATGGATTTCCTCCAGACATTTATATAATGCATTGAGATTTACAGAACATTTTTTTTATATATTACCTCATTTGATCTTGTCAAATAAATCTGAGTCAAGTAATATGGTCAGTAGACACTAATATTTCAGGTATTATGTCCCCATTTTATAGGGGGCATGAAACTGAGGCTCGGAAACATTAAGTGACTTTCCCAGAGTCACTCAGCTAGTAAGTGTTTGAAATATTTGGAAAAATTTTGGAAGTTTTGGAAAAGATTTGGAAATTTTAAAAAAAGGAAAAATTTGAACCCATGGTGAAAGGAGAGAGAGAGAATAGAATAAACAGTGGCAGGGGAAATAGAATGGAAGGAAATATAGGTAGCAATAGTAAGTGAAATTTTTGCTTTTTTTTTTTTGGAGAGGGGAAGATAGGACAGTTTTGGGGTTAAGTGACTTGCCCAAGGTCACATGGCTAGTTTTTTGTGTTAAGTGTCTTAGGCTGGATTTGAACTCAGATCCTCCTAACTCCAAGGCTGGTCCTCTATTCACTGTGCAACCTAACTGCCAGTTGAAAAAAATTTTTTTGAAGAAAAAAAACCCACCTAAAAAGACTTACATGCGTTGATATAAAGTGAAAAGTAAAGGGTATGAATAGCAATATTGTAAGATGATCAGCTGTGAATGACAACTATTCTCAGCGGTACAAGGATCCATGACAGCTCTGAAGGGCTTAGGATGAAAAATGCGATCCAGCCCCAGAGAAAGAACTGACAGTGTCTGAATACAGGTGGAAGCAACTTTTTTTTTCACTTTATTTTTCTTGAGTTGTTTTTTTTTAATCTGTGTTTTCTTTCACAACATGACTATTATGGATATGTTTTGAATGACCGCACATATATAACCTATATAGAATTGTTTGCTTTCTCATTGAGGGGGTTTGGGGAAGGAGGAAAGGAGAGGATTTGGAACTCAGAGTTTTAAAAACAAATGTTAAAAAATTGTTGTTTTCATGTAACAGCATAAAAGTGCTTTACAATGATCATATCACTTGATCTTCACAACAACCCTATATTACCCCCATTTTTTTTTTTTGGAGAGCAGTTGGGGTTAAGTGACTTGCCCAAAGTCACATGACTAGTTTTTTTGTGTGTGTCAAGTGTCTGAGGCCGAATTTGAACTCAGGTCCTCCTGACTCCAGGGCTGGTGCTCTATTCACTGCGCCACCTAGCTGCCCTAGCCCACTACCTCTCAAAGGGAAATCAAGATAGTTTTTCTTCTCCACTCACTTGTCCCTTTTATTCATCAGCTTCTTCCCCTCCTCCTCCTCCTCAGCTCTCTCTTCCTTAAAAAATAGACTAGAAAGGCAAAAGCTGTCTTACCATTGTTATTGCAGTCAGGCAGCTGGTACAACAATTTAACTCAACAGTAGAGTCTGAAGATTTCTGCTTCTCTAAATGAACTCTTTTCCTGTGTGGAATAGAAGAGAGTGACAAACACCACCACTATTCAAGTTCCCCCTTTTTCCCAGTACCATGAGATAAATTTCAAACATCTCAATGCTTTCATAAACCTTCCTTTGAAGAAGAGAACTTGGTCATTTGCCTGTGTACTAGAACAGATCAGGATGGTGGTATTGCCAAAAATAATTTACAGATGGGACAATCAAGACCAAGAGAGATGAAGCAACTTGCCCAATATCATATAACTAATTAATTGGTAGAACTGAAACTAGAATTCCCTTTTCCTAAATCCAAGTCCAATCATCTCTCCGCTACCCAATGATGCCTTTGCATTCTTATTTCTTTATTCTTCTTTCTCTGGGCAAGAGATGGGGAACCTGCAGTCTCAACCCACATGTGGCCCTCTAGGTCCTAAAGTGTGGCCCTTTCAGAGCCTGGGTTTGTTTCTGTGAAGTTTGGATTGTCAAAGGGCTGCACTTGAGAACCTAGAGGGTCACATGTGGTTTCAAGGCTGCAGGTTCCCCACCCCTGCCTGGGCCATGAATCCCATACTAGTAGCAGCCCATTACCTTTCTTCTAACAACTTGCTCCTAATTAGTTAATCTCTGCAAAACCTCTGTCTTTGGCCAAGTCATTCAACCTCTACAGTTTTAGGTTGCCTAACCTACACAATGGGGCTGCATTTATGTCCTTCTAGCACACAGTAGGTGCTGAAAAAATTCTTATTGCTTGCTTGTTAATAAAGGTAACTGCTTGAAAGCAAGGGGCAAAACTAGATGATCCAAGATCTATTCCATCTCTAAGATCTATAATTCTGGTATATTGTTTCCAAGCTTTAGATGAAATGATTACTTTTTATAGGTTTTTTATTATCCAGTACTTTACTAATCCCATCATCTCACTGCTGGGATAAACCAATCATAGGGGCAGACAACAAACCCATTCTTTTTCATCCTGTTATTTTTTTCCACATTCTTTTAGAAATCCTCTATGCCACCCACCATGCTGAGAGCTTTCCTCATTCTGTAGATGTCTTGGCATTACTCAGCCTGTCCATGTGTTAACTCTAACTCTCGCTACCTGACTGTTCCCCTCCTTTTTAATTATACATATCTTGGATATCTTTTTATGGCACTTCTTGCATGCAAGTCATCTTTGGTAAAATGCTGTAGCCAAATGAAATTCATCATATAAAGCTCCACAGATTTCTATGAAAATGTTGATAGTTCTATTATTTGTCTATTCATTATACTTCTTCCACTATCATCTATAAATGCTCTTGAAGCAATCTAGCTTAGCTGAGTCTCACACCAAGTTTTTCAAAGATATTGTTTTTACCTCCAAAACTCTTCATGCTTTTGTGAGGTAATGTTGATGGTTATCTTCAACTGTCTTTTTCTGTACCGTTTTTATTATGAATTCAAATATGTGACAATTAAGTTTTTTGTTATAAAGTGATATTACCCTTGGCTGTAATGTCCACTTTGCAAAGAGATCAAATATTTTCTAACTGAGACATTTTTTGGAAAATTTTTGAAAAAAAATTGTCTCCTTATTGTGGAAAATGTCTTACATCAGTTAAACTTGTATAAGAAATTTCAATAATCTGAGTCAATGTATTTTTCTTTGTCCATTTCCCATTTGGGAGTATTAATCACTTATTTGAGTAAGTAGAGCTGGTATAATTTTTTATCTTGACCTGTCTTCTAGGCTTGGTGTTGATTTTGACTTTTGCTCTAACTAGCTCTTAGATTTCAAGCCAACAGCTAATTATCACACTGCCAGTCATTTTCTGTCTATTATTAATTATATGCTTTTATTTTTTGTTATGTTGGGATCTTACCATGCAGAATGCCTTCTAACTCTCTTTTAAAATGAAGTATTCATAATATAGAGTCTTGGAATTTTAGTATAATCTGCCAACCTTAGAATACTTTCATTTCTTAATCCCACGATTTACTTTCCAATATATTTTTTTCACTCTTTTCTTCTGTATCTGTTGTCACATTAAAGTCAATGTCAATGTGTATGTTAAATAAGTTAAAGGATCTTGTTGAGCTTCTCAAAAAAAGTCTCCGCTTCTTCACCCTCTTCAACAGCCTTTAATATACAAACTTCAATTATCTTTCTGTTGCTTTGCTTAGGCTCTTCACAAGGATCTCAAGGGGAGATAGTCAAGTGTCTCATGAAATGTTTCTTGTATTTGTATACACAATGAAACCTTTATTTGTTCTTTCAAGGAAACTTTTAAATTTTCATTTAGTTGCAACTTTCTTGTATATTTTGGTTTCACTGAGACTAAGAATGCAAATATTGACAAGGTTCTTCAGTTCCCCCAGTACTCCATCAATTCTCTGATGTATGAACAAGGATCTTAGGACACTGATAACTGAATTCAATAAAATAATTAAATTAAATTAAAACTACCAGTCTAAAAACTATGTGAGTTTCTGCCCTTTCTAAATCTTTTTTATTGCTCTGCCTCAGTCATTGCAGAAGCCAAACAGACTACACAAAACTAAGAATTTTTCTTTGTTTCACAGGTCAGACGGGTTGTCTCATCGGCCTCTTGGCAACTGAAGGAAAGCCACGTGCTCACTAATTCTAATAATCAGGCCATGACAGTTGAACTTGGATTAAATGTAATGCTCAATATTCCTTCTAAAAGATCATTGATGCAACATATGTATCTCCAGTCGGTAAAGAATTTTGCATTCACTAATAGATGCTTTAGGATGCTGGCTAGAATGCTTTCATTGTGCTGGTTGGACTGACTTAATTGTGTTCCTTTGTTACACGGAAAGATTCTACTTTGGGGGCAAGAAGGCTGCAGTGTATCAGGTAACAATGTACTGTAGATGAAAAAAGCATCTGAAATAACTGAATTAAGAAAAAAAAAACCGGCTATAAAAAAGTGCTGCTCAGCAGGTTGCTGTTACTTCAACACCTGACAATACAGTAAAACTTCCAGCACAAACACATGGGAGCTTCACCTTATCCCAGGCCCATGTTATACACCATTATATATTGTAAGGAGAGAGAATCCTGTGTCTTCACCAAAAAAGAAAACAAAAAAATACTTCAAGTCATTCTCTTTGAATTGTATTACCCATCTTAGTATCAAGTTCAGAAAGGAACTTGTGCTAACTGGGGTTTGTTTAAAAAAAAAGTTTATATCAGTAGGTACAAAAATTAAAAATGAAATTAAAAATAAAAAATTCTATGATTCTTTTTTAAACTACAAAAACACTGCAGAAAGAGTTCATGCTAACAAGGCTTAAAATATCTCTGGGAACCTGAAACTAAAAGCCTTGCTCATCTCAGTGATGTTATATTGTTGTTGGAATGGAATGTTAGACCTACCAAGAACTTGAGAAATACTATAAATAAAATCCTATAAATGCTTGCTTTATTTAAATAAAGCAAAGTTAAGAATTTAAAAAAAAAAGAAATTCTGTAGTTCATCATTATTTTAAAGATGAGACAACCAAAGTCACGAAAAGTGAAATGATTTACTCTAGGCCACACAGTTGCAGAGACTGGACTATGAAGTTAGAATTCTCTTGAATTCTAAAATGGACACCAAACATATGAGAAAAATATGGTACCAAACATGAGAATTTCAGTGTAAAATATGGATATCTTTTCTCTTTGTTTCATATGGAATTTCTGGACTAGGAGTTTCTTTTACCCTCTGAAGATGTATCAGGAGTAGATCATGACTATTCATATTCAGCTCAGGATGAAAGAAAAAGTCTCAATACTTACTTAATTTCCCTCTTTTCCTGGATGGTCAATGGCTGATTCCGTATGATTTTGCCTCTATCATTAACTGATAAGTTTATAAGAGATGCAATCAGCTTTTCCTCTGTTTAAGGGTCATAAAAAAAATGACATTTGGTTTACAAAAACAAGCAATCTCCTATAAAACAACTACAAGAACCACATGATAGGAGAGTTGTAAGAAATGAGAATGGCTCCAAGTACTCAAACAGAACTCAGAACCATACAACAAAATAAACCAGAAATTGAACTTAATATTAACTCTGAATTCAGAGCACTGTATTCACACTTCTGTCAGGTAGTTAGCACATTTTAATTTACATTAAATTATTTGTATATGTCTTGTCCCTCTTACTAGACTGTAAACTTTACGATGTTGGTCCGTAAGTCTTATTTCTGTTTCCCTTCTAGCTCCTAACACAGAGTGTAAAACAGATACTTAAAATGCTTTTATTATTAATGTACTAATTTATTTTACCAAGCTATGAATTAAAGATTATTCTTCCATAAAAGTCTGTTCAATTAATCTGAACTGAAACTCAGTTTTATTGAATTATTGAATTAAAACATCAAAATGTCTCTCTTTTTCATTTTGTTCACTTGGAATCTCCAAGTGGAACAAAAGTAGACAACTTTTTTGGTTAAGTTTCTCATCTCTGTAATTTTAGTCTTTGTCTTATGTTGAATTACATTCTCTTAGTATAAGTCACATGCCACAAGACTGGAAGAGACTTAGAGAAGTAATCTATTTTACCCAACAGAGCCATAACTAGGGATTTCCACCAGGAAAATGTATAGGGAACAACATCGAAGAAGATGATTTTGAAGGACCATGCAAACTTTGTTCCATTTATATTTTGACTACACCTTTATTTCTTCAACAGCTAGAAACAACTGAGTTTAGCATCTATTAGGCAAGAATAATGAATAAAACTAACAAGCTTATTTAATTGTTCCCCAGAGGAACCACATAGTAGGCAGGTTTCTTTCTGTCCTGGCTCTGATCTCCCTGGGAAGAAAAATTCTTAGCAATGAGTTCAAACTGTATTCAGAACTCTGTCTCTCTTATTGGATAAAACCAAGCCACATGGAGGTTGGTATCCTCCAGTCTCCCCACCTGATCAGTTGAATTGGTCTTAATTATTCTTGTATTATTTTCAAATCATTAATTATAAAATTGATTTTAGGGGACTCAAGAGTTGTTGCCTTTGACTTATCTCATGCTGTTTGCTCCAGTACTGCTAGTTATGGCTCTGCTACATAACCCTTTAAATCAAGATCAATCAATCCACTATCATTTAGAAAGCATCTACTATGTACCAAGTGCTGTATCATCATAAAACCTTTCCAAACAGATCCCGTTTTTTGTAGCATCCAATTCACAACACAAGTTGAACTTCTAGACCAATGGTCTGGCCTCTAAGTTATTACCAAGATGGCACTTGGAGCAATATGAATTCCAAAATGCCTTCCTCCACATTGACCTTGGACCTAGGGCATAATTACCTCAGAAAGACAAGTCAGAGACTATCCTGGCAATAAATTTAAGTAATCTAGACGTTCAGGTTTTAGTGGTTAAGTCCCTTGCCTTAGAAAACAGTATCTATAAAGGCACACTGGGAGGAAGAATTTTGATGCATTGTTCATGACATCATTTACTAAATGCGTCCTCACTGCACCTGCAGTGAATCAGTTCACAGGAACCTACCGTGCTTGGTTTTGTTTGCAAGAGTCACAAAAGCCGGATCATATGCCTGCTGGGAAACTTCATGCCAGTTTCTTCTCCATAAAGAATTAACTGTAAAAAAAAAGATGTAAATTACTATCTGCTTATTAACTACTATTAATGAATAGTTTGTTGTCAAGGCTGATGAATTCTGTTTAATATTGTATTATTTTATAAATTGTATAATTTTATCAATGGAAAAATATAATTTCCCATTTAAAAAATTCTATTATTTTGCTACTTATTAGCATTTGGAATTGTTAACCTCCCCCCCCCTTCCCAGCCAAACAAACAAAAAAAGTCAGTCAGTAGCAATGTGATGAAAACATTTCTCAAAACATAGGTTTTGTACACACAATTTCTACCAGGGAAGGAGTAACTACCTGGATCTGTGCTGGCTTATAGATGCTGAAGAATTGGGAAAGAGGGAGAATGATGGCATATACTTGGCCCATCTAGTCCTTTTCTTCTTTCTGCAACTAAGCTGACCCTTAAATGCAATTCCAAATTTAGCCTCTATATCTCTTCTGCTCATCTTAACCCCAACCCTATCCTGTTCTCTTATTGTTGGCTATGAGTAACTCTCTAAAGGAAACCCCAAACCATTCCTCAACCGGGTGTAGGGAACAGGTGGCCTCAAGGTCACACATGGAGCTCTAAGTCCTCAAGTGCAGCCCTTTGACTGAATCCAAACTTCATTGAACAAATCCCCTTAATAAAAGGATTTGTTTTGTAAAACTTGTTCTGAAAATCAAGTTCTGTAAAACTTGAACTTAAGGACCTAGAAGGCCACATGTGGCCTTGGGGCCACAGGTTCCCCACCCTGCCAGACTCTATCCTGATAAAGCTCTGACTGGCCCTATTACTGCTTTGGATAGAACCCATAACATCTAGAGGAATGTTTCTTAGGAACTGAGGTGGAAGTGGTGGTACTGATCGATCAAGAGGGCTCATCCTTCCACAAGCCATCAACTAAACTTTGTTTCATAGCTTAGTACTTACATATCTTGGTAATGGTTTCACAGAATGTTAGAGCTAGAGCAAACTTGAGAGATCATCTCCTCCAATTCCCTCTTTTAACAAAAAAATCAAGGGACCAGAGAGATTGATGGGATTGTTCCAGAGTGTCACAGATAGGAAATGGTGGCACCCAGAGTAGAATGCAAAGCATTCTAGGACATTTTGGACAGTGGTCTTTCCCTACACCACATTGTTTCTGCATTTGCCTAGTTTTCTGAGATTAACGATGGATTCCTAAGGCAGCAAAGGTTTGGAGTTTAACAACTTTTGGTTTTGGAGTGGAATAAACAAAGTAAAAATACTCTGCCCTGAAATAAAGAAAATATATGTGCATATGCACACACAGGTAGGATTCAATTATAAATTATACCTAAAAACCTCACATAATATGTACATTTTCCTCTATAGAGTTCTTATTTAAAAAATTAAGTTCCATTCTGCTAATAATTTTTAAAACTAGTGTAACACTATGTGGGATAGATATTGTATATATATGTATGAGGGTGTATATATGCATGTGTGTATACATATGTGTGTGTGTGTATATATATACACACACATAATTAAGTTTCCTCCCCTTTTAAAATTGAAATGTATTTAAATTAATTTTGAGATTAAGAAAAATATCCGATGTCACACCTTGAATGAAGTCAAAATAACCCAGAGGGTGTATACTCACACAGAAGTAAACACATACTATGTCTATATAACATATATATGTGTATGTGTGTATATATTATCTTTTTATCTATATATATATGTGTGTGGGTATATCTATCTATAGACAGGCATAGAGCCATATCTATAGAAAACTACAGACATATAGATATATTTGTTTGTGTACAGATATAGATAAGGTCTACATACTTGTTTCTTTATATATATAGATTAGACCTATAGATATATTTCTTTGTTTAGATAGACAGACAGATACACATACACATTTATGGCTGGGTTGGCAATATGTATATATGGTGAGAGAGACAGAGAGAGAAAGAAAAAGCAGTGTGGGGGGAGAGACGGAGAGAGAGAGAGAAGAGAGAAACAGAGACAGAGTCAGAGACAGAGAGGGAGGGATAGACAGATTCCAAGAGGGGTGGGGGAAATCAGGTTGGGAATTAAGATGGCAGATTTGAAGCAGGAAGGGATCAAATGATAAAAATGAGGAAACCAAGACCTAGAAAGGTAAAGTACCAGGATTTGAATGATAGTCCTCTTACTCCAAATCCCATGGCCTTTCTATTGCACTACAATAGAGAGAATTAATTATTGCACCCAAAGCTATTAAGGACCTTCCTCTTTACTCTCTTATTTTGTGTTTCTTGCTTTGAAAACTCTTATGGAATTCACAACTATATGGTCTTATGAATTTGTAAAAACCAAAGAAACTGTACCCTTATGGCACAGGCCACTTGGAAGGAAAGTTTCCCTCCATTCTCAGGCACTCCCTCCAGGCCCTCCAGGGTAGTATTACCTAGTGGATTTGTCAAAGAATCATTTGGATGGTCACGGATGTGTAAAGCCTGAGAAAAAGATAAGGAGATGGAATTTGAAATCCTGCTTAACCGATTTCCCTTTCTGGAGGCTGAAACCTTTGGAGGCATGGCCTCTGTCATGTCAATGTCCATATCCTCCAGGTCAACAATGTTTTCCTGCAGTTTGTTTTGGGAAGAGCTAGGCCAACTTGACATCCTGGATGCTGTTCTAAGATCTTCAACATTTACGAGGACCTCCACCGCATGATCATTGTGTTTTATTCCCTCGGGTCTTTTCTCTACAAACTTCTGCTCCTTCCTCTTTCTGAAAAACTCAGATAACATTTATTTTTTCTGGGCTCTGATCCTAGGCTGTATTAGGACTAGCGCTCAGTTCTTACAATTTCACCCTCAGATAAAGCTACAGCATCAAGGAAGCTTAAATCATCTCTATTTTCCCAAACACCGAAAAGTAATTTTAAAAACAATTCAGAAAATTAAAATGTCTCCTAAGACCATCATCCATAAGCTGGCCTGCTTTCAGGGAGATGGCTATCTCATGGTATCTAGGGGGAAAAAAATAAAACAGAATTCTTCATTATTGACTAAAGGATTCTAGAAACAGAAGATGGAGTTTCTAAAACTATTCTTAATCGTCAGTCAGTCAACTTATATTTATCAAGTGCCTACTATATGGTCGGTACTGTCCTAAGAGATGTGAGTACAGAATAAGGCCAAAAGACAGTTTAGGCTCTGAGGGGCTCAAGGTCTAAGGGGAGAGTCACAGCATGTGAGCAGCTATGTGCAAACAGGATTATTACAGGGCAAGTTGGAGATAATCACAGAAGGAAGGCCCTAAGATTTAGAATGACTAAGATTGATTTGGTGTGTTTACTGGTATCGTATTTCTTGCCTTCTGGATGGATGGGGAAGGGGGTGGAAGGAGGTACAGAATTTGGAACTGAAAATAAAATTTAAATTAAATTTAAAAAGAGAGACTGGGAAAGCTTCTTATAGAAGGTGGGACTTTAGGTGAAACTTGAAGGAAGCCAGGCAAGCTAGGAGAGAAGGTAGAAAGGTTATGTTATTAAAAAGGCATATCAAAAGTTATATCTGCAGTAAGACTTGGAGATGTATATTATAATGAGAGTTTTAAAGGGACATATTGATGCACTTTGCCTCTTGATCTCTGATGTATTGTGTTATAAAGAATTTATCAGAGGGGAGGGTGGTGCAGTGAATAGAGGCCTGGAGTCAAGAGGACCTGAATTCAAATCTGGTCTCAGACACTTAACACTTACTAATTGTGGGATTTTGGGCAAGTCAGTTAACCCCAATTACCTTGCCTTACCCTCTCTTAAAATTTTTTTTTTTATCAGATAGCTTATTTTGTGATGAGTAACTAATTATAGTCTTTTCAAAGGTAATATGATGCCATAACTCAGTTAAAAATCTCTGTCCACGGCCTCAGATACTTGACACTTGCTGTGTGACCTTGGGCAAGTCACTTAACCCCAATTGCCTGCTTTCCCCCCTCCAAAAATGAAAAAAAAAATCTCTGTCCACTCAACATGGTTCTTAAGGAATAAGGCTAATAATCATTGCTTCAGTTGTAGTGGGTATATGAATAATACGTTTTGGTCATAGCAAGGTAGGGCAGGCCTTTGGGTCGCCTCAAGGTTTATGCCATTATGACAAATTTTTATGACCACCCGTAACCACAGATTTATGAATTATGATCAGTTCATAAGTCAAGCCTTCCTATCAGCACATCCATTCTGATCATTCTTTACCATCTTATGTATGCGGATCTTTGAGGCTCAATATTCTCTAGGCATTGATCCTCTGTCTCCTATGTTAAAAAACCCTGAGCTGAACCTGGACGCCTTGAGATTGTCATTGTTGTTCATCCTTCATTCTCAAAGAGGACCAAAGACATCATGAGGGTGAGGCAGTCTCCTTCTGTCCTCCAGAGTCACCCAAATCCAGTGGCAAGATAAAAGTCAAGCTAACCGGCAATGGCCCAATGAAGTAAGTTTAAAATCCAACCCCCGTTTTGAATTGTTGGGTCATGTTCTGAGTCATATTTACATCTCCCACATGTTCACCTTCTCCTTCCAAGTGCTGATTTCCATAATCTCCATCCAGACTGCTTTCATCCTCATAGGCAGTGTTTCCTATTAGTTTGGAGAATAAAGAAAAAAAGAGGAAGGAGGAAAGGCATTTAGTATCAAATGAATAATATTTATAGAGGGAAAAAGATTCTTCTCTAGACACAATTCTTTTAAATAAGTAATGTCATTGCAAAATGGGACAAAAGCAAAAAACTATTGATGTTAAATATAAAAATATATGAATAATTTTCAAACTCAATGCTAGTGGGGGGCGGCTAGGTGGCACAGTGAATAGAGCACTGGTCTTGGAGTCAGGAAATCAAGCCTCAGACTCAACACACTAGTTGTATGACCTTGGGCAAGTCTCTTAACCCCAACTGCCCTGCCTTCCCCCCTCCAAAACCTTCCCCCCATACAAAAACAAACACAATGCTAGTCTTTTAGGAATCAAATTCTCTCTCAGATTCAGATTATAACAAATGCTATAGCATTTATCTTGATTTCTCTGGACTTCAGTTCTTCCCCTTAATAAAATAAAGGAGTTGGACTGGATCTAGTATTCTTAACCTTTTCTGTGTGTCATGAAACCTTGTGACAACCTGGTGAAGCCTATGGACCCCTTTTCAGAATAAAATTATTTTTTCTTTCAGAATAATATTTCAGAATAAAATTAAATCATAAAACAAAATTCACAGGACTGCAAAAAAAAAAACCAAACCAAACAATTACATACAGAAATAGAACTAACTATATTTTTAAAAATTCATAGACTTATAACCTTTAGACTAGGATCTCTTTCTAGGATTTCCTTCAGTTCTAACATTATATTTTTTTTCCTGCATTAATTGGCAATATTAAAGGCCAGTCTTTCAATAGAGAAAAGGAAGGAAAGTTGGGCTCTGTTAGAGGTAACCTGGCAATGTGTATAATAAGCTCAGACTTGAAAAGAACCTTCATAAGTTTTCCTTTCAAAAAACATTAATCTTAAGTTTCTTTATTTTCAAGGAAAAAATACTATTAGAGTTTATATTTTTATATCACTTGTGCATATATATGTATGTATGTATGTATGTATATATGTATATATATGCTTTCTCATGTAAACCTCGCAAATTTGATTCTGACAGGTAGGAAGTATATAACTACCTCCATTTTACAGATGAGAAAACTTAAGCTCAGAGAGGTGAATCACGTGCATGAAGTGACATGGCTAGAGAGTGAGTATTCCAACCAAGGTCTTTATGGATACAAGTTCAGTGTTCTTTTTGCCATAACATGCTGACTTTCAAATGCTTTCAGAGGGGCTAAGGCTTCTGGGAAATCTGCTCTATTAGCATTTATGTTGATTTTACCCAGGAGGCAAGCACCCATGAGACCTAAACTTCCAAAGAGAAGATGATTTTGGGCCACATAGCTAGTCCTTCCTAAGACAGCAGGTTGTGCTGGAAAGAACACTGACCTTGGAATCAGAGAGACATGGCTTTGAGAAATTCCCAGTTGTGAGAAATTGGTGCAGGAACCAAATGAGATGGTTTATACATTTGTACTTATAAAATGCTATGTAAATGTGAATTAGTATGAGACCAATAAGCAAATTCTGCATACTCAAAGGAGTTTTCTGTGGAAATACTATCTGGATATCTAGACAGCTGAAGGTCACATTCTTTAGCAAATGAGAAAAGTAGCTACCCCACTAAGAATATAAAATGAAGAATAAAAAAAAATCTGAAAAGTTGTTGAATAATGTGAAGAATGCCAAAACAAAAATTTGGTGCATACACTGACAATGACTAAATCGGTCAATAAATATTAAGTGCCTACAATGTGCAAGGTACAGTGTTATGAGTTGGGGACACAAAGAAAAGCAGAAGACAGTTCCTGCCCTGTGATCAACTAGGTATAAACAACCTAAAAACAGACTAAATTGGAAATAACGAGCAGAGGGAAGGCACTAGAATTAAGGAGAGTAGGGAAAGGCTTCCTGTAGAAGGTGGAATTGTAGCTGGGATTCTCAAAGGAAGCTGGGGGAAGCCCAGAGGCAGAGATAAAGAGGGAGGCTCTTTCCAGGCATGGGGGATAGCCAGAGAAAATGCACAGTCTATAGACAGTGTCCTGGGGGGAAGGCAAGGAGGCTACTGTCACTGGATCACAGAGTATGAGGGTGAATGGGAGAGTTGGAAAGATGGGGAGGGGAAAGTTATGAAGGACTTTGAACACCAAATAGAGTATTTTATATTTGATTGTGGAGGTGATGGGGAGCCCCTGGAGTTGACTGAGTGTGACAGGGTGGGGTGACAATGTTATACCTGTATTTTAGGAAGATGGTTTTGACAGCTAAGTGAAGAATGACCTGGAGTGGGGAGAGACCTGTGGCAGGAAGACTAACTAATGAACTACTGTAATAGTCCAGGCATGAGTAGGTGGTGGCAGTGTCAGAGGAGAGGAGATCTATGGGAGAGATGTTAGGGAGGAAAAAATCAACAGGGTGGCAACTGATTGTTTTTGGAGGATAAGATAGGGAGGAAATAAGATTGACACCTAGAGTGTGAATCTGAGTGACTGGGAGGATGGTGGTAACTTCTACAAGTTAGAAAGTTAGGAAAAGGGGAAGGTTTGGGGGAAAAGTATGAATTCTTATTTAAATTTTTAAAAAAATATTTATTTTTAGTTTACAGCATTTAGTTCCACAAGTTTCTGAGTTTTACATTTTCTCTCCCTTCCTCCCCTGCACCCCCAAGATGGCATGCAATCTGATATAAGCCTTACATATACATGCATATTAAACATATTTTCACATTAGCCATGTTGAAAAGAAGAATTACAATTATGAGGAATGAACTACAAGAAAGAAGAAACAAAACAAAACAAAAAAAGAGAAAGAGCAGATAGTATGCTGCCATCCACATTCAGATTCCATAATTCTTTCTCTTGATGTGGATAGCATTTTCCATCAAGAGTCTTCTGGAGTTGTCTTAAAGCGTTGCAAAGCTGAGAACAGTTAAGTCTATCAAAGTTAGTCATTGCACAATGTGGCTGTAACTGTGTATGTTCTCCTGGTTCTATTCCCCTCACTTAGCATCAGTTCATATAAGTCTTTCCAGGTTTTTCTGAAGACTGTCTGCTCATCATTTCTTATAGCACAATGGTATTCCATTACATTCACATGCCACAACTTGTTCAGCCATTCCCCAACTGATGGACATCCCTCAATTTCCAATTCTTTGCCACCACAGAAATAAATATTTTTATATATGTGGATCTTTCCCCCATTTTATCTCTTTGGGATACAGCCCTAGAAGTGGTGTTGCTATTTTATACCCCTTTGAGCATAGTTCCTAATTGCTCTCCAGAATGGTTGGATTAGTTCACAATTCCACCAACAATGCATTAATGTTCTAATTTTCCCACATCTTCTCCACAACATTTATCATTTTCCTGTTTTGTCATGTTAGCCAATCTGAGAAGTGTGATATAGTACCTAAGAGTTGTTTTGATTTACATTTCTCTAATCAGTAGCAATTTAGAGCACTTTTCCATATGTCTATTGATAGCTTTCATTTTCCTCTGAAAACTGCCTGTTCATATCCTTTGACCATTTATGGTCATTTATGAGGAATGACTTGTATTCTTATAAATTTGATTCAGTTCTCTATATATTTTAGAAATATATAGAGATACAGAGAAATAGTAGAAATATATAGAAATAGTAGAGACGTTGGTTGTAAAAATTCTTTCCCAGTTTTCTGCTTCCCTCCTAATCTTGGTTGTATTGGTTTTGTCTATATGAAAACTTTTCAATTTAATGCAATCAAAATGATCCATTTTGAATTTCATAATGTTCTCTATCTCTTGTTTGGTCATAAATTCTTTCATTCTCCATAAATCCGACAGGTAAACTATTCCTTGCTCTCTCAGTTTGCTTACAGTATTAGCCTTTATATCTAAATCGTGTACCCATTTTGGCTTTATCTTGCTATACAGTGTGAGATGTTGGTCTATGGCTTCTGCCATACTATTTTCCAGTTTCCCCAGCAGTTTTTGTTAACATTTTATTATCCCAGAAGCTGGAGTCTATGGGTTTATCAAACAGAAGATTCCTATAGCCATTAACTACTGTGTCTTGTGTGCCTAACCTATTCCACTTATCCACCACTCTATTTCTAAACCAGTACCTAGTAGTTTTGATGATTGCTGCTTTATAATACAATTTAATATCTGGTATGGCTAGGCCACCTTCCCTAGCATTTCTTTTCATTAACTCCCTTTATATTGAAAAACATGAATTCTTTTAAATTTATTGAGTTTAAGATCAGGATATTCAATTCAAGACATCCAATAGATAACTGGAAATGGGAGACTAGAGGTCAGTAGAGAGTTCAGAGATGGATAAGTAAATAAAAAGAAAATATACACAAATATGGAACCAATGGATAAAGATAAGGGAAGGAAATAGAAATGGATAACAGATAAACTTTTAGAGATTTCATGTTGAATGTCACTTTTCAAGGTCAACTTGTAAATAAAAGTTTAATGAATTTTCTTGTTTGAAATTAGATTTGTAATAAATTACTTTTAAAAATTACTTATGCTTTCAGAAAAAATGAAAAGAAAACTTCTTTCACTTACTTCCTTGCTGTTCCTTTACCTTCTTCACCTTCTTCCAATGCTTCCTTCATTTGCTCCCATTCAACTGTGATTCCTCTTTATTTCCAGGAATATTGCCTCTCTTCCCCCCTTTTCCCCCAGGGCCAGATCAAAATAAACTTTCCTTTACTTAAGGAGATCCTATTTTATGCATCCTACACTGTCATAAGGGGGAGCTATTGTTGTTTCTGCTTTTAGGAGTCTTCTCAACTCAATTGTAAGCTTTGAAAGGAAAAAGACCATCTTGTACATCTTTGTTTCCTCCTCCACAGGGCCTCTAGAGTGCCTTGTACATGCTTACTATGAATTGACAAGAGAGATTATAATGGGGGATGGAGCCAAGATGGCAGAGTAAAAGCAGGAACTCTCTTGAAATCTCCTCCAAACCCCTCCAAATACCTATAAAAATTATTCTAAACAAATTCTGGAGCAGCAGAACCCACAAAAATCACAGAGTGGTTTCACAGAGTGAAAGAAATTTCTAGTCCAAGACTACCTGGAAGGTCAACAGGAAAGGTCTTTTGCACCAGCCTGAGAGATGAACACAGTCCATCATGGGCTTCACCAGCACAGACTAGGCCCCAACAAATCCAGAGTAGACCTCAGGGCAACCAAATCACTGGCAGCTGTGGTGATTTCCAGACTTCTCAACTCACACACACCAAAGACAACTTAAAAAGTCAGTAGGAAGGGTCTGTTGGACCTGGATGAGAGAGGAGCACAGTCCAGCTCCAGACCCAGTGTGGTGGTGGTGGCAGCAGCAACTGCTTCCAGAGCTCTCAGCCCATTGATGGTAGGGGGGAATCAAGTGGCTGATCAGAGGGGGATTGTAGGAATCTCTTTGCTGGCGCTGAAGCATGATTGTCTTACTTTGTCCATGCCTGGATCTGGGTTGCAGTCACAGGTAGTGGTCTAGGAGTGAGGAGAAGCACTGATGTGGTGGGCGTTGTGGCAGTGGTGGAGAGGGAATCCTCCTCATAGTTCCAAGACAGAAAAGAGTGCTTGTGGTCACTCACAGACCAGAACACAGACCAGGAAAGGAGTAAACACCTCTCCTTTGATCTTAGCACCTTGGAAAAACTGAAAATTTACAGGCCCCTAGAAGTCTCTCTGAAAACAACTGTACAAAACCCCTGAAGCTTGGGGCAGTACCCTCCACCCTGGAAGCAGAGTTCTATCTTAACAAAGGTTAAAGTTCTACTTTTTAACAAAGAGTTAAAAAGTCAAGCAATGGGCTGGGAAAAATGAGAAAACAGCAGGGGATGGAGTGGGATAGAAATCAGTCTATAGAGACTTACTCTGATGACAAGGAACATTAAAACATACAAACAAAAGAAGACAACAAAGTCAAATCTCCTATATCCAAAGCCTCCAAGAAAAATATGAATTGGTTGCAGACCATGGAGGAGCTCAAGAAGGATTTTGAAAATCAAGTAAGAGAAGCAGAGGAAAAATTGGGAAGAGAAATGAGAACGATGCAAGAAAATCATGACAAAATGAGTCAACAGCTTGCTAAAGGAGACCCCAAAAATGCTGAATAAAATAACACCTTAAAAAACAGACTAACCCAAATGGCAAAAGAAGTCCAAATAACCAATAAGAAGAATGCCCTAAGAAGCAGAATTGGCCAAATGGAAAAGGTGGTCCAAAAGCTCACTGAAGAAAATAATTCCTTAAAAATTAGAATGGAGGAAATGGAAGCTAATGACATTATGAAAAATCATGAAATTATGAAAAAGAACCAAAAGAATGAAAAAATAGAAGACAATGTAAAACATCTCATTGGAAAAACAACTGGCCTTGAAAATAGATCCAAGAGAGAACATTAAAATTATTGGCTACTTAAAAACATGATAAAAAAGGAGCCTAGACATCATCTTTCAAGAAACTATCAAGGAAAACTGCCTGGATATTCTAGAACCAGAGGGTAAAATAGAAATTGAAAAAATCCACTGCTTACCTCCTGAAAGAGATCCCAAAAGGAAAATTTCTAGGAATATTGTAGCCAAATTCCAGAGTTCCCAGGTCAAGGAGAAAATATTGCAAACAGAAATAAACAATTCAATTATTGTGGAAACATAATCAGGATAACACAAGATTTAGCAGCTTCTACTTTAAGGGACTGGAGGACTTGGAATATGATATTCCAGAGGTCAAAGGAGCTAGGATTAAAACCAAGAATCACCTACCCAGAAAAATTGAGTATAATCCTTCAGGGGAAAAAAAGGAATATTCAATGATTCAGAGGACTTTCAAACACTCTTGATGAAAAGATCAGAGCTGAATAGAAAATTTGATTTTCAAATACAAAAATCAAGAGAAGCATGAAAAGGTAAACAGGAAAGAGAAATCATAAGGGATTTATTAAAGCTGAACTGTTTATATTCTCACATGGAAAGAAATTTGTAATTCATGAGACCTTTCTCATTGCCAGGGTAGTTGGAGGGAATATACATATACACACATACAGAGGGCATGAGGTGAGTTGATTATGAAAGGATGTAATCTAAAAAATAAAATTAAGATGTGATGGAGGAACATACTGAGAGGAAAAAGGGAGAGGTAGAATGGGATAAATTTATCTTCCCATCTAGAGTATAATAGCTAAAAGAGGCAAGAAAAAGCTTTTTCAATGGAGGGGAAGAAAGAAGGGGTGAAAAAGAATAAGTGAATCTTATTCTCATTGGATTTGTCTTAAGAAGGGAATAACATACACACTCAATTGGGTATGGAAATCTATCTTACCCTATAGGAAAGTAGGGGGGAAGGGGATAAGAGGGGAGGATGATAGAAGGGAAGGCAGATTGGGGGAGGGGATAATTATAAGCAAACACTTTTGAGGAGGGACAGAGTCAAAGGACAGAATAGAAACAATGGGGGATGGGATAGGGTAGAGGGAAATATAGTTAAGTCTTTCTTCACAACATGAGTATTATAGAAGCATTTTACATGACTAAACACATATAACCCATATGGAATTGCATGCCTCTTCAATGAGGGAGGGTGGGGAGAGAGTAAGGGAGAGTATGTGGAACTCAGTTTTTAAAATGAATGTTAAAATTGTTTTTACATACAACTGGGAAATAAGATATATAGACAATGAGGTATAGAAATCTATCTTGCCCTACAGAAAAATAAAATGGAATGGGATAAGAGAAGGGGAGGTGGTGATAGAAGGAAGGGCAGATTGGAGGAAGGGGTAAACAGAATGCACACCATCTTGGGGTGGGTGGAGGGGAGAAATGGGGAGAAAATTTGGAACTAAAAATTTTGTGGAAATGAATGTTGAAAATTAAAAATAAAATAAATTCATTTCTAAATTCATTAATAAGGTTTTTTAAAAGGAAGATGATAATGATACATATACCATACTATTTTGCAATTCTGGGGGTGGAGCCAAGATGGCCGTGTAGAAGCAGCAAGATCCCACAGCTCCCACACCGCCACTCTAAACACCCATAAAATATGAGCCCAGATAAAGTCTAGGACTCTCAGACTCACACAAAAATACAGAGAACACATCTCTCGCTGAAGGCAGCTCAGCAGCAGGGGCTCATCGGGGCAGCCAGAGCGGAGGCTGGAACAGCCTGAAGCCAAGACCGTGGCCAGGCCCAGGGTGGTAGGAAGGAGCCACACTGAGCTGAGCCGAGCAGGCACTGGAGCCAGTCGGTATGGGAGAGGGGCAGCTCCCACCGCAGTGGAACAGAGACCCAGCCAGCCCAAAACCGCAGCCAGGGCCACTCTAGGCCCCAGGGTGGCCTGGAGGAGTGAGCCTCCCAAGTCTCTACTTCAAAGAAAATCTGAAGCACCTGCCTAAGGGAATCTTCAAATCCTCAGAGACTGGTTAGTGAAAGTGAAACTTTGAAATTTAATTTGGGGTTGGTAAAGCAGTTCGGCCAATCTGCCCCGGGGGGGCAAGGAAGCAGTGGGGGAAGGGAACTGCTGGAACCAGCTGAGGCCCCCACCAGGCTGCTTCAGAGCCCCTGGCCTGCGGACTCTGCAGGGGGGCTGAATTGATTGATCAGGGCCAAGTGCTCTTGCCGTTGAGTGGCCTGGATCCGGATCGTGGTCTTGGGTGGTGGTCCTGGGGTGCACTTTCAGCAAGCCAAAGCTGGGGGGTCTTGCAACACC
>CM053599.1:166555752-166576050 GCA_028646575.1 Pseudocheirus occidentalis | reverse complement strand
TTATGAGAAACCAAGATACTATTAAACTGTTACAAAAAAATGAAAAAATAGGAAGCAATGTGAAATATCTCCTTGAAAAAACCACTGACCTGGAAAATAGATCCAGGAGAGACAATCTGAAAATTATTGGTCTACCTGAAACCCATGACCAGAAAAAGAACTTGGAAAGCATCCTTCAAGAAATCCTCAAAGAAAATTGCCCTGATGTTTTAGAATCAGAGGGCAAAATAGAACTTGAAAGAATTCACCGATCACCTCTTCAAAAAGATCCCCAAAAGAAAACTCCTAGAAATGTTATTGCCAGGTTCCAGAATCCCCATACCAAGGAGAAAATATTACAGGCTGCCAAGAGAATTTAAGTTCTTGCTCCTTAACATACATGTTCACTAGCTTCAGTTAACTTTAAGGGAATAAATAATATGAATTTCCATATCACCTAGCCTGTTTGCCTCTTTTAACCAAACTTTCAGCTCAACAGTTCTTATACAGCTTAATAGTTCCCATCCACTTTGTGTGGTATAATGTTCAATATACCCATAGAGATACCTATAATGGAATTTGAAGATCCCCTTGTATTGGCAAGCTAACATCTTCTTAGCACTTAGTTTCAAGCTTAAGATTGTGTCGAGTATTAAGACCCAGCATTTGTGAATCCAACAGTGGAATGGACTTACTGATGTAAGAGGGGTGGTGCTGTGTTTTGCCTATATATGTCCACATGAGTCTGTCTAGAGATGTGGCTCACAGAAAGGGGCTGGAACAGGGAGGAGCTCATACCTAATATAAGGAAAAGCACAAGCTGGAGAGCCAGAACTTCTTGGAGGAAGTGGCTTAGAAGCTGAGGAGGGAAGGCCCAGGCTGGAGAAAGTGATTTTGATTTTGAGGATAGGGCTTATGGTGGCAGAGCTTCTTCTCAGAACGAGCTGGAGCTTCTGCTGAGACTTTTCTTCGGGGAACTTCTGCTGAGAGATTCCCAGAACCAGGTTGAGGAGCTACTGTGAGTGAGAGAGGAGGATCCCTGCTTGAGGGAACCTGTTCTGTTGTGAAGGCTTGGGAATGTGAGTGTTCACTGCATTAACTATGTATACCAACTTTGTGGTTACTATAATTACTTTGACTTTCTAGTTCTGGGACTCAGTTTCCTGGTATTTGAATAAGGACTTGAGGTGGACTAGATACTGTGAGCTTCAAAATGGAACAGGAACTGCACAGAGAGCTGGACAAGGAACTGGGAGCTGTCTGCCTTTGAACTCAGGCAGCAGTTGGTTAGATTTGGGCAGGAGCTGGGACCAGGGAAGAAGAGCCATGGAAGCTGAGACTCAGGTCAAGATGAAAAGACCTCTCTTTGGGTATTTAATGCTGACAGATGAGATTGTAATTTACTTGTGACCTAGGGGTGAATGGTCTTTGTACTTTCCACTAACCCTTAAGAGGGTACTTATTAGTGACTGATGATATTGTAACTTAATTGCACCCCATGGGTGGAAGACTTTGACTTTTGTTCTTTGTGTCAATTAAGAAGGCTTGTCTCCTTAAGGATGATTGAAGGTTTCTGACAGCCCTGCATTGAATGTCTTACTGGCACAGTTTTTCCAATAGCATGTGCTCTCTATCCCTCTCCTTGAACCTCCATATTCCAAGAGACACAATAATACTGAAATTAAGTCAATTAATAACCCCACAATAGACTCAAAGTGTTTAAGTGAAAGGAAGAGTTCCACTTCTCTCACTTTAAATCAATAGCTAGAAATATTGTGCTTAATGAGGGAGGGAAGTCATAGAGATAGATCAAAAGCTGGACCACCATCCTCATCAGTCAGCCACCATTAACATAGAGGCAAGACTCTCTACCAGCAAAAAGATTATGACTCACTGAAAGCTCAGATAAAGGTTAGGATTTTGTTTTAGTAATAAAGTATTTTAATTAAAATTACATTGGTCTGAAAGCAAGCCTGCAATATCTCCAAGATAAGCCTGTATCAGGACAAACTATAAAGATGTCATGCCAAAAGGTGTTGCCTTTCTCTGACCAACCTGAGGGCATCTTAGCTGGGAGCTATGAACAGTTCATACCCTCATCTCACTTTTGAATCTCTTAAAGAGTAGCCTAGAGTAATTTGAATGGTTTAGCTTTCATGACCAAGGGGATGATGGGAAATAGAAAAATAACAGAATCCATGAGGTGCAGGCTCTGGGAGCCCCCTTGAGCTCTCCTTCAATCTTCCCAAGGAAGGCATTTGCTTGAGGCCATGGACCTAGAGTTATGGCTCTGCCCAAGTCTTTAACCCTCCATTGTTCCAACAGTTTCCCACCCTTGAACTGGCCTAGCCCACCATTGTCTGTGGTCTCCAGGTAGCCTCCAGCAACTTCCCACACTTAATCACTGTTTCTGGAGTCTGACCTTATCTGACTCCTCCTAAAGACCCTTCCCAGACTCCTCCTCTAGACAACCCTTAGATTCCTCACACAACCTTTCTGTATATACACACAAGACCCCATCTTCACTCCATGTGGTGTGAGAGCACCATAGAATGACCTAGCACAGACTTGCTCTGGCCTTCTTGCCCAATGCAAGTGTCACAGATACATAGGTTCCTTAAGAGTCTATCCAATATGGTGAACTTTTAATGAACTTTCAATAAACTTTGCTTTTCTTTGGCTGAGAGAAGACTTAAGTTGAATTCTTTCAGCAGGACCTGGTATGTTGGTATTTTGGGGTCTCTAGAGCAACCTTAACCCTAACCACATCATTTAAAAAGTATTTTAATTAAAATATATCCATATTTTTTTACATAATTACACATTTGATAAGACTACAGCATAGTGTAAATATACCTTTTATATATACCAGGAAACAAAAAATTCCTGCTACTTGTTTTATTGCAATAATTGTTTTATTACAGTGGTCTGAAAGCAAGCCTGCAATATCTCCAAGATAAGCCTGTATCAGGACAAACTATAAAGATGTCATGCCAAAAGGTGTTGCCTTTCTCTGACCAACCTGAGGGCATCTTAGCTGGGAGCTATGAACAGTTCCATACCCTTATCTCACTTTTGAATCTCTTAAAGAGTAGCCTAGAGTAATTTGAATGGTTTAGCTTTCTTGACCAAGGGGATGATGGGAAATAGAAAAATAATGGAAGGAGGAGTGCTTCCTGGAATGTGCTGGTAAAGGTTTAAACAATTGACCTTCTGGAACAGGGAAATGTTTACAAGTCTCAGTTTTAAGTTTAATTTGCATTATTAACACTTTTTAAAGTTTAGATAATCAACAAAATCAAATCAACCTTTGATTTGTGGCATCTGCTAGTTTCTGAAGTTCAAATGCTCACACAGGTGGAAAAGCTGGATACATTTTCATTATAAACATTTACACTTAGGAAATAGGGAGACGCTACAAATTAGGATTTGATTTACTATTTCCTTGATTGTCTAGACTTAAAAAGTATTGATAATGAAAATTAAACTTAAGTTCCTGCATACATCCCCTCCCCCTTCTCCCCCAGCTGGGTTTGACATCAGCAGCCAGGTGAGCTATGGAGGCAGTATGGACAGGAGAGGGGGGCAGAAGGAGACTAGTAAACTCATCATGAAATGATGAGTTTAATAAACTCATCATGAAGTGACCTAAAGTGTAAAACAAACCAAACCTTTGAGTGTAAAATAGAGTGAAATACCTTTTCTAGTAGTCACACAGATATCTTTTGTGTGGAGGATGAGCCCTTGGACCTGTATATAAAAAGCAGAAGGTTTATATAGCCTGGCAAGGCCATAACTAGGGTGAGGCAAGCAGGGCTTGCCTTCAGGCACTGAATTTCAAGGGCACTGATAGCCCTTCAAACAGCTTGATTGGCAAGGAAGCACCCCTGTTCTTTCCCTACATCTGAGGAGGTTCTTCATGCTTCTTATCTTGAAGTTGGCCACAAAAATTTCTGTCAATGCCCTGCTAAGTATATAAGAATTGGAAAACGGATAGCTGAGCTTTCACCATCATTTTTCTATGGGCCAGCCCCTTGAGAGCTCATAACTAGCACCATCTTCTGGAGGAGAATCAAACAGCAGGTAAAGCTAAGGACAGCTTTGAGTACTGGGTACTTGGTGGGAGCAGAAGATAATCAATTGACATTTATTAAGCATCTACTTGACCTACTATGCCTACTATGTGCCAGGCTCTATGGTAAGCACTGGGCTACAAAGACAGGCAAAAGACAGCTCCTGCCCTTAAGGAGCTCACTAGATAGCTCACAAACAAATAAATATGTACAAACAAGCTATATAGAATCCAAATGAGAAATAATTAGGAGTCAGAAGGTGCTAGAATTGAGAGAGGTTAGAAAAGGTTTTGTGTAGAAAATAAGATTTTAGGAGGGACTTGAAGGAAGCCAGGGAAGGGAGTAGGCAGAGATGAAGGAGAGCATTCCAGACATGAAGGACAGCCAAAGATTTCCCAGAGCCCAGAGATATGAGTATGTAGATTGTGGAACTGTCCAGAGGCCAAATATTCCTGGATAGAAGAGTAAATGGGGGAGAGTAAGGTGTAGAAAGACTGTAAATATAAGAGGGGGATAAGTTATGAAAAACTTTGAATGCCAAGCTGAGGATTTGGTATGTGATCCTAGAGGTGACAGGAAGCCATGGGAGTTTATTAAGTAGGAGGGTGACATAATCATACCTGCTTTTTAAGAAAATCACCAGTTTTTAAAAGGAGATATACTGGAAGGCACTGCTGGGAACCAAGATGGTGGAGTAAGAAGTAAGTCACCTTCATTCTCCCTTATTAGCCTCCAAAAACCCAGAAAATATTACTCCAAGAAAAACCCTGGAACAACTGAGCTAGCAGAAAGACAGAGTGTAGCAGTCTTGTAGCCTGGGCAGCTTGGGGGATGTAATCATTGCTGCTGTGATATTGTTGGCATTATATTTGGTGACAAGGATGAGATCATGAAATATAGACCTCTACTGGGAAGCAAAAGGACTTTAGAAGAAGAAATGGATAACCCAGGATAAGAGGATTTACTTTATTCCTTCCTAGCAAGGGAATGGACTCAAAGTACAGGACTCTGTGAAAACTGGGAACCAAGGCTACAGAACAGAGGACGTAGAGATTTAGAAACATGTTTGCAAGGAACCTGAATAAAACTAGAGAAAGAATTGGAAAGAGTATGAAGAAGAGGCTGGATTTTACTAACAGGTTATTGTATTATATGTAAAAGCAGAGAAGAGCTGCTGAAAGAGAAAACTCAGATGGAAAGGAAGCTAACTGATTTGCATAAGAAACTTTCTGTGTTAGTTAGAAGAGCATACCAGAGGGTTCCTGGCGGTAGAAGAAAAAACTGTGAATTTAGTTAGCTAAGAAGATAGAAAAACTAACTAGAGGAATGTGCATAGGGCAAGCCTAGTTGCCCTGGCAACAGCTGCCAGGAGAGTGTGTGGGTGGAAAATGAAACAATGTTATATAAATAGGTTTTCACAAGGGCAGAAGTTTGCCCCATACTAAGAAGAAAGCAGGAGAAGCAAGGAGGCCAAACAAAGTTTAGGGAGATAATTGAGGATTTTACTCAGCAGGAAGTTACTGATAGATTAAGCTGTGATTCATCCAAAGAATGAGAGAATTGTTAGTGTCTTGGATGGTGAGAATCAGTGATGAAGGGACAAGAAGAGTATGGATAGATAGCATGGATTACTTGAAATTTATAGGTATTAGAATCCTTTTGTATAGCAAGCTTTTAGGGATTATCATAGGCAGGGAGGGAACAATGCAACCAATCTGTTAGCTTTAGCTGCTGAGGGATGCAATAAAATGTACCCCATTGATTCTATGTGGCCTAGTGAAGAGAGACCCTGGTATTTGCTAAGGGACTGTATGTGAAAGTTAAAAGGTGAGGTAATGAAGACCGTTTTCATGGTCAGAGATGCAAATATGTATCATGATATCTCCGTAACAGTTTCTCATAGAAATATCATAGTGGAGATGGCTCTTCCTGCTAATAAGCACCTAATTCTGACTCTACTAATTTGGGAGATAGGTAACTCTCTTTCAGAGGTGCTGGATAAAATTTCACAGTTAGCTGACTTAGGGTAGTGGGGAAAAGATAAATTTCCTTGAGAAAAGAGTAAATGGCCAGTGGATTCAAAGTCAGAATAGATTGACAAGCAAATAATGGTTTACTGGAAGAATTGATAGTATTCCAATGAATGAACTATCCAAAATGTATGGAGAAAAGGGGCTTGATGTTAGACAAAATAGAGAAGTGAGAACTGCCCCTACAGATCTTCCTAAACCGTTGTATCCACGTTGGTCACACCTTTAGGAAGACTCAGATTAAAGAAAGCACTGGGACAGGTGGAAGTAGTCAATATGCTAAACTTATGGCAGTACATCAAATCATTAAAACAGAACAAGGAGGACAGTGTCATGTATTCACTGATTCAAGGGCAGTAGTTAATGGGTTAGGTACATGGATGCCCATGTGGAAAAATCAAAATTGAGAAATTCATGGTAAACTAGTCTGGGGCAAAGAATTATGGGAAGATATATGGAATGTGTCTTTGGTTACTAATTTGTCAGTTTGTCACGTGGCCCTCACCATGCCAGAATGTGAGTACAATGCATATGCTGATTAACTAGTAAAGATTGCTACTCAACATACTGTCCCTATTCTGAAACCAACGATGATCTGACACTAGCAAAATGGGTCCATCAAACAGCAGGCCATTTAGGAGTCCAGACTACACACCTCTGGGCACAAGATCGAGGTATTAGTATCTCACATCCACTGTTAAAAGAGGTAGCAAAGGAATATCATATATGTCAACTGGAAAAGGAACAAACTGCTCATCAGGTAGTAACTGGAGACATAGCAAGGGGACACATCCCAGCCCAAATTTGGCAAATAGATTATGTCTGACCCCTACCCCAAGATAAAGTTTGTAAATTTATATGTACTTGTGTTAACACCTATTCAGGTGTACTAATGACTTGTCCTTATAAGAATGTGACCCAGAAAAATGTCTGTAAAACTCTAAATATCATAAGTCTATATTATGGAACCCCAATGCAGATTCAAAGTGACAATGGGTCACATTTCAAAGGTGATGAAATGAAAAGATATTGTATATTAAACAATATAGAATGGATATATCATATTCCATATTAACTGAAAGCATCTAGGTTAATTGAATGGATTATTGAAAGAACCATTAAGGAAGTTAAGTTTTAGTAATTCATATCAACATTGAAAGGATAATTTGTTCACTGCTTTACATAATTTGAATAATAGAGCAATGGGAAGAAGTCAATCTTTAGCCAGAATGATAACCCCAAATTTGTCAATTAGAAACAGCAAACACATAAGATCCCAAATATTGAGTGTTAGATTGTGAGGTAAGATGTCACAGTACCATATACAGGAATACTTGATTTGACAGGAGATGAATTACATTGTTTATAAGACTTTTGGTTGGATAGAAAAGAAATAAGAAACATCTCTCCTGGAATATGTATGAGAATTCCTAAAAATCCTTTTGGGCAAATATTACCCAAATCAGGTTTAGCAGCTCAAGGAATACATGTATTGGCTTGAGTAATAAATTCTAATTATCAAGAAGAAATTATTGTGACATTCCAAAATTTAGGTGAAAAACCTATACAGTTTTGTAAAAATGATAGAATAGTTCAAGTGATAATAATATAATAATAATATAATATATTTGTTATTATTTGTTATTATTTATTATATTATTCATATATAATAATAATAATCAAGTGATTATTATTCCTTGTGAAACAATACCCCTTGTGAAAACTGACTCTCCTTCCAAAATAAGTCTCAGAGGAACTGAAGGGTTTACTTCTACTGAAAGAATAAAATTGGGACCTAAAGTATGGATAAAATATAAGCCAGATGATGTTCCAAAGGCTGTGGAAATTATACCACATGGAAAAGATAATATTGTAACTGTTGTTTATTCAGGAGAATATGATTACCAAATTGTACCTTTAACTCATATATTCTACCGTGAATGAAGCTATGATAGTGGGTTAATGGACTCCAGAAGGACAGCAGACCCTATATCTACCCTGCTTCTGGTTATTGTCTCCTTGTTTCTTTTTGGCTATTTATCTGTTAAACTTATTTGCTAGATTTGGTTCCTGAACACTTAGTACCCTCCATCTGCAGGCACCTGATCACTTAAGTCAGATGTCACCCCCTGTCCATGACTGTGATGTGTCACCCATGGACCTGGTGTTGACCAAGCTCTGGATATCAGCTAAAGAACAGACCTTTCAAATGGGACCTCTTGGGGCAGGGACAGCTCTACATTCAATTTCAGCAGGAAGTAGCTATGGAGGAAGAGAACTTTGCTCTTCACTCCAAGATTGAGCCCCATTTGTTTGAGGGAAGAATATGTTTGTAAATATTTTTATTTTAAATTTTAAAAATTGATTTGTTTATTTACTTTTAGTTTATAAGATTCAGTTTTACAATCCCTTGAGTTTCAAATTTTTTCCCTTCTCTCCCCATCCCCACCATGGTGGCATGCAATCAAGCAGAGGATCTGGAAATACTTTCACATTGGACATTAGTCTGGTTGTATAGAAGGGCTGTAACCAATGGAGAGAACAATGGGAAAGAAGAAACAAAACTAAACATGGAAAAGAAAGAGAGCATGTAGTTTGCTTCAGTCTCCATTTAAACTCTGTTCTTTCTAGATCTTTCTCTGAATGTAGACATCTCCTTCCATCCTGAGACTTTTAGCATTGTCTTATAACTTTGCGTTGCTGAGAAGAGTCCATTTTATCAAAGTTGGTCATCACACATATGATGTGTCTATGATTGTGTACAAATTTTTCCTGGTTCTGCTCTTCTCACTTAACATCAGTTTGTATCAGCCTCTCCAAATAAATATGAAGTGCATCTGCTCCTTATGTTTTATAGCACAATAGTATTCCATTACATCCATATACCACAACTTGTTTAGCCATTCTCCAATGGATGGGCATCCCCTTAATTTCCAATTTTTTGTCACCACAAAGAGCTGCAATAAATATTTTTGTACATATGGGTCTTCCTCCCACTTCCATAATCTCTTTGGGATACAACCCCAGAAGTGGTATTTTTGGTTCAAAGGGTATGCAATTATTTATAGTCCTTTGGGCATAGTTCCAGATTTCTCTCCAGAATGGTTGAATCAATTCACAGCTCCACCAACAATGCATTAGTGTTCCAATTTTTCCACATCCTCTCCAGCATTTGTCATTTTTCTGTTTTGTCATCTTAGTCGATCTGACTGGTGAGATGTGGTATCTCAAAGGTGTTTTGATTTGCATTTCTTGAATCAATAGGGATTTAGAGCATTTTTCATGTTTATAGATATCTTTAATTTCTACCTCTGAAAATTGCCTGTTCATATCCTTTGACCATTTATCAATTGGGGAATGACTTCTATTCTTATAGATTTGACTCAATTCCCTGTATATTTTAGAAATGAGACCTTTATCAGAGACACTGGTTGTAAGAATTCTTTCCCAGTTTCCCAATTCCTTCTTAATCTTGGTTACGTTGGCTTTATTTGTACAGAAGCTTTTTAGTTTAATGTAATCAAGATGATCTATTTTGCATTTTATAATGCTCTCTAACTCTTGTTTGGTCATAACGTCTCCCCTACTCCATAAATCTGACAGGTAAACTATTCCTTGCTTCCCCAGATTATTTACAGTATCAGCCTTTATACCTAGATCATGAACCCATTTAGACTTGATTTTGGTGTATGGCATTAAATGATGGTCTATGCCCACTTTCTGCCATACTATATTCCAATTTTTCCCAGCAGTTTTTGTCAAATAGTGAGTTCTTATCCCCAAAACTGAGTCTTTGGGTTTATCAAACGGTATATTAATATAATCATTGACTACTGAGTCTCTCGTATCCAATCTATTCCATTGATCCACTACTCTATTCCTCAGCCAGTACCAATTAGTTTTGATGACTGCTGCTTTATAATACAGATTAAAATTCAGTACAGCTAGGCCACCTGCCCTAGCATTTCTTTTCATGAATTGCCTTGATACCCTGGACATATTATTTTATATGTTTATTTTCTGTTATCCCTGTTATATTGTAAAGTTCTGGTGATGCCAGTTACCCCACCAGTTACTCCTAAACTCCCATTAACCTTTGTAATGTAATGAAATGTATTGTTAATATATTTTTCCTTTGTAAGGTACGTGAAAGATCTTGGGGCCAAATATAATGGTAATGGTCATTTGAAGATCTTTCTTACCCCCTAATAGGCTGAATGTAATCACAGGGAGCCTGTGATAGAAGGAGTTTGCTGAGGGGTGGAGCAGAGACCACAGGAAGATGGGAGTCAGAGCAATTAAAGTTGAAGGGAGAAGAGGATGCAGCTAAGGAGACAACTAGGCTTCTGAGTGTTTGTGAGAAGGCTAAAGGATGGTGTGACTCCCTGCTGTGCTATGGTGTATTAACTTTTTTGTTGCTGTGATGGATTCTATTTCTTGGTGTAGGGATTTGGTTTTCTGGTGTCTAAATAAATGTTTTGCTTCTGTCTTCTATATGGAGAGTCTATTATATTTTGTGATTCAGAACTGTGCTAGCATATTTGTAGTCACCATCAGTGCTATGAATATTGCATTGGTGCTACAGGGGATTAATGGGAAAGGTCCCTATTACTCTGGTGGACAGGGAGCAGCAAAAGATGGGAGGCAGCAGCAAGCCCCACCTCAGCAAACCAGTGGGAGATTCTAAGTCCCAGGGTGGTAGAACAAGTAAGTAGCAACACCAGGAACCCCTGAGTACCTTAGCACAGGCAGGGGAACTGGTAGACTACATCTTGGAAAACCATCACATGCAGGCAGGGCTACTCCAGCAGCCACACTCCCCTGTGCCTTAGTACATCTTCACGAAGCACAACTCCAGGAGGCACAACTCCAGGCAGGCAGGCACTCTCCAGGAGCGAAACCTTCTAGTGCTTCAAAGCAGCATGGGTGAACATATGTCCTTCAGGGGCTAGATCCCCCGCCCCAATCCTGAAAGTTTCAGTGTTGCTGACCCCATCTCAGCACCAGGTAAGGTGCTGGAGCCTTATAGTCCAGCTCCCAGCACCTAAGGCCCCAGCACACAAAGTCAGTGACCAGATCCCTGGTCGCCAATAGAAGAAACTTGGGTCAGTGCCCCTTGTGATTCAGCAGGAGAGTTCAACTTTAAAATCCAGGAAATAGGAAAATACCATAAGCAAAAAGCAGAAGCAAACAATGACCACAGATTCTTACTATGTAGAGACAGAGATCAAAACAAAAATTCAGAAGATAACAACATTGTAAGTATAACCACATCCAAAACCTCAAAGGAAAGTATGAATTGGTCTCAACCTCAAAAAGCCTTCTTGAAAGAGCTTGAGAAGGATTTTAAAAGTCAAATAGGAAAGGTATCAGAAAAACTGGGAAAAGAAATGAGAGGTATGCAAGAGAGAGAGTTAATAGCTTGGAAAAGGAAAGAAAAAATTGTAGAAAATAACTCCTTAAAAAGTAGAATTGACTAAATGGAAAGAGAAGCACAAAAACTCACTGAAGAGAAGAACTCCTTAAAAAGTAAAATGGACCAAATGGAAAAGAAAATACAAAATTTAATTGAAGAGAACAATTCATTAAAAATTGGAATTGGGCAAGTGGAAGCTAATGATTCTATGAGACATCAAGAATCTGTCAAAATCAAAAGAACGATAAAATAGAAGAAAACAAAAGACTTCATTGGAAAAAAACAACAGACCTGGAAAATAGATCCAGGAGAGATAATTTTAAAATTATTGGTTTACCTGAAAGCCATGATGAAAGAAAATAGCCTGGACAGCATCTCTCAAGAAATCATCAAAGAAAATTACCCTGAGGTTCTAGAACCAGAGGGTAAAATAGTCAAATTCCAAAATTGTCAGGTCAAAGAGAAAATATTGCAAGCAGTCAGAAAGAAACAATTTAAATATTGTGAAACCACAGTCAGGACTACACAGGACCTTGTGGCTTCTACATTAAAAGACTGGAGGACTTGGAATGTGATATTCGGTAAGGCAATGAAACTTGGATTATAAGCAAAGATCAACTACCCAGCAAAAAATGAGCATAGTTTTTCAGGGCAGGAGATGAACATTCAATGAAATAGGGGACTTCCAAGCCTTCCTTATGAAAAGACCTGATCTTACCAGAAAATTTGATCTTCAAATACAAAACTTGAGAGAGGCATAAAAAAATAAACAGGAAAAAAAAGAAAAAGGGGGAAAGAAAGAGGAAGGCGTGGATAGAAGGGAGGGAAGAAGTATTAAGAGAAAGGCAGAAGAAAAGGGAGGGGAATGATAGAAAAGAGGGCAGATTGAGGGAGATGTGGTCAAAAACAAAACTCTAGTGAGGAGGGAAAGGGAGAGAGGAGAGAGAAAAGCATAAGAAAGGAGGAAAACAGGATGGTGTGAAAGACACAGATAGGAACAATAAACTGTAAATGTGAGTGGGATGAACTCTCCCACAAAACGGAAGTGGGCAGCAGAGTGCATTAAAAATCCTAATCCTACAATATATTGTTTACAAGAAACATATTTGAAGGTGAAGGATACACACAGAGTAAAGATGAAAGGCTGGAGCAAATATATATTATGCTTCAGCTGAAGTAAAAAAAAATCAAGGCTAGCAATCCTGATCTTAGACAAAGCAAAAGCAAAAAATAGATCTAATTAAAAGAGATAAGGGAGAAAACTACAACCTGCTAAAAGGTACCATAGACAATAAAGTAATAGCAGTACTCAACATAATGCACCAAGTGCTATAGCATCCAAATTCTTAGAGGAGAACTTATGGGAGTTACAAGAAGAAATAGATAGCAAAATATAGCAGGGGGTACCCCAACCTCCCCCTCTCAGAACCAGATAAATCTAAGCACAAAATAAACAAGAAAGAAGTTAAGGAGATGAATAGAATTTTGTCAGAGTTAGATATCGGAATGGCTATGTGGTACAGTGAATAAGAGCACTGGCTTTGGAGTCAGAAGGACCTGATTTCAAATCTGACCTCAGACACTTAACACAAAAACTAGCTGTGTGAACTTGGGCAAGTCACTTAACCCCAATTGCCCTCCAAAAAGCCAAAAAAAAAAGTTAGATGTGGTAGACCTCTGGAGAAAATTGAATGGGGATAAAAAATAATATACCTTTTTCTGGGTGGTACATGGCACCTACACAAAAATTGAACGTGTATTAGGGCATAAAAATCTTGCAATCCAATGCAGAAAGGCAGAAATATTAAATGCATCCTTTTCAGATCACAATGCAATAAAAATTACATGTAATTAAGGGACAAGGAAAGATAGACTAAAAATTAATTGGAAACTAAATAATCTAATCCTAAAGAATAAATGGGTCAAACAATAAATCATAAAAACAAATCAGTAACTTCATCCAAGAGAATGACAATAATGAGACAACATAACAAAACTTATGGCATGCAGTAAAAGCTGTTCTTAGGGGAAGTTTTATATCTTTTAATGCTTACATGAATAAAATAGAGAAAGAAGAGATAAATGGATTAGGCATGCATCTTAAAAAGTTTAAAAAAAGAACAAATTTAAAAACCTCAATTAAATATTAAATTAGAAATTCTGAAAACCAAAGGAGAGATTAATAAAATTGAAATTAAGAAAACTATTGAATTAATAAATAAAACTAAGAGTTGTTTTTATGAAAAAAAAACCCCAACAAAACAGACAAACCTTTGGCTAATTTGATTAAAAAAAAAGAAGAAGAAAAAAAAATTGCCAGTATAAAAAATGAAAAGGGTGAATTCACCACCAATGAAAAGAAAATCAAAACAATAATTAGGAATTATTTTGCCCAATTGTAAGCCAATAAATTTTACAATCTTAGTGAAATGGATAAATATTTGCAAAAATATAAATTGCCCGGGCGGCTAGGTGGCGCAGTGAGTAGAGCACCGGCCCTGGAGTCAGGAGTACCTGAGTTCAAATCCGGCCTCAGACACTTAACACAAAAAAAAAGCTAGCCGTGTGACCTTGGGCAAGTCACTTAACCCCAACTGCCCTCCAAAAAAAAAAAGCAAAAAAAAAAATCATAAAAATATATATATATATATAAATTGCCAAGATTAATGGAAGAGGAAATGAAATACTTAACTAACTCCATTTCAGAAAAGGAAATTGAACAAGCCATCCATGAGCTCCCTAAGAAAAAAATCTCCAGGGCCAGATGGATTTATAAGTGAATTCTATCAAACATTTAAAGAACAATTAATTCCAATACTATATAAGCTATTTGGGAAAACAGGCAAAGAAGAGTCCTACCAAATTCCTTTTTATTATATAAATATGGCAATGCTACCTATATTGGGAAGAGCCAAAACAAGAAAGAAAATTATAGATCAATTTCCCTAATGAGTATAGATGAAAAAATTTTAAATAAAATACTAGCAAAAAGATTACAGCAACTTTTCTCAAGGATAATACACTATAATCAGGTAGGTTTTATACCAGGAATGTAGGGCTGATTCAATATTAGGAAAACTATAAGCATAACTGACCATATCAACAACAAAACAAATAGAAATCATATGATTATTTCAATAGATGCAGAAAAAACTTTTGAAAAAGTACAACACCCATTCCTATTAAAATAACACTAGAGAACATAGGAATAAATGGAGTCTTCCCTAAAATGATAGGTAACAAATATCTAACACTGTCAGCAAGCATTATATGTAATGGGGATAAGCTAGAAGCATTTCCAATATTATAGGGGATGAAACAAAACTGTCCATTTTTATCACTGTTATTTAATAGAGTACTAGAAATGTCAGCTTTTGCATCAAGAGGAAAAAAATTAAAGGAATTAGGCTAGGTAAAGAAGAAACAAAGCTATTACTCTTTGGAAATGATAAGATGGTACACTTAGAAAATCCTAGAGCATCAAGTTAAAAACTACTTGAAATAATAAACAAATTTAGCAAAGTAGTAATCATGCAAAACATTTCCATACTAGTTATGCCGTCAAAGAAAATATAGACACCACCTTCCCAAAAAAATCCTCAAGAAAAATAAAGTAAAAAAGAAGTATGCATTAGTATCCATCTTTGTGGATGGATAGCATTTTTCATCATAAGTCTTTGAGAGCTGTCTTGAATCATCATATTCTTGAGAATAGCTAACTAATGCACAGCTAATTATCTTATATTATTGCTGTTACTTTGCACACAGTACATGTCACTTTGCTTCAGCTCATGTAAGTCTTTTCAGGTTTTTCTGAGAGCATACTATTCATCATTTCTTATAGCACAACAGTATTCCATCACAATCACATAACACAGTTTGTTCAGTCATTCCACAGTTGATGGGCATCCTCTCAATTTCAAATTCTTCGTCACCAGGAAAAAAGTTGTTATAAATATTTTTGTATGTATAAGACCTTTTCCTTTTTGTTGTTGTTTTTTAATATCTCTTTTTGGATACAGATCTAGTAATGTTACTGCTAAGTCAAAGAATTTTATAGCCCTTTGGGCATAGTTCCAAATTGCTCTCTAGAACGGTTGGATTAGTTCACAACTCCACCAACAATGCATTAGTGTTCCAATTTTTCCACATCTTCTCCAACATGTATCATTTTACTGTTTTGTCATATGAGCCAATCTGATAGGCATGAGGTTTTAAAGTTGTTTTAATTTGCATTTCTCTAATCAATAGTGATTTAGAACATTTTTCATATGACTATGGATACCTTTAATTTCTTCATCTGAAAACTGGCTGTTCATATCTTTTGACCATTTATCAATTGGAGAATGACTTGTATTCTTAAAAATTTTACTTTGTTCTCCATATATTTTAGAAATGAGGTCTTTATCAGAGGTGCTAACTGCAAAAATTGTTTCCCATCTTCCTGATTTCCTTCTAATCTTGGTTGCATTGGCTTTGTGCAAAACTTTTTAAATTTAATGTAATCAAAATTACCCATTTTGCATTTTGTAATGTTCTCTGTCTCTTGTTTGGTCACATGTTCTTCCCATCTCCATAGATCTGGCAGGTAAACTATTCCTTGCTCTCCCAGTTTGCTTATGGCATCACCCTTTATGTCTAAATTATGTACCCATTTTGACCATATCTTGGTAAACAGTGTAAGATGTTGGTCTGTGCCTAGTTTCTGCCATTCCAGTTTTCCCAGCAGTTTTTGTCAAGTAATGAGTTCTTATCCCAGAAGCTGCAGTCTTTGGGTTTACCAAACAACAAATTGCTAGTCATTGACTACTGTGTCTTGTGTGCCTCACCTGTTCCACTGATCTACTATTCTATTTCTTAGTACCAAATTTTTTTTTTTTTTGCTTTTTGGAGGGCAGTTGGGGTTAAGTGACTTGCCCAAGGTCATACGGCTAGTTTTTTGTATTAAGTGTCTGAGGTCAGATTTGAACTCAGGTACTCCTGACTCCAGGGCCGGTGCTCTATTCACTGCGCCACCTAGCTGCCCCCAGTACCAAATTATTTTGATGACTACTGCTTTATAATACAGTTTCAGATGTGATATGACTAGGTCATCTCCCCTTGCGTTTCTTTTCTTTAATTTCCTTGATATTTTTGACCTTTGAATCTCCAGATGAATTTTTTATTTTTTTCTACCTCTATAAAGAATTTTTTGGTAGTTTGATTGGTATAGCATCAAATAAGTAAAACTGTATATACCCTTTGATCCAACAATACCATTACTAGGTCTGTATCCCAAAGAGATCATTAAAAAAGGACCAATATATACAAAAATATTTATAGCAGCTCCTTTTGTGGTCACCAAAAATTGGAAATTGAGGGGATGCCCAACAATTGGGGAATGGATGAACAAGTTGTGATATATGAATATTCTCAAATACTATTGTTCCATGAGAAATGATGAGCAGGCAGATTTCAGAAAAAACCTCTCTATCACAAAAAATGCTATCCTCCAAAATAAAACAAACAACAAAAAAAAAAACCCTCTCTTTTTGACCCAAGTAAAAAAATATATTTCTAACACTAAGTCCATCAGTGTATGTTCAGGAAATAAGCCAGTAATACTGTTTTGCTGGAACAAAGAAGGGCACATCATGCTTCCCAAAGAAACAAGGAGAGGAGGACCTGGCATAGCCTCACATGGGCTCCAAATTCTGAGAGAATGGATTCCAAAGAATTCAGGGAAAGAATCAAAAGGGATAATCCAGTGGTCCAAAAATTCTATATGGGAAGACAGTCTAAAAAATATGGAAAGTTCACAGAATAACATTTGGCAGTTGGAAGGGAGTTCCCAAGCCATCAAATTCAATTCATATGTAAAAGGCATCCCCTTCTACCTCAAAGTCTCAAAGGTAGAGAAACCTACCACCTGTGGAGTCCACCTATTTTCTATTTGAAAAGTTCTAACTCCTAGGAAATTGTTCCTAATATCTAGGCTCAATTTACCTCTTTGCAACATCCATCCACAGCTTCTGATTCTTCCCTCTGAAGCCAAACAGAATCCGTCTAATGCTTCTATATCACAGCCCTTCAAATACTTGAACACAGTGATCCTGTCCTCCAGGAATCTCTTTTTCAGACTAAGCATTTTCCATTCCTTCAACCAATCATCATATGATGTAAACCAAAGAAAGCTCTTTGTGTCTTAATTGCTCTCTTCTGGGCACTTTCCTGCTTATCGGCCTTCTATAGGCCAGATTAGCTTTCATGAGGGCAGAGTACAGTGAGACTGCCACCTCCCTGTTCCTGGAAGCTATGCCTGCCTTAATACAGCCCAAGATTATATTTGCTTTTGTGACTGCCATTATCAGCCCTACTGACTAACACTGAGCTTCCAGTCCGCTACAACACCCAGGTCTTTATCAAACAAACTACTTGTACTGAAGAAATTAATCTCTTTGTAGCCAAGTGTAAGACTTAAAATGGATCCCTACTGAAGTTCATCTTCTTCAATTCTGTGTCATTTGCAAATTTAATGGACATGTCTTTGATGCCGTTATCTAAATCAATGACAAAAATTTTTTTTTTACTATTGGTCTTCCTATCTCCTGCAGGCTGGATCTGACTATTCATCAGCAAGGAAGCACTGACACTCCCTCTTTCCAACTTGGGCCAGTAGTCCTCTCTTATATCATATTGCACACCGTTTTGGGGAAGGGAGAGGGGAGAGAAAATTTAGAACTCAAGATCTTTATGGAAGTGAATGTTGAAAACTTAAAAATAATTCATTTTAAAAAGCAAACAAACATGGTGCCTTGTTACTGGAGACTCCTCATTTCGATGGATATGCTGTAGGCGTAACTAGCTATAGTTGAAGAATCCAGAGCTCAAGAGCTCTGCTGGCTTCAGTCTTCCTGGTTAACAGAAATTCCAGGCACCCTTCCACTGACAAAAATGTTAAATAACACAGGGCCAAGAACAAATCCCTGGGGATACTCTTTTGGATACCTCCTGACATCCTGACATTGAACTATTAATAACCACCAAGCCTAGTCATCCAACCAGTTCTGAATCTAATTGACTTATTGTCTAGCTCACAGCTCTCCTTCTCCACAAGAACAGTACGAAAAACTTTGTCAAGAACTAATCTCTAAGGAATAAAATTCCAAGGACACAGACAGAAAACAATCTAATTATTATGAGTAGATAATAATAAAAGTGTATATTGAAGATGGAAGAAAAAAACAGATAAAGGAAGAAAAATACAGCAAACACATAGCATGATCAAATACTGAAAATAGTATCTAGAGTGGCAAAGGTCAAAATGAGCCAACATTGAGGTAGAATGCCAAAGACTACTAAAAAAGGCATGCTAGGATGTGGTAAGTCTTTTCTTTTTTTTTAGATAAAGAGATTTGGGTATTTTTGTAGGTAGCAAGGAAGAACAGCTTAAGGGAGAGAATTAGGTGGTGTGTGTGTGTGTGTGTGTGTGTGACAGACAGACAGAGACACAGAGACAGAGAGAAAGGCAGAGACAAAGACAGAGAGAGAAGATAATAATAATGGAAAAATAAGTTACACATTAATTAATTGCACATTAATGTAATCTATAATACCATTAAAATGGACCAGTATGTTTAAAAAAGAATTCTATAGAAACTATTATGAAACAATATAAAGTGAAAAAAGCAGAACTAAAAGAATACAGTGTACGCCCATGACCACATAAGAAGAAAAATGAATGAAAATGAAGGGACAAAGAATCTTGGTAAGGATTTAGAGGGAATAAGTAAAAAATTATTGATTCTTGTAAAGCCAAACACAAGCAGCTTTCCAGAAGACTGCTGCTGTGAACAGCTTTCAAGGTTCTGATTACACACTATAGTAAATCCTTTATTTATTCAGTAGCAAACTAAGACAAAACATTCAAAGAAAGTCAAGATACAGCATTCACAATGTTACAACTTATCACTAAAATAGCCACAGTTTTCACCAAAGCAGTAGTTTGGAACAAAGTACATTCATTCTGTAACTCAATCATTTAGTAAGTCCTCAACTCAATCACAAAGTACAAAAGGTCCAAATTCTCCACGCATGGGGCAAAAGTAAGTTCTAATTTCATCAGACGCTACTCAGTATCCTCCTAAGGGATAGTGGAAAGTACAAAGGCCATCCACCCCTAGGTCACAAAGTACATTACAATTTACTTGTACTTGTGACATCAGTAACTTCTCAGTACCGATGGAGAGGTCTTTTCATCTTGACTTGAGGCAGGCTTTCAGCTTCCATGGTTCCTCTTCCATGGTCCCAGTTCCTACCTGAATCCATCAAACTGTCACCTGAGTTCAAAGACAGGCAGCTCCCAGTTCTATGGCCAGCTCTCCATGCAGTTCCTGTTCTACATTGAAGCTCACAGTATCCAGTCCACCTCAACTCCTTTACAGTTTCTGTTCCTGGGAAGAGAAAACTTAACAGAGCCACAACAATATCTACACACATCAATCTTAGCAGAATTACAACAATATTCACACACGTGGTTAGCACTATCACCTCAATTCACTTTCTGCCTGTGAAATCAACATAGACCCAAAACAGATAAAGTACTGACACCACAGTCATGCTACCTCTGGCATCTCTGGCTAGCCCTCAGAAATCCCAGAAGGTAGGCTGTCTCTTGCAAGTCTTTGGCAGCTCTGGCTGGTTCTCAGAAGCTCTCAGCAGGAGTTTGGCTGGCTCTCAGAAGAAGCTCTGCCACAACAATTTCTGTTCTCAAAATCAAAATCACTTTATCCAACCTCTACATGGCTTGCTCCAAGAAATT
>CM053599.1:166510988-166555652 GCA_028646575.1 Pseudocheirus occidentalis | reverse complement strand
TCTCTCTCTCTCTCTCTCTCTCTCTCTCTCTCTCTCTCTCTCTCTCTCTCTCTCTCTCTCTCTCTCTCTCTCTCTCTCTCTCTCTCTCTCTCTCTCTCTTTCCATCTGTCAGCAGCTGCTCTGTTTTCACGATGCTTGCCCCAAGAAATTCTGACTCTTCCAGCTGGGGCTTTTCCTCATATTTGATATTAGCTCCTCCCTGGTCAGCCCTTTCCTGTTACATCAGCAACAGGGGTTCATACCTTCTGTTTCTTAACATAGCCTTGATACAATTAGCTTGACACTAAGTGCTAAGTACCTGTTAACTTGTCAATACAAAGGGATCTTCAAATTTCATTACTATTACAATTCCTTAAGTGTTGACATCAATCATATTAAATTAAAGTAGTTACTGATCATGTGTAGTTGGTTGTATTAATGTTTAATTTTAAACATTTAACAAAACTGACAAGAGGAAAACAAATTAAAAATCATAAATATGGAGGTTATAATAATCTCCCTATAATGGGGCAATTAGGTGGCCCAGTGGCTAGAGCTCTGGGCCTGGAGTCAGGAAGGCTAATCTTCCTTAGTCGAAATCTGGCTTGAGACATTTACTAGCTTGTGACCCTGGGCAAGTCCCTTAACCCTGTTTGCCTCAGTTTTCTCAACTGTAAAATGAGCTGGAGAAGGAAACCATTCCAGTATTTTTACCAAAAAAGTCCAAATGCCAAGAGTCAGGCATGACTAAAAAATGACTGAACGATGCAATAGAAATCATAAAAAATGTCCATGAATAGAATTAAAAGCAGAATTAATATAGTGGAAAGCAAAATGTTTTTTTAAAAGTAGTGGAAACAGGAAAACAAGCCCTGCAAATAACTCAGCAGGAAAGAGATTTGGAAACAATTCAGCTAAAATCCATGATTTTAGATGCTAGATCAGATAAAGACTGGGATAGACAATAAAGTCATTCAGTAAATATTTATCGAGTACTTACTAGGTACCAGGCACTGTGCTAAGCACAGGGATACAAAAAGAGGTAAAAGACAGTTCCTACCCTCTAGGAGCTTATAATCAAATGGAGGAGACAAACAAACAAATATGTAAAAGCAAGCTATATACAGGATAAAATAAATAAAGAAAAGAGGGAAGGCATTACAGTTAAGATGAGTTCCTTGAAGACACTGAAGAATAAATGAAATTATTTAATAACCTTTTTTACAAAGCTATAAAAGGTTCAACTTCAACTTAAAATTAAATTCTCTTAGGTACATTATCATTAAATTTTAAAAACTCAGTGACAAAGAAAAAATTATTCAGTCTTTCACTGGGAAAAAGATATCATATAAGAAGAAAGTGCCAATGAATCTCACATAAGATTTTTTTTAATGAAAACTAGAAACCACTGAAGAAGTAGGAAAATGACATATAACATTTAAAAAAAAACATGGATCACCTATCAATTGGAGAATGGTTAAATAAACTGTGGTGCATGAATGAATCACAATGTTACTGTGCTATAAGAAATGACAAATGTGATGAATGCAGAGAAGCATGGAAAGATCTACATGAACTGATGCAGAATGAAGTAAGAAAAGCCAAGAACACAACATACACAATGATTATAACAATGCAAATGGAAAGAACAAGCATGAAACAGCCACATACATAGAGAAATTCATGCATGGCTTGAAAGAAGAAATATAAGAAGACATCCCTGCCTTACCCCTTTAGGAGATAGATCCACAAATGTTTTACATTGAACTTATTTTCAGACTTTTTCCTATGTGTTGATGAGCTATGTTAATTTCTCTCTTTTAATTTTTTTATATTAAAAAACTTTTTGTTATATAAGATGGCTCTGTGGGAGGGGGAGATTATGGTGATTAAAATTTTATTAGAGAGGGGGCGGCTAGGTAGCGCAGTGAATAGAGCACTGGCCCTGTAGTCAGGAGGATCTGAGTTCAAATCCGGCTTCAGACACTTAACACAAAAACTAGCCATGTGACCTTCGGCAAGTCACTTAACCCCAACTCCCATCCAAAAAAAACAAAAAAACAAAAAAAATTTTTTATTAAAGAAAAAAATGAGCCACTAATCCAGAATAAGTTTCCAACAAATTACAATGTCATTTTGAAGGTTCAGAATGGATACTTGTGAATCAAAAGTTCTTTATAGAATTTACAATAAATTAATTAATAATTATATTTATAATCTATGACTAATTTTTTAAAATTATTAATAAATTAATTTTAAGCCTTTAAAAGGGAACAGGAACCTCCAAAGCTGATAATATTAGGTATTCAGAACAATATATACTCTTAAGTCAGAATAAACTAATTAATTAAATGTGAGATCTTTCATAATATTTTATTAGTTAAATTATTGAATTATTACAGAAGGGATAAGAAAAGTCTAAAGAAAGGAGGTCAAGAGGTAAGACAATTCCAAGGGATAAGAAAGCTTTAGACTAAGCCAATTTTTGGAACAGTTGGACCATTCTACAGCTCTACCAACAATGAATGCATCAGTCTTCCTACAGTCCTCCAACAATTATAATTTTCCTTTGTCAAAATAAGAGGAATACAATTATAAGAAAAGTTCAAATTGTAATAGATGTAAGATTCTGCCTCATATCTGTTAAATGGCTAAAGATGACAAAGGAAAATTTGGAAAATAGAAAATAGAAATTTGGAAAAACATTTAACAATAAAAAATTAAAATTAAATTAAAAATTAAAATAAAAAATTGGAAAATAATTTAGAAGACAAAAAAGTAACTTTGGCCCAGTAATACACTGCTTGTCTTATACTCCAAAGAGATCAAAGATAGAAAGAAAGGACCCATATATACAAAAGTATTTGTAGGATCACCTTTTGTTGTTGCAAAGAACTGGAAACAAAAATCCATCAATCAGGGAGTGGCTGAATGAATTATGGTACATTAATGTGATGGAATATTCTTGTGCTGTAAGAAATGATGAAAAGGATGGATTCGGAGAAACCCAGGAAGCCTTGTATGAACTGATGCAGAATGAAGAAGAATCCAGAGAACAATTTATATAGTGACTAACATTGCAAAAGACAACTTTTAAAAAACTAAGAATTCTGACCAATACAATGACCAATCTCTCCTCGAGATGACTATGGTGAGATATATTCCCCATTTCTGGGCAGTATATAGAATGAGACATTTTCAGACAAGGTCAATACAATACAAATATGTTTGGCTTCACTAAATCTGTTACAAGGGAGGATATTTATTTGGGGAGATGTGAGTGCTATGGAAGAGATTACAGAAAAAATGGCAGTGATGGAAAAAAGAAGAAAAGAAATTAAAAAAATACATAAGGAATTTCAGAAGGGAACACAGACAAGAAGGCAGTAATGGTACTATTATGTTAAATTTTATTTATCTTTTAAAAAGCTGTACATGACAAGTTACAGTGTAATATGCAGTCCTCTTTTTCTTTCCTTACTTGTAACTGCCAAAGTTATAATTTTTAAAAGTTTAATGAAAACCAAACACTTCCAAATTTTTAAAAAGACAAAATTCAGAGTAGTAACATTAAATATAATCAGACTGACCTCCCCAGTAAACAAAAGGTTGTAGGAAGGATTAAAAAATAGAACCTAACATACTATATATATGTATATATATATATGCATATGAATACATATCTGAGTGTGTGTATATATGTGTACAGGTATACATAGACAGGGGGCACAGGATCAATTGAATAGGAAGAGATGATATTTTGAAAGGTGAAATTGAGAGGTGGGAGTGGAATAGAATGAGAGGAGACAGGGAGAGACAGAATGGAATTAATCATCTCATGTAGAAGAGGCAAGGAATAACTGTTACAATAGAGGGGAAGAACAGGAAGGCAAAAGGGAATGGGTCAACCTTACTCTCACTGAATTTGGCTTAGGAGAATGACATACACCCTAAATTGGATATCTTGCCCTACAGTAGAGTAGAGGGTTTGGGGATGAGAGGGGGGATGATGGAGGGTAGGGCATATATATACTATAATGATAATATAATACAATCTATTATTATAATATAATAATAATTAATAATTATATATAATTATTATTAACTACATGCAACAGGGAATTAAGATATACAGGCATTGGGGTAGGGAGATCCATCTTGCCCTACCAGAAAGTCAGAGGGGTCATGGGGGAGGACATAGGAGAGAACAGATTGGGGGAGGGGATATGCAGTAGGGATCACTGTTTTGGGGTGGTGGATAGGGGAAGGATGGGGAGAAAATCTGAAACTCAAAATCTCATGGAAATGAATGACGTAAACTAAAAATAACCAAAAAAAGATTTTAAAAAATAGAGTGGGGAAAAAAGAATCTAACATACTAAGATCTAATTTTTAATGCAGAAAATTTTAAACAGATATAAACTAAAAGAATAGGGGTTTAGTGGTTGCTTTTCCAGTCTTCAATAGATAAGACAAAAGAAGCAACATTAGGAAGTATCAGGAGACCTCAGGGAGAAGATGCCAGAGACAGGACTTATAAGCAGCTTGCTGAAGCATCCGACCAGTGAACGTGAGCCTTGGTTGCTATATGTGAGTGGGATGCCTATAACAGTAGCTCAAAAGATTTCTCTGCTCTTTCCTGTCACCATGCTGGTCGTCCAAAAGGTGCGATTAATTTGAGTCCATAGCAATTGATGAGAGGCCATAGTAGAAGCAGCAAAAAAAAAGTTTTCCTTATGAACTTGCAGTACATTCTCCTACAAATGCTTATACTTTCTTTTTTAAAAAAAATACTTTACTATTTTTTTATTTATTCATTTTTGTATTATCTTATGTTTATTAATTTTATTAAAAGACTATTAAACAGTTACACAGAGCATTTACATAGCCACTTCAAACTCCACAAAATATTTTTACAATCATCTGTAGCAACCTCACAACAACCTGTGAGTTAGGTCAGTGCTGTTATGTTATCTTACACAAGGAGGAAGCCAGAAGAAGTCTTTCAAGGCCACTAAAAAAACACTGCAAAACCAAAACCAAAATCTAGGACAATGGTCGGAAAGTGTAATTTAGTATTCCCCTGAGGATACAGAATCTTAGAAACAGTATTGAGGCAAGAGACAAAAAAGGGAAAGTGGTGCGCGAGCAATTTCAACGGCAGGCCTGGGAAGGAATCTGGTTTTATCCTATTTAATAAGAGTAATCCTAATGATAGCTGATGTTTACAAGATGCTATATCTCATTTGATCTCAGTAAAGTACTGTATTCTTATTTTACAAATAAGGAAACTGAGGCTCAGTGAGGTTAAGCAGTTAAATATTTACACCAACATAATCTAAAAATAGGACTCTGGTCTTCTGAAAAGAAGTGAGACAGCATCCTGCCAGCCTGTCCCACGCAGGCTCTGCTGCTGGCTCCGGGTATGACCTTGCACACTGGCTCAATTCATTCAAGAGCTCTGTGGTCAGTACATTCTATTAATGAAACTGGCAATAGGGCCCATTTTATGTTAATAGTTATACATCCTGTTTTGAGAAAGAGCCATTCCTAAAGGCCTGTGTCTGGACTGAGTTTTTGTCAAATGACTCATATTTTATTATGGTCCCTTCTTACCCAATGCCCAAACCACTATGATGCCTCCTCCTAACTGATCTTCTGGTCTCTTAGCTCCCCTTATACCCACCTATTCTTCAGACTGTCATTAGATTAATCTTCCTGAAATAACACTCTGGTCCTATTAAGTCCCCTACTTAAAACTACTGTCTACTGTAAAAAGCCCCAATCTGTCCCACCTATCCCATAAGGCTTCCACAATCCAGCCCCTGCTTATCTTTCCAATTAATTTCCTATTGCTCCTTTATATAAATGCTTCCCTTGAGCTGGAGTTTTGTTCACCAGCACTGAGCACACTGCATTGTTTCTAATGCCTTTCTTAGTGTCCCCAGATAGAAGCCATCCCTTCTTTTCCTAAACACCTATAGCAATTTTTGTCTATAAAGTAGGTGTAACATCTCCTTTGCTACAGTAACTGCCGGAAAGAAGAGGGCATGTTTCAGCCTCAAACTCCCTCCAGTGTCTCCTACAGCAGCCTTCCGTTCAGAAAGGGAAACAGGTTTCCAGATCCTTTATGGCTGGTGCTCTCCAACCACATCTCTCCTCTCTTTCAACAACAATCTTCCTTCTGGCAATCTCATTCCCTCTCAAAGCTTCAACTATTTACTCTTTATGCAGGTGACTTCCAAATCTGTCTTTAGGCTGGACTTCCCTTCAGAGCTCTGGGCTTTCATTTCCAAATGCCTAAAGAATATCCACCTTCATGTAGCATTAAGTCAAGGGGACTCAAAACAAAGTTTCTGTCATTACTATTTCTGTCAGGGATAGGGTTAGTTGCACAATTTCCCTTGTTCCAAACTTTAAAGGTGTTTTCTGTGTTTCCTATTACTTCCCTCCTACAATTAAGTTTTGCATATTCTGGTTCTGTAATATATTTCAAATACACACCCCATCCCCATTATTCTCACTGCTATCACCCTAGTACAGTACTGGATTGTTGTAGTAGCCTTCTGATTGGTCTTCTGCCCTGCTATGCCATCCCTCACCTTCCCCTCTTAACCCTCCTCTCCCCCCAAAAAACCCCCAAACCAAAACACCACATAACATCAATGCCTGATTAATCTTCCTTCTACATAGACGAGTCATGGTATTCCTTGGCTCAAAACTTTCTGAAGGTTCCCTGTTGCCTACTTTACAAGTGCCTTAGCTTGGAATTCAAAACTTTCCATAATATGGTATCTTTCCCATGTTTCCACCCCTCCAAAGGAACTACCTTCCAGACAGACTGACTATTACCCAACATGTACATTTCTACAGTTTCCTATGACTAAAATGGCCTCACTGATCTCCACTCCATATTTTGGAAGTCTAGCCATCTTTCAGAGTTCATCTAAAATGCCATCTCCTCCAAGAAGACTTCCCCAATCCTTCCATAAGCTTTCCCCATTCAGACTTCTTGTACTCTATATTTTCTTATGAACTTTCTCATTGTTTTATGTATCTGTCATATCTTCTCTACAAGACTTTAAGCTTCATGACAATGTGTCTTATCTAATTCTTGTACATTGCCCCTTGTATAATAAGAATTTAACTGAATATCTGATTCAGTGAATGTTCAATGTTTAATGAATGAAATGTACTAGAGACAATATGCTGTAATTCAAAGAGGCCTATACATGGAGTCAGAAGAATTAAAGTTGTGGGTCTCAGACTAGCTGGGTGGTTGTGGGCTAAGTCAACCTCTATGAGTCAGTTCCCTCCCTATCGATACCTCACAGGATTGTTATCATGAAAGCACTTTATAAGGTAAAATGTTATTGAAGTAAGCCAACAATTTCTTTAGTAATGCAAGAAAACAAAAAAAAATAAAGATTCCACACCCTAAGTTACGATGTACCTAAGTTTGACCTTTTGTATATTGGGTTTTTTTTTAAGTTGTGTATACATTTATAACATTTTTTAAAATGCTAAATTCTGTACTGAGCTCTACAGTAGCTTCAGAACATATAACACAGAATCAGATAATGACAGAATTTTAGAGCTGAAAGGGACCTTAGAAACTGAGACCTTGCTCACAGTCAAAGAGTGAGTTACTGTCAAAGTCAAGACTAACACATATCCTGATGACCAGTCCAATGGCCCTTCTGGTGCCCATCATTCAAAAAGTTTACAATCCAGGAGGAAGACTGAGGTCTTTGAAGATTTCGGGAGTAGATAATTTTGTTGAAGACAGGAGATGACATCACGGAATTCATAACCTCTTGAGTTTAATCTGAATCACCCACAGTGTCAAGTCTAGTCTTGACATGCTGATACTTTGGGTTCTGTGGAATCCTTTTGGTCAGAAACTCAGGATCCCCAATGTGTCCTCGGAAAGACATCTTCCTCCAATGGACAGACTCCCCAGGTTCCAGCCACTACCGACTCTTCCCCCTTTGCCTTTACTATTTATTTAAAAATCCTTTCCTTTATAAATTTTGAGTTCTAAATTCTTTACCTCCCTCCTACCTCTTTCCTCAGCCACTGAGAAGGCAAGCAATCCAATATCTTTTATACTGTGAAATCACAAATGCATATGCTTTCAGCAGGAAGCTTCCCCCTTTTATATAAGGTTTAAAAGTGGTGCACTGGAGAACATTTTCCTACAAAAAGACATTTGGATAGGAAATGTCATGCTCCAAAGATTAGTCAGAGGAAGCTGAGATTTCTGACTTTACTAAGAAAGAGAATGTGCTGGTACTCAGGAATTTTAAAGCTTACATTGCAAATATATCATTTTCACTATAGTAAAGACTCCAGGAGATTTGAGATGTCAGATTTTGCCTAGGAGCACTCCAGTTGCTCTGCCCTTCTAACATGTTGTTGTTGTTATTGAGTTGTTCCAGTCATAATCTGACTCCTCATGACCCCATTTGGGATTTTCCTGGCAAAAATACTGGAACGGTTTGCCATTTCATTCTCCAGCTCATTTTACAGATGAGGAAATTGAGGCAAGTGACTTGCCCAGGGTCACACAACTAGCGAGTGTCTAAGGTTAGATTTAACTTCAGAAAGATGAATCTTCCTGACTCCACGCTCAGCATTTCATCAACTGTACCACCTAGCTAACCTAAACTTCTTTTTATTTTGCTTCTGCTTTAAAAAAATATACTCTACTATAAATAAATAAACAAATAAATAAATACATAACTGAATAAATAAACAAACAAACAAATAAATAAATAGAAAAATAAATAAATAAATGAATGAATGAATTGAAAGATTGAACCAAAATTCATCAGGCCATGGTTAGTTCATCAAAAACAAACACTTCATTGAAGACATATGACAAAGTTGATTTTGACTCTTAAAGAACTTAAATTTAAAAGAATTCTAAATGAGACTGTATAGTTTTCAAATGTGTGCACCAAATAACTTAGCAGCTATATTTCCAAAGGAAAAGCTCACGGAGTTAGAAAATCAATAGAAAATCAATAGTTATGAGAGATGTTGATTATATTACACTCAAAATATTACAAATCAAAGACAAAGAAAATAAAAGTCACTAGTTTTAAAAGATATTAAAAATAAACTTAAAAGATACACAAAGAGACTGTAATAAGAAAAATGAGGAATATATTATTTGTAATATATGTACATATATATGTATATATATATCCATACATTTTTATCTAAATCTATTTATACACATAGAGAAGGAATATAAAAATTGTTCACTCCTATGATGCCATGTCACAGGTCACACACTTCCCTTCCTTCACAGGGAACATTCTATGGCAAGAACCCCAGAAAAGCTCAAATACGCTGTATTAGACAAAATCTGATTTTAAAATCCAAACAGTCAACGTCCAAGTATGTTAAGGGTGTATGGTGGGCAGCATTAACATCTAAATGATCAGCCCAAGCCCAGTGAAAACATCTATTCCTCTCCCCTATCTGAGAAAGTAGAATACCAAGTTTCTCAGTTCTAAAGTTTGTGTACCTGTTCATACTTTCCCCAGTGAGAGTGAGCTCCAATTAATTCTCTGCACCAAAATATCCCAAACTCATACTCAGCGAGACCACTCTCACTTAGCATCTTCACCCAGGATACTTCAGTCACAGCTCTCAGGTAGGTTTCTCAAACAGCCAGTTGACACATACTGTTTCTGAAACTATTTATTTCCTGACACTCTTAAATATTCCTTGAAGAATTACAAATATTTGTTTCTTGCCGGAAACAAAAGGAGAGAGGCAGAATTAAAGGACTAATTAGCAAATAAGAGATTCAAATATCTGTATTTGCAGATGACAAGGGTATGTACAATGGACCCATGACTCTGACAAAGCAACAGTACTGTCTCTAGTAGGGACTACCTTCTATTTTATTGCTTCTTTGAGGTTCATAGGTGCTGGAAGTGAAGTTAATGGAAGACTGAAAGGTCAATGGAGAGGAATGAGTGAATAAATGAGAAAGTGTTTTATCAACAGCTTCATATGTTCTGAACACTGAGCTAAGCATGAAGGATACAAATAGGGAAAAAAAATTGAAACAATCCCTGAGTTTAAGCAATTCACATTCTAATTGGGGGATACCACACATGGCAGTATAAACAATCATATTGCAATCCCTGCTCCTCCTATGGGGTCTTTGCAAACTTGTAGAATGAAGAAGAGTCCTTCTCCGTTCTTCCCAAAGACTGTCCTGGGTATACATGGCTCTTCGGGACCTGAAAAGGCACTTAGGAAGTAGTGAAGAAAAGACAAGGGGGAAGGCCACTGGCAAATACCATAAATTACAGGTAATAAAAATTTCAGGAGCTCAAAAAAAAAAAAAAAGCAGAGGAGGGGCAGCTAGGTGGCTCAGTGAATAGAGCACCGGCCCTGGAGTCAGGAGGACCTGAGTTCAAATCCAGCCTCAGACACTTACCAAAAACAAAACAAAACAAAACAATTAGTTGTGTGACCTCAGGAAAGTCACTTAACCCCAATTGCCCTGCCTTTCCCCCTCCAAAAAGTAAAAAAAAAAAAAAGCAGAGGAGAGAGACAAATAGTGGGTTCAAGCAGTATATAGTTTATTATCAAAGATGCTTTCTGTAGAAGGACTAAAGTTTAGGGTACAACTAATAGTCTAGTTTAACTGATATTCAATCTTTGAAAGTAAGTAATAAGAAAGAAAGCCTGGAGGAGAAGGTAGAGTCTAGATTGTGGGCATCTTCTCCCTAAGGTCTTCCAAGTGATTTTCTGATATTTCCTACTGTTGCCCCTTATTCTGTAGAATAAGCAATCTAGAATCTAGAATCTATATTTTATCTTACAGGCATTAGAGAGATGCCAAAGTTTTTTTGAGAAAGGGAGGGACATAGCTGAACCTGTGTCTTTGGAACCTTATTGGGTAATTATGAGGAGGAGAAGGGAAATGATAGAAAGATGAGCACCAATTAATAATCTCCTCCAATAGTCTAGAAGTAGGATGATAAGAACTTGAAGTAGAGCAGTGGTCCTGGGAGTAGAGAGAAAGGTGTGGTTGGAAGAGATGCTTTGAAGACAGATTCAACAAGACTTGGCAACAGATCAGATATGGGGCGTGCACGAGGGATAAAGAAGATCTAGGATGACTTCAAGATTATGAAACTGGATGTGATTAAGATGACATCCTCAGCAGACACCAGGAAGAGTAGAAGAAGGAAAGGGTTAGTGGATGAGAAGATGGGCTCCATTTTGAAGTTGACAGAGCCTGAAAGAAAGGAGTCAAGAGTGACTCCAAAGTTTCAAGACTGGTGAGTAAGAAGACAGATGTACCACTGTGCAGAGTCAGAAAAGTCAAAGAGAATGTTGCAAGTTAATATCTCCAAAAAGGAAGCCCTTATACATGTGAAAATATTTATCACAGAACTTTTTGTGGTAGCAAATAACTGGAAGCAAAATAGATACTCAGAATGGTGAAACAAATTGTGGTACATAAATGTAAAGTAATAATACATTGTATTACAAAGTTAGATAATGTGTGAAATGATAAATGGTGATTACTAAAGAGAAGATTAGAAAATGTCTATGAATGAATGTAAGGTAAAGTATGCAGAATCAGGAGAACAATTCATACAGTAACCACAGCAATGTAAATATGAAGTGAATGCTGTGAAATTGCAATAACCACACCTGGCCCCAAAGAAGCCATGAGTGATACCTCTCCTGCTTCTTTGCATAGGAGGGGCAATCATGGGTGTGGAATACTGTAAATTCAGACCTTTATGATATGTTGGTCAGCTTTTTGTAATTTTTCCCCCTCCTTTCTTCCTCTTCAAAAAAATTTCATTATGTCAAGTGGTGACTTTCTGGAAAAGGGAGAGGGAAGGATACTGTGGGAAATGTAGGTGATGTAAAAACAAAAGTTATCAGTAAAACAAATTTTTAAATATTTTAAAATTTATTTTTAAACACCAGAGTTTCTTTATACCAGTTTATTTTCATATATTAATTTTTCATTTTCAAAATTCTTTAACTGTCTGCTCAACTTATTTCTCTTTTTAAGATCTTTTTTATAATCTATGCTATTACATACCTTTGTCTAATTCCTTTCTGTGCTAAATCCAAATTTAACACTTTTAATCAGCAACCTGTCTGAAAGAAACTAAAAAATGCAGTTGGAATTTTAACTGAGAACGTAAGAAACAAAAATTCTGACCCTGTTATTGACATGCTGCCATCTTTTGAGATCTTGAGATGGATTCTTGCCAAATTTGATTTCATATTCCCTAGTCTCTTAAACAGAGATACTAGTTCCTTCTACCCCTGGGTGCCAAGGAGAGGGATTAAGTGAGAAAGAGGTACCAATTGCATTGCAATTTATGTTTCACAATAGAGAAATAAAACCCACTCTTCCTTAAGTTACAGCTCAAACTGGAACAGCAGCAAGGAAACAAAACCCTTTTTTATCTCTGAGGTAAGAACCGGAAATTAATATGTTTAGGACTCTTTGAGATCCCATACCAAACTGAGCCATTGAATCATACACACAAGCTGACAGATCCTTAGTTCAAAATTGCTGTATGCCAGATACTAAAAATCAGTCACAGCCCGTAGCATAAGCAAACACTTATACTTTCTAAGGCACATGAGAAAATGATGCTCCTTGCTCACTCTTCTCTCATTTTCTTACAAATTTATCAACACTGAAGCTAAGGAATAGGTGCTGCAAGAGGATTTGGACAATTACTTGAATGTGTCCAGGACAGCTGGGCCTGCGCATGACTAAACGTTGGGATGGAGTAATAACTAACAAACAGGGAAGTTTAAGTGTACTCATTTCTTGAGTTGCAGGAGTTAGACTTGGGTGTTAGGTGGGGCCACAGTCTTTTTATTTTTCTTTTTTTCTTCCTTTTTTGGAGGGCAGTTGGGGTTAAGTGACTTGCCCAAGGTCACACGGCTAGTTTTTGTATCAAGTGTCTGAGACTGGATTTGAACTCAGGTCCTCCTGACTCCAGGGCCAATGCTCTATTCAGTGCCCCACCTAAATGCCTCATACACAGTGCTTTGAGCACTTGACCCAGAAGAAGGGAAAATTCATGTTCATGAGTTCAAATTTGGCCTTGGACACTTGTTAACTATGTGACCCTGCTTAAGTCACTCAACCCTGTTTGCCTCAGTTTCCTCATCTATAAAATGAGCAGTGGAAGGAAATAGCAAACCCATTCTAATATCTTTTCCAAGAAAGCCCCAAATGGGGTCATGGGGAGTCTGAGCAACAACAAAGGAAACAGTAAGGGTGGGAATTGGGGGGGTTAGTGTCATTCAGAAAAGTAAATTAATGGAACCTCAAAGGACAACTAGATCAAGTATTTGGTGCTTGGGGAGTCTCTCTCTCTCTGTCTCTCTGTCTCTCCCTCCCTCTCTGTCTCTGTCTCTCTCTCATTCTTTTTTTGGTCTTTTTGGAGAGAGGAAGGCAGTCAATTGGGGTTAAGCGACTTGCCCCAAATCACATAGCTGGAGTTTCTTATTTAATGTTACTTCCGCTGATAGATTCTATACCACCTTTTGTCTGTAAAGATCAAATCTATACACTTTTTTTTTCTGTCACTCATCACTAGGGATTTGGCCCCAAGTTACCTATAAAACAAGCTAATAAGAAAGCCAAAGTCTATATAGGACTTTAAGATTTACAAAGTTTCTTCCTCATACTCCACAGAGCTGCTCAGTGAGGTGGGCAGTGTATCATTATTTTTCCCATTTTATTTAGAGGCAGTTTGGACTGATGGATTTACTGAGAGTCAAGAACACGAGTTCAAAACCTGTCTCTTACACTTACTAGTTGTGTGACTAGTGTAATTGTGTGACTGGGTAATTAATTTAAACACTACCCAGCCTGTATTTCTTCATGCTTAAAATGGGAATAATAATAGTATGTTACTTCACAGGTTTGTTGTGTGGGTCAAATGAAATATGTAAAGCATTTTGAAAACCTTAATGAACTAAATAAATGTTGGCTGCTGCCATGATTATTTTTCAGAGGAAAAAACAGGCTCAGAAAAAAAAAAGTGAAGTCCCCGTGGTCAGGATAAGTATCCAGCTCCTCATGACTCTAATTAGTGCTTTTCCTGTTACACCACTATATCTTGGCCAATATGGCCTAGCATAAACCCTTTGCTTCTCTTAGGTGCCAATGGATCCTTGATAGGAGTTTTTATCCCTACCTAGAATAGCATCTGTCATTTATAGAAGGTGTATTATGGCTGTGGGATACTGTCAGAAATGGTGAATTATTAGTAAGTTTCAATAAGTTGGGTGTTTTTTCTTTCACTTAAGATCTTTGCTATAAGAAATGGTCCAGTAGGTATCCCAAAATGAATGTGAAATAAAAAATAAAAGACAAATTTTCAGATAAATGTTTGTTGAATTGAACATCTTGTTTTCCAATTACTAAAACACGCATAAGCCTTATCTTCCTAATGAAATGATAAACTTTCCAATACATACCTCATGTGCCATCTCATTTTCCCTAGAATCATGCTGGATACCCAATAAATATTTTGTGATAATAATAATAATAACTCACCCTTATATAGGGTTTTGAAGATTGCAAAGCACTTTCCTCATAGCCCAAAGGTTGTGCTGAAGTCAGTTGGAACCAGTTTCAGAGAGCTGGTTGTTAAAATTTCAGTGTGAGTATTTACATCAGAAACCAAAAATGCTACAAATCAGGTCTTGATTTATTGTTTTGTTGATTGTCTAGACTTTAGAAAGTAAAAGAGAAAATGTTAGTAATGAAGGTTGAACTTAAAAGTGTGTCCTGTGTATATGTTCCCCCTAGTGAGCCAGCTGTTAAATATTACCAATGCTCTTCCTTTCAGTGAGGTAGGTAGGGCAAGTATTATTTTCCCCATTTCACAGATGGGGTAAATCAAGGCTGAGAAATATATTAAATTACCCATAGTCACCCAGTGGCTAGTGTCTGAGGCCAGAGTTGAAGACAGGAATCCCAATGTCAAGCCCAGCATTCTTCTTTCTATTCCTTGTTCTATATAAACATTTGCTTCATTAATGTTATGCTTATATGTCTCATTCCACTTGAGTGCCAAAATAGGACGCAACAGAGATGGAATTCAAAACCAGGTCCTCTGATTCCAAAGACAGTATTCTTCTACCTTCCCAAAGATCTAAAGTTATATGATTTTAATAAAGCTCACTTTGTGCATGATGGTCCACTTCAGTCTTCATTTTACACACTCATTTGACAAATTCGTCTTCAGTGACTAGGTTTAATAATAAACTCTTTTTATGATTAGTCTAATAGACTTTTTTTTTTTTTTTGCTTTTCTGGAGGGCAGTTGGGGTTAAGTGACTTGCCCGAGGTCACACGGCTAGTTTTTTGTGTTAAGTGTCTGAGGCCGGATTTGAACTCAGGTACTCCTGACTCCAGGGCTGGTGCTCTATTCACTGCGCCACCTAGCTGCCCCTAGTCTAATAGACTTTTAATAATAACAGTGATAGCAATAGTTAACAAATTATACTTACTATATACCAAATTCTGTACATTATTATATATTTTGGGGCTCACAAACATCCTGGGTGTTATTATTATTCCCATTTTACAGATAAGAAAACTGAGGTAAATAGAAATTAAGCTGCTCACCCAGAGTCACACTGCTAGTCAGGATCTAAAGCTAGATTTGAACTCAGATATTCCTGACTCCAAGCACAGCACTTTATCTACTGCACCATCTAACTGGGAGTAGATGATTCTCGATTTTACTAAAAGCAAATATTTATATAGGTCTGAAGATTATTAAAGGACTTTAACTTTCGATACATCCCTGTGTATCAACGTCATTTAAGTTGGGGTGGGAGTGAAAGAACTCCAGAGTTATTTTCACAGTATAGACACAAAGAATGCTATAACTACTACTACCACTGACTTCACAACAAATTTTCCAACAACAACAACAACAAAAACCCAACACACAATGCCTAGCTAGAAGAAAGTTGGGGCTGATAAGGCAAGAAGAAATAGAGAAAAACCCACAAAGAAACTTCTCTGTGTTGCCTAAAGAAAGGAGAAGGATCTATCAAGATCATTAGCCTTAGTCTCTGACAGCCTAGAAGGATTAAATATCAAATACTTATAAAAGAATCCGTATTTTGTGTTATTTCCTGAACAAAAGAATTAAACAAAACTATTTCTTCCTTTTAATGGTACCTGCTTAATAAGGAAACTTGTGTTTTCCTTTAGGATACGCTCTATGAGTTAGAATTCTTCTTTTGATGGCAAGGTTAAGGTTACCCAGTTCCTTATGTTACCATCCCCAAACAAGTTTCCCAAGTAATTAAATTTGATATCTTCTAAACCTGCTAATCAAAGATTCTCCATGTCTAGCTCTGTATGTTACTCAGTTTAATTCAATAGTGAGAAATTTTTATTTTTTAATTCAAGTAATTTAATTCAAGTGAATATTCAATGGATAAAATATAATTCAATGAACAAATGAACAAAAGACAAAATGGACAAAAATCCTAAGGTATTCTTAAGACTGTCCTTCTGGATCTTATGTTACCTGGACTTTGTGAACCTGGAGTGCCTTGGCTTTAAGCCAAAACAAGACACTGTTCCTTAATAAGTCTCTTGTACTGTTTCTCCAGTGATTTCATTATATGTTGGTGCCAGAGGTTGCCGAGAGATATGAATGAGCTGCAATTAAAAGCCATCCCAGAAAGCAGTTAAAAGGGGAACCAAAGATGTTGGTACAGTTGTGAATTGTTCCTCCACTGTAGAGATATATTTGGAAATATCCTAAGAAAGAGTTTAAATGTTCATGTCCTTGGACCCACAGCTTCCACTGATAAGTACATACTCCCAAGAAAGGAAGTGATAAAAGGAGAGTCCATATACACCAAAATATTTGTAGCAGTACCTTTTGTGGTAGCAAAGAACTATAAAGTAAATATCTATTGACTGGGGAATGACCAAGCAAATTGTGGAACAGGAATTTAATGGAATATTATTGTGTTGAAATTATTAATATCATGAATACAGAGAATCATAGAAAGACTTTTATGAACTAATGCAAAGTGAAGTAAATAAATCCAGGAAAACAATAAACACAATGACTCTAAAAAGGTAAATGGAGTCAACAATAAAACAGAATTATATGCTATTGATTTATTCATTTGTTTGTTCTGAAAATTTATTGAGCCCTTCTCTGGGCAAAGGCACTGATATAAGTACTATGGAAGATGTAAGACAATGGTCTATGTCCATAGAGACCCTGCGATCTAGTAATGGAAAGGATATGTACAAAATTACAAAGCAGCATATGATAAATAGTATAAATAATGAATGAGACAATAATAATATTTCAAATAGATATTTATTTATATTTTATATACTTTTATTTATATTTATATACTTTATAATACATTAAATATGTATAATATGTATAAAATAAGTATATATATATAATATTTTCATTACAAATTTGTATTACAAATAGTACAAATAAGAGTTCTTAAGAGAAAAAGAACCATTGAGAAACCCCACAGAGTAAAGCTAGACCTTGAGGATTTTGAAATATTTGGGAGGAATGGTAGTGGTGGAAAGAACATTATGAGCAAAAGTAGGCAAGCCCAAAGTATATTACATTTCAGTGGAGCCTGTGGTTATTGTAGGTAAGTGGTGGGAGGTGGGACTGAAGAAGGAGGTTGGTTCCGAAATTTTAGAAATTCTTGAATCCCAGGCTAAAGTGTTTGGACTTGATTTAGTTGGCATTCTGAAGACTTCTGATCACATAATAATATGACCTACTATATCACTAGCCACCTATTGTCCACTTTCAACTGGATGTCTCATTGGATTTTCAAATAGAAGATATCCAAACTTCCCTGTTTCTACTGTGGACACTACCTATCCTTCTAGTCTTCCAGATGTGTAATCTGGGAATCTTCCTCAACTCTTCACTTTCCCTCACCCCACATTTTCATTCAGTTTCCAAATGTAGTCAATTCTTCCTTCATGTCCTCATATCCTTCCCCTTCTCTTAATTCAAACCACACCCGCCCTAATTTAGGACCATGTCAATTCTCATCTTATCTATTGCAATGACCTCCTGAAAACCTCCCCTGGGTCTGTACTTTGACAGTCCTCTTCATTTTCTTCCTCCCCTTTTCAGGGCACACTATCCCTGTGACTTCCCAGACTAAAATACTTTTCCTGGTCACCATCTTCCTATAGCTTTTATCTCCTCCATTTAGAAAATAATCTCCTTCAGGGCAAACTTTGTGACAAGTGCTTACTATTTTTTCTTCCTTCCTTCCTTCCTTCCTTCCTTCCTTCCTTCCTTCCTTCCTTCCTCCCTCCCTCCATCCCTCCCTCCCTCCCTGCCTTCCTTCTTTCCTTCCTTCCTTCTTTCCTTCCTTCCTTTCTTCCTTCCTTCCTTCCTTCCTTCCTTCCTTCTCTTTTTTCCTTCCTTCCTTCCTTTGTTGCTTTCTTTCATGCATTCTAGTTGTATCCTGAACTGGAATAACAAAGGTAAACACTCCAGTGAACCCTTATCTCCCTATTTTATGCTCTCCTAAAAGTTAAAAATCGAAGAGTTAACCAAAGTTATTTCTGCAAAAACATAATTCAAATACACTTGCATGATTTTAACATATGCAGAGCAAATATCTTTTTGGAGATCATTTAAAATGGCATTTTGTTCTTTTTTAAAAAATCCATTTGGTTCTCTACTAGAGAGCCCCTAAATTGAAAATGATCATAGATTTAGAGCTATGAGTCTATCAATTATTACTCTTTAGGTTTGGCCATTCAACCAGTTCAGAACCGACCTAACTATATTTATCATCTAGCCCACATCTCTGTCTTGCCAATAGTAACTGGCAATGTATGATGGAGAGTCCTTCCTGTCACTCATGAGGACTCATTGAATCGACTGCTGGCCCAGAACTCTATGGATACACTAAAAAGTCAATGCCCAGTTCTCAGAGCTATATCCTTCTTGCTGGCCTCTATCCAAATGAACTCTGAAGAGCATAGAGGCATAACCTTCACCATACTGGTGAAGCAGCATCAGCTGCTTGTCAGGGAGAGAAAGAGTTGTTTGCAGGGAGAGAAGCCATAAGGCAAGACAGGAGCCCCTTTAACGTGGATCAGGCTCAAGAGAGGCAACATGTAAAATACCTAATGAGCAGCCCTGCTCAAGTCCCAAGGAGGCTCGCATGGTGGTCTCTCAACTGACTGTAACCTTTCTATGTTTCTTTCTCACTTAGTCCCTTTTGGTGTCAGATTAAAACTGCCTTTTATCTATACCTGAATCATGTTCTGGGTACTTTTTGTACTGCCTATTCTCTTGCTTAAAAGGGCATCATAAATCAGCGGTTCTCAACCTGTGGATTACGTTCAGTTTAAATACATCCTGCATATCAGATATTAACATTATGATTCATAACAGTAGCAAAATTACAGTTATGAAGTATCAATGAAAATTATTTTATGGTTGGGGGGGTCACCACAATATGAGGAACTGTATTCAAGGGTCGTGGCATATGGAAGGTTGAGAGCCACTGTCATAAATCAAAGCCAAAAATAGAATTGTTCTTCAGGAGTCTAAGTGGGATATGAAAATGGAGCCCTGGAATGCAACCCCAGAGAAATAAACCTAGGGCAAACTATGAAGCACTGGTGTATCAGAGCTAGCTGTTACTTACTGGCTCCCACAATATCTTGCTGTTAAATGTCCACTGTGAAAATTTACACCTCAGAAATGGACCAACTTTAACAAATCAGGGTTAGATTTATTGTTTTGTCTTCAAGAAAGTGAGGGATAAAACATTAATATATTAATAAAAAGAATTGTCTACACTTAAGAAAGTGATGAAAAATAATTAATATAGTTAAATTAAAAGTATGACGCATATACTATTTTTCCCCCCAGAGAGTCAGTTGTTAAAAATTTACCAGTGCACCTTTGGAAAGGTCAGAGTAGTCAGACCCTGTGGCATAGAGGTTCCCAGCTGGGCTAGTGCAATAGACAGACACCATTTCACTGACCAAGAGTAAAGTAACAGCTGACAATAGATATGCACCATTAAATTTATTAAATGTAAATGAAACTGACTTATCTCAAGATGAAGCCTATAAAATGGCTCATAAAGACCACATGACTTCAACCATCAACATATCAACAAATCTTCAAATAAATGAAATTTATAGCTTTATTTATTGGACAGGTGGTATTATGGTAGCAATTCATGACCCAGGTCATTGCCACCAGAAATTACAGAAGGTTATTCTTTAGTACTCCAGGAGTATTAAGTAATAAAGATAAGTAGAAAATGGCAGACATTATGAAATACATAACTACAGGCTGCAAAAATTTAGCACCTATTGAATGAATTCTTAGGATGACATAAGCAGGTGGCTAGAACTATGTATCAGAAATCTACCATCTTAATTTTATGAATCATCAGACATCAAATGCCCATATAATAAATGTAGACCCTTAAATTATTGCTGAGAATTCAATAAATAAAATGGAATTAGAGCTAATGTATTCTCACAGATGAGACTACTACCCATAATTGCCTAGACATAACAAAAATCCACAAAATTTTAAGAACTTTTTAAAAAAGGTGTCACCTTATAGAATACGCATCATCTCCAAGTTTCTCCACTATACAGAATGAAAAACAGAGACTTAGTGAAAGAAGTCAAAACCATATGGCTATAGGATGAACTAGGTGGTGCAGTGGATAGAGCATCAGGCCTGGAGTTAGGAAGGTTGAGTTCAAATCCAGTCTCAGGTGCCTTTCATTTTTTCAAATCTATAAAATGAGTTGGAGAAGGACATGGCAAACCATTCCAGTATCTTTGCCAAGAAAACTCCAAATGGGATCATGAAGAGTCAGACATGACTGAACAACAAAAACATCATCCCAGTCATCCTGTTGACTACTAGAGTTTTTAAAGGTTCTTAACTTTTTCCCATTTGTATGTGCAAAACCAGTCCTAGAAAACCAGCGTAAAATCTCTTGTTCGGTAGTCAGTTACTCTGAATTGTTTATGAAAGACATTAGGAAAGCACTAGAAAGGTCATAAAAGGATCATAGATTTAGAATTGTAAGAGACCTCAGAGGTCATCTAAATCAACCCCCTCATTTTACAGCTGAGGAGACTGAGGACCATAGATGTGAGTGTACTTTGTTTATGAATGGAAACTGATCTCCATTTGAGAAGAACTCTCTCCATTTGAGAAGAGACTTTGACTGACTAAAAGCATGTACCGTCTAGGGGTGGAGTAGTACCTGGACTGAATGAAGAACTTACTAGTGAAATGTTTGAGTTATACTGTATTTTGATTTCCCCTGTTCTGAGAATGTTGGCTGAATAAATGGGGTTTGCTATGCTGGTAATCCGAACCTTGGAAGTTGCCTTTGCTTGGCAAAGATATAAAAAAAGAGTCTGTATCAAGGAGCTTTAGGAAGATAATGAAAAAGGTGTGAGGTGATACTGTGATCAGTAATGATGTTGAACAGTTTTTCAATTTAAAATTTGCATCTTCCTTTTAGTAAATAAACGTCCTACCCCTTGATGATTTATCCAGCGGTGCCAGATACTGATTGTTCCTTTGTATTTTGGGTTTTTTGCTTTTTGGAGGGGGAAGGCAGGGCAATTGGGGTTAAGTGACTTGCCCAAGGTCACACAGCTAGTTAAGTGTTAAGCGTCTGAGGTAAGATTTGAACTCAGGTCCTCCTGATTCCAGGGACGGTACTCTATTCACTACACCACCCAGCTGCCCCAACTCCTATGTATTTTTGTAGGTTCTCTGTATGTTCTTGATGTTTGAGCTGACTTTAGATGTTTCATACTCTTCTATTCTTTTTTAAACCAAAAGTCTAATCAATTAAGTGGTTTGCTAAATGTGAGATGTGTAAATGTAGAGACATCTCCACTCCAAAAGCTCATATGGACTCTTTGTGCCTGATGTGTGGTAGAGCCTTCAGAGCTCACTTAGTCTGATCAGCCACAGTCACACACATTGTACCTTGACCCAGACATAGTGATGTCATTCAGGTCCACTTTGAGAGTGAAGGACAACCACCACTAAGCAGGCAGTTTAAAAAGCAAACACACACGGCCTTGGATTTCTAGATAACCCTGTCATCTTTCAAGGAAAGAAAACAAGGAAATAGGCATTTGTTAAACATCTACCATGTGCCGAGCACTGTGCTAACCACTTGGTATTATTTAATTTACTCCTCACAACAGCCTTGAGAGATGGGTGTTTATTATTATTATTCCCATTTTACAATTTACATTACTGAGGAAACTGAGGCAGACAGAAGTTAAAGGATTTGTCCACCGTCACCGTTAAGTATCTGAGGCTGCATTTGAACTCAAATCCTCCCAGCTCCAGAACCAGCATTCTGTCCAGTTCCAGCTACTGGGCATACATTTTTATCCATTTCCTTGGTCCATAATTAATAAAGGTTTCTAGTTCCTTCCTGCTGCGCTTAATTTAGCTTTACAGGGTGGTGGAGGTTCCAAGGTTAGATGTAACACCGGGGTGTACGAAAGCCAACTCATACCAGCTTGGAGCTAAACTGATTGTTAAATTTTCAGTGTGAGCATTTGCAACTCAGAAATGGGCAAATGCTACCAATTAAGATTTGATTGATCTTTCTTTGTCAAGACTGAAGAAAGTGATAGAGGATGTTAATAATTCAGATTAAACTTAAAAGTATGTCCCACAGAGAACTGGTCCATCTAAATGTCTCCTAACAGAACAGTAGTTCATGGGTTCTGTTCATAATAATACTACCAAAAAGAGGGCTATTCTTCCACTCCCCACCCCCTTTTGAGCTGTTGTAAGTTGTATTTGATTACAACATTAAACTATTGATTTAACTTATTATTTGGGTTTGGACAAATCGGATGATTATTTTCATACAATAAAAAATAATTAGCAGCAATATTGATCACATTCCACAAATGCAACTTAAGAGCACAGTTACCCCCAATGGCCCTCAAATTCAAACTTATCACAACTCTCAACTACTGCAGTTCAACTAGGGATGAAAATAGACAATATAAGAATGCAGGGGGAAAAAGGCATAGAGTACTAAAAACCAGAACACACACTGAAAAACAAAACCAAACCAGCTTCATCAGTTTCTTTTTCATATTAATATCTGTAGCATACTCACAGTGGGCTTGAATGCCATGTCCTTAGCTACTCTGAAGCACTACTTGGAGCAGACTGACCCTGATGTAACTCATTGGGAATTGTTACCTGGAAACAGACTACCTAACTGGAGTTGTCATTTTGAACAGATTCCCTTTTTTAAAAAACAAAATTAGAGGGGCGGCTAGGTGGCGCAGTGAATAGAGCACCGGCCTTGAAGTCAGGAGGACCTGAGTTCAAATTCGGCCTCAGACACTTAACACAAAACTAGCTGTGTGACCTTGGGCAAGTCATGTAACCACAATTGCCCTGCCTTCCCTTCTCCAAAAAAAAAAATATATATATATATATATTTAAGGAATTGGCTTAATGCCAAAGAATGAGGCAGCAGCAGGTGAACAGTAGGTTGGTTTGGGTTCCATGGCCCCAGGGTAGGACAATTTGTCCCACAGATCAATGACACATTTATCCAGTAGGAGGATTATTGCCAAGCTTTGCTACCATCTCTTACTGACATTAAGAATCTCCAGCAGGTCTACCACCTCAAAGAAAGAATACAACCAAACTGGTCTTACCTGAGCAGAGCTCACTGTACCCAAGCCTCTCTTATGAATATATTAGCCCACTGATCTTACCCTATACTAAGTGGGCAGTTTTTCTTTTATCTCCCCTTTCCAACTCTTTCAACCAAAGGCTGTCAAGAACATTGAGAACCATAAAGTGGAAAAAAGGAACAAAAGTTTATTTTGTTAATCCAGATTATTCTTTACCAGAAAGACAATAAAAAACAACTGCCCCATAAAGCAATAAAACTTTCTACCCACTAAATCAATGGTCAATTAAATAAGATTAAACAGGAGTCCATAGGTTCTAATTTTGCCAGTAGGTTATACACAAGAAGAGAAGTAATAACTTTAAAAGTAATATACTATAGGGCAAAATGTACATTATTTTCCATTTATATAAATAATAAAAATGCGCAAAATCAAAGTTCTTGTGTTGGATACAAAGACATACAAAGCATCTGTACATCCTTTTGCAATAAAAGCATGCAAATGCAGGAAATTACTTGTTCTATAAATGATGGGAGGAGGGTCCAAGCTTTGTACAAAGCAGGACTATCAAGCAATAATTTAACAAGAATACAGAGAACCATAGAAAGACTGACGTGAACTCATAGAGAGTGAAATATATAGAGACATGAAAACAATACGCACAATCAATACAACAATGATAGGAAATAGGAAGAAGAATAACCTCAAAATGACCTCCCCCCCCCAAAAATGAATGGTACAAAATTACAATGAACAAGTTTGGACCCAAAAGAGAGATTTAAGAAGATTGTCCCCTGACTCTTGCAGGGTGTGTGTACTTGGGTGTGAACTGCATATACTGTCAGATTTAAATATGGATAGATATAGATTGATTGGTTTCACCAATTTTTTTCTTTTTTAAAAAAATTCTTAGTTATAAGGGATGGCTTTCTGGAAGTGAGGTGGGAGAGGGATACAAAGGAAAATTTAGGTGATTTAAAAACAAAGAAGAATCAATAATTTTTCTTTAAAAAGAAAAGCCAGGAGCAGCTAGGTGGCGCAGTGAATAGAGCACTGGCCCTGAAGTCAGGAGGACCTGAGTTCAAATCCAGCCTCTGACACTTAACACTCACTAGCTGTGTGACCTTGGGCAAGTCACTTAACCCCAATTGCCCTGCCTTATCCCCTATAAAAAGACAAAAATTTAAATTAAATTTAAAAAAATAGAAAGAAAAGCCAACATTAATTAAGCACCTCCTGGTGCCAGACACTGTGCTAAGCACCTAGAATACAGAGACAAAAGTGAAAACATTCTTCCTTTCAAAGAACTTACATTTCATTGGAGGAAATAGTATGTTTACATATCAGTGTATACAGAATAAATGTAAAATAAATACAAGAAAAGGAGGGCACTGGCACTTAAGGGATCAGTAGGGTATTACAAAGAAAATGGTCCTTGAGGAAGTCAGGGATTTTATGAAGCACAAATGAGGAAGGCATATATTCCAGGCAGGGAGCACAGCCAATACAAAGGCCCAGACGCAGGAGATGGAATGTTTCCTGTGGGAAACTGAAAGCCCAGTTTGCCTGGAGTGTGGGAAGGGGTACATCATATAGTGAGTTTAGGAAGATAGACTGGGTCCATGTCTTTAAAAGGAGACAAAATAGAAGAGATAATATTTGATCCTAGAGGTGGTAGGGAAGTATTAGAGTTAATTGAGTGATGTGATGAGAACTATGCTTAAAGATAATTCTTTCCAGAGCTGTGTGGAGGACACATTGGAGAAGAAGGAGAGGTGAGGCACGGAGACAGGATCCTATTGTTACAATGCATGAGAGAGGGATAAGGGCCTGACCTAAGGGGGTGGTTTTGTGAGCATTTATTAAACAAAGAGAAAAGGAGTTAAGTACAAGAGAAAGTGGGAGGCAAGGCAGAAACGGCAAGATTTGGTTAGATATATGGGATGAGAAACAGTAAAGGGTTCTAATGCCAAGGTGAACAGCATGAATGATTGGAAGAATAGTGGTGCCTTCAAAAGAAAGATGGATGAGTCGAAGAGTAAAGCTCTGGGTTGGGGTTGGGGTAGGAGGAGCACAGAGAATGAATTCTGGTTTTGACAACAAAACCTATTACTTTACAATCAAGACATTGTCCCTGAAGATCACATATTGGAATCTTCCTAAAACAAATGGATCTATCTTTTCCTTAGCTTCTACCCAATCATGTTAGTATAAAAGTACAAGAAGTCTCTCTGGGGATATAAAGAAACAGAGTTTAGGCTGGTCTGAGGCTGAGCATGACCCATGTGTGTCAAAGATAACCTATGCAGAAATGACAAGATAGCAAAGAAAGGAACACAATGTCATTCAATGAGAAGGAACAAAAAATGTTAGCTGAAAGCAACACCAAAGTTAGTGAAGCAGACTGGGAGATGAGAAATTTTCTTTAAAAGTAGAGAAGTCTAAAACAGAAAAAGAAAAGATTAAGGAACTGATTTATTCTTAAAAACCAAGAGAGAAATTTTTTTATTAAAAACTTAGAGAATCAAAAAATAAAGAACATAAAATAAGCACAGAATAGGAGATATTAAAAATGAAAGGGAAAATAGATACATTAGAAACAAAAAACCCCATAGAAACTATAAAACTAAAACTTATTTTTAAAAAAATGTTAATAAAATTGATAAACAATGACCTAATTTGGTTAAGAAGAAGAGAACAGAAAATCAAATCAATAAAATAGCAAGTGAGCAAGGCAAAATCACAGCAAAATTAGAAGAAATGAAAAACAATAATCAGAATGTACACACTGACAAAACTGGGAACATAAAAGAAACTGAGGAATATCTTTCAGAATATAAAATTCTGAAACTATCAATGTAACACCATGCATGAGCAGATTCCCAAAAGAATGCTACTGTGAACAGCTTTTAAGATTCTGATTACACAGTATAATGAATACTCCATTTATTCCATAACAAATCAAGGCAAACTTTCACAATAAATCATGACATAATATTCACAACATCACATCTTATCACAGAAAATCACAATATAGTGTTCACAACAGCTTAACATTAGAATGGCCACATAGTTTTCACCAAAGTGGTCACAGTATTAAGAACAAAGAACAAAAGAATAATCATCTGATGTCCCTAAGGAGGTTTTCCCCCTCACCCAGTCATTCAGTCATCTCACAATACAATAGTCAGTCTTCCCCTAATAGGGCAATCATAGGTTAACTTAATCAGTCACTAAAGTATCCATACTCACTAAATATAGTCATTAGAAAATACACAAACCCTGCACCAGTTGATGCAATCAGTCACTTATTCAGATTCACAATTACTAAGTATCTTTAATCACTAGGTAAAGTCATTAGCAAATTACATAAACCCTCTACCCCTTGTTCTCTAATAAATTTCAATTTCATCACAGCATTCTATAACCAAGGAGAGGCCTTTTCTTCATCTTGACTCAGGGTGGTCTCTCTGATTCCCTGGATCCCCTTCCATGGTCCCAGCTCCTACCTGAATCCACCAGTCACCTGGATTCAGAGGCAGACAGCTCCCAGGTCCTTGTCCAGCCTCCAGGCAGTTCTTGCTATACACTGAAGTTCACAGGGTCCAGCACATCTCAAAATCTTCACAACTTCTGTTGCCGGGAATTCAAGGATCAACCAAGCCACAACCAGTCATACTTCTTCAGTCCTCCAGCAGTTTGGCTGGCCTTAGGACCCAGAAGAAACCTCAGCCTTCCAGGCAGCCTTCTCAGCAGCAACTTCAGCCTTCACCAGATTCTGGTCTCATAGAAGACTCCAACTCAGTTCTTAGTCCAGTAGTAACCCAGTTCCCAGATTCTGGGAAAATTCTGCCTCCTCCACCAGGAGTAGAAATTCTTGATTCTAACTGTCTCTCTCTTGGGTTCTTCTTAAATACACACACACACACACACACACACACACACACACACACATACACAGAGGCTTCTTGTCTCAGCCAACCCCTTCCTGTTATGTCAGCAACAGGAGACAGAGTTCATACCTTCTGTTTCTTTCACAGAGGTACTTAGCCCTTAGTTACTAAGAGCTAAGTATCTGTTTACTTGACATAATGAAAAAGGAGTCTTCAAATTTAAATTAATTAACATTACAATCAGAAGACCAGATAGAGATGTTAAATAACTCAATCTCAGAAAAGGAAATCAATCTAGCTATAAAAGAACCACCAAAGAAAAAAACAAAAACAAAGCAAAACAACAGCAAAAACAAAAACAAAAACCCTGAACTGGATAAATTCACAGGAGAATTCTAATTTTTAAAGTATTGTTAGTATCCATACATTACAAATGTTGCTCAAAAACTGAAAAAACCCTACCAGTATTCTTTTATCAAACAAATACAATCCTAATGCCCAAACCAAGGAAAGATAAAATGCTGAAAGAAAATTATAGGTCAATATAATTAATGAATACTGACTCAAAAATTTTAAACAAAATCCAGTAAAACAGATTACAGTGATTTATCCAAGAAATTATTCATTATGATCAGATGGAATTTATAACAAGGATATAAAGATAGTTTAACATTAGGAAAACAATCAGTATATTTAATCCTTTTAAAACCAAAAACATACCAAACCACATGATCTTCTCAGTAGTAGAAAAAATCTTTGATGATATACAACACTCTTTTAAGATAAAAGCCCATAAAGTACTGACATAGAGGGACTTTTTAATATTATAAAAAGAATCTACTTAAAATTAAAAAACCAAGCATCATATGAAATGGGAATGCATTAGAATCTTTTCCAATAAATATAGGAACACTTTTCCCATTCTTATTTGATATAATACTGGAAATGTTATCAATAACAACAAGATAAGAGAAACAAATTAAAGGAATAAAGATTGATGAAGAAGAGGTAAAACTTTGTTTTCTGAGGAGATGATGGTTTATTTGGAAAACCCCAGGGAATCAGTGAAGATACTGAATGAGACAAATAGGAGCCTTCAAAAAGTTACAAGTTACAAAATAAATCCTCAAAAATCAACAGCATCTCTATATAATAATAACAAAAGAGAAGAAGCTGTAATAGCAAGGGAAAATCCCATTCCAAATAACTATGAAATGCATACAGTATCTGGGGATTGACTTTGCAAAGCACATAAAAGATTTGTATAGATTCAATTAAAAAGTACTCCTTAAAGGATTACACAACCTAAACAGCCAGAAGAATATTCAGTGCAATAAGAAATGATGAATTTGATGAATAGAGAGAAATATGGACAGATCTACACGAATTGATGTAGAATAAAGCAATCAGAGCCAAGAACAATATGCACAGTAACTACAATAATATATTGGAAAGAACAAAAATAAATGTAACAAAATTATAAATGTCAAGTAGGACTCTAAAGAGAAAAGATGAGAAGACATCCCCAACCCAAATCTTGGTGGAGACGGGAGGGCCACAGGAGTAATACATTGCACATAATTTTGGACTTACTCAACATATCCATTAGGTATGGTGATTTTTTTCCCTTTCAAACCCCCTACACACACACACACACACACACACACTCACAATTTGTCATTTGAGATGGTTCTCAGGAAGGGTAAGGTAGAGGAATACATGGGATACTTTGGTAATGTAAGAAGCAGAAAACATCAATAAAAAATTATTTTAAAAAAAATGGAGAAACCACTTCATACAGAAGGCCCAGTGGAATATTTCTCCCCTGTTAAAGATGCAAAAACAAGACTCTAAACATATAAACCTATACCAGGTTTAGCAGATAATTTTTTTTTCAGAGTAGAAATACTACCATCACAAATAGCAAAGGGGGGGGAACTTTACCAAATCAAGTTGTGAAACTGATGGTTTCAAAAGAAAAACTGGTGGGGGGTGACTAGGTGGTGCAGTGAATAGAGCACCCGCCCCAGAGTCAGGAGGACCTGAGTTCAAATGTGACCTCAGACACTTAACACTTACTGGTCATGTGACTTTGGATGTCACTTAACACCAATTGCCCTACCTTCCCCCCTCCAAAAAAAACAAAAACAAAAACAAAAGCTGGCTCAATGATAGAAAAGAGAGACAGAAAGAGACAGACAGACAGAAAACAGAGAGACAAAAAGAATATCAGCTAGAAAAAGAGTCAATACTTCTATTTGCAAAATGCTTCGGAGGTCTGTTCAGATACAAGCTACAGAAAGAAAATCACAGAAAAAAGTCAGCAACAATTTAAATTTACCTAATGAACTTCTAGAATCACATCGTTTACTTAGGCTCAGAGCAAGCATAATGAAATTATTGATTGAAATATTGAACACGGAGAACCACATCTGGGAAAATAAAAGCAAAAGCTAACAGCACAAAGCACCAGCTTTCTTGTTGACTCCATGGGAAGGAGCCAATAAAAACATTTTTATGACCATGGCTTCTCTTCTTAAGCTCAGAAGCAGGAACAGGGGCTCATTTTGGGCAAACAAAGGCACATGAATCTGCTATGATTTGAGCTACAAAACAGAAATGAGGGATCTGCTGTTGATGCCCAGGAACATGTTCAAAGGGTGCAATTAATAAATATTGAATTAAGAGATTTTCCCTCTCAACCAAAGAATTAAGACAACGCTCAGGTTCATCTTTATCTTGTTAAGAGCCTTGAAAAGGGGTTTTTGTTGTTATTCAGTCATGTCTGACTCTTCATGAACCTCTTTTAGGGATTTTCTTGGCAAACAACACTAGTGATTTGCTATTTCCTTTTCCAGCTCATTTTACAGATGTGGAACTGAGGTAAATAGGATTAAGTGACTTTCCCAGGGTCATATAACTAGATGCTTGAGGCCACATTCGAACTCATGATTTCAAGTTCAACACTATTCACTATATCACCTAGCTGTCCCTTGAATAGGGTACTGACCCCTTTTTTGAGACCTGGAGAGCATACTGTGAGGACACTACTGCAGAAACCATGTTGGCATGGAGGGGCAAAGCCAGAGAAGAGCTTACTTTGGGCACAACCAAGAAGTGGGTTTGGTGAAGGAAGCTCTAAGTCTAGAATGTACTCAGCATTTTTTTGTCATGGATTCCTTGCACAGTCTGGTAAAGCCTATGGGACTCCTCAGAATGTTTTTAAATGCATAGAATTAAAATACATAGGATTATAAATGCATAGAATTAAAATACATAGGATTACGAAGAAAAGAAATTCTATGGGAATACAGTTATAAAAATATTTTTTGAAAATTCATGAAACCACTGAAATTTATCCCCAAATTCCTTGGGTTCTGTGGATCCTAGGTGAAGAAGCCCTGCCCATACTATATCTTAACTATCTTTTCCCATACTTCCTCTTCCCAGCCTCTACCCTTACAAGAGGAAAGACTGAACCTGTTTTTGGATTAAATGCACTAATCTTAAAAGAGAGGAAAGTACTTCCCAATCCTGCTTCTAAACATTGAATTTGATGATAGTTTCTTACCTGCTAAAAAACTTACACATTAAATGAAAGGATTGGATAAGGTCCTTTACAACTCCGTTTATGATTCTCTGTCTTCTTGGGGGCACATTGACAAAAGATTTAAAAAGAATGAATCCCACAGAAAGGGATTTCCACTCACCTTATTCACACCAACCTCTACAGCATCTACATCTGGAAGAGTTCAATCATTTTCCGAGCATGTGATCTCAGAAAACCACGGAGAACAAAGGCTTCATGGAAAATGCCCTCTCCTGCTGATTCTAACACACAAGCATAAGCTGTCCTTTGGTTGGCCAGTAAATGGCTCTAACTCGACTATGAAAATAAAGTATATGTAACGTCACTTACTTTTTTTTTACAGTTTCTGTAATTTTGGCTTAATTATTACCTGAGCTGTCTTCCACAATGAACAGACTAGCGGAGAGGCCTTTCGTTCACAGGTGCAATAAAAGTGGGGAAAGGAAGCAAACGCTGAGTCTTCAAACAAAAAGGAGAGGAATTCTCAAGCAGCCAAGTTCTTTCACATTGTGTAATATGTACTCATTTATGATTAATGAGGAAGAAGGAAATAAACCTATACAAAAATCAGTCAATGCTACCTAGTTCAACAAATTAGCAAGTATATACTATTCTCAAACTAGACATAACAAGTCAAGATATGAAATAGCTCCTTTGATTGTAGCTAGGTGGCACGATGGATAAAATGCTAGACCTGGAGTAAGAAACACTCATCCTCCTGAGTTCAAATCCCACCTCAAACACTAGTGGGAGGTTGGTGCTATTACTATGCATATTTGACAGATGAGGAAACTGAGGCAAATAGAATTTAATTAAGGCTAAGACCTGATTTCAAATCTACCTCAGATGCTTATAAGTTGTATGAGCCTGGGAAAGCCATTTAACATCTGTTTGAGTTTCCTTAACTGTAAAACTTGGATAGTTACAGCCCCTACCTTTCAGAGTCTTTGTGGCATCAACTGAGATCACTTTTACTTTATTTTTTATTTTTTGCCTTTTTTTTTTTGGAGGGGAAAGGTAGGCCAATTGGGGGTAAGTGACTTGCCCAAGGTCACACGGCTAGTTTTTTGTGTTAAGTGTCTGAGGCCAGATTTGAACTTGGGTCTTCCCAACTCCAGGGCTGGTGCTCTATCTACCATACCACCCAGCTACTCTCAAATACCACAGAACATGGATAATGTTAATATTACATGTGCCCCACAGGGATCCTTATGAACTGTCTCATGCCTTTGTTTCTATTTGAATCTGACATCATAGGCCCAGAGCACTGAGAGATAAAACAATGACTTGCCCAGGGTCTCAGTCATTATGTGCTGGATGATAATAGCTAACATTCAAACAGGGCCTACTATGTGCCAAGTGCTTTACAAATATCACCTCATCTGATCCTCGTAACAACCTGGATGATGCCGCTGAGGCATGCAGTTTCAGTGACTTGCCCAAGGTCACACATTTAGTAAGTGTGATGGGCTAAATCTGAATTCAGGTGTTCCTGAGACTCCAGACCCGACACTCTCTCCTCCCTCTGCACCAACAAGGGTCTTCTTGACTTCGAGGCCTCCTCTCTGTCTACTATGCTACGCTCCTATATAGTATAACAGCAAGAAAACTAGCCTGAAACGAGGCGTCGAACATGTGGGCTCGGCTGGGTTCTGTGACCTTAGGATTGTCTCATGAGATAAAGACACGACAGAATCCAGAGTACAGGACAACAGACTGGATGTGAGAAACAAGAGCAGAAGCTAATTTAGCATCAGCGTGACCAAAAGGCCAAAGGTCTTGGAAGGACAATTACACAAGTGGTTTCTTGGATGTGATAAGGAAGTTGTATTTTATCTTTTAATTGGGAGGAAGAGCCGAAACAGTTACTGGAAAGAACGTGTTGATTGTAGCAGCATTTTAGAGTGTGATGACTGTCAAAATATTCCCTGCGGTTTCTGTAGTGAGTCACCATTGCTTGGGAATCTTCGAGGTGAAGCCGAGGAAAAAAGAGCCTTGTGGACCTTTGCCTATGCAAAGTCACAAAGATGGGAGAGGGAAGGCCTTGTAGAGAGAGCAGCCAGACAGTCATATTGGCTGGAACGCAGCGTGTGAAAGGGTGTATGGTCTGTAATATGGGAAGGCAGAGAAGAGCCAGGTTGTGGAGGGTTTCAAATGCCAGACAGAGGAATTGGTCTTTTATCCTAGAGGCAACAGGGAGGTGCTGGAACTTCTCAGACAGAGGAGTGAGATGGCTAAATCTGTGTTTTAGGAATATCATTTTGATAGCTGAGTGGAGAATGGATTGCAAGTAGGAAGTCCAGTTTGGAAACTACAGTAATAGCTCAGGTGAGAGGTGGGACTGAACTTAAGTAGTGACTGTCAGACAGTCAAAAAACAATTTTGTAACAACCTACTAAGTGCAAGGTGGGCATCTAGGTGGCACGGTGAATAGAGGGCTGGGCTTAGAGTAAGGAAGACTCATCTTTGTGAGTTCAAACCTGGCCTCAGGCACTTACTAGCTGTATGACCCTGAGTAAATCACTTTACCCTGTTTGCCTCAGTTTATTTATCTGTAAAATGAGCTAGAGAAAGAAATGGCAAAGCACTTCAGTATCTTTGCCAAGAAAATACCAAATGGGGTTATGATGAGTTGGACACCACTGGAAAACACCTTAACACCAAAATGAATCAAAAGACAATGCTTGACCCAGTAATACCACTTCTAGGGTTGTATCCCAAAGAGATCATAGAAGTGGGAGGAAGACACATATGCACAAAAATATTTATTGCAGCTCTCTTTGTGGGGGCAAAAAATTGGAAATTAAGGGAATGCCCATCAATTAGGGAATGGCTAAATAAGTTGTGCTATATGAATGTAATGGAATACTATTGTGCTATAAGAAATGAGGAGCAGATGGACTTCATATTTACCTGGAGAGGTTTATACAAACTGATGCTGAGTGAGAAGAGCAGAACCAGGAGAAATTTGTACGCTTTGATAAACTAGACTCTTCTCAGCAACACAAGGTTATAAGACAACTCTAAAAGATTCAGGATGGACGGAGATATCTACATTCAGAGAAAGATCTAGAAAGAACAGAGTTTAAATGGAGACTGAAACAAACTACATGTTCTCTTTCTTTTCCATGTTTGGTTTTGTTTCCTCTTTCCCATTGTTCATTCCATTGGTTACAATACTTCTATACAACCAGACTAATGTCCAGTGTGAAAGTATTTGCAGAGCCTATACTTGATTGCATGCCGCCATTGGTGGGGGAGGGAGGAAAGGGAGGGAAGAAAATTTGAAACTCAAGGGATTGTGGAACTAAATCTTGTAAACTAAAAGTAAATAAATCAATGTTTAAAAAAAAGAAGATAATCCCTGCCTTCTGGGAGATCACAATTTAGTGGGGGTTTGAAGGAAAGGAAGGGGATGGATGTAGAACGGACAAGACTCAACTATTGATCATATATTGTGCGGAGGGTGGAAGAGTAAAGAGGTAAAGTCAACCTCAGGGTTGAATTTCTAAGGCTCAGAGATGTTTTCCTCTCCATAAAAGTTAGGAGCCGATGGGTAAGTCCTGAAGAACTACTCTGCTACCCTATACTTTTGGGAAGATAAAAATGTCTCCTCAAACCTGAGTTCAAAGTCTCTAAAAGTAATGAATTTAAAGTTTAATGTAAGCATAGCCTCTGACCTTGAGTGACACATATGCATGAATGGAAAAGATATTAGAAAAATTATAGCCTCCATGAAAAGCTGAGGCTTTTTTTCTATACAAAATCAGAAGTCTTCAATCTCAGGCCACTGCTTTCTTCATGGACCTGGATCCTAGCTGACAGCACTTGTGCTGGTAGGATTAGCAACAGAGCAGACACCAGAGACTCACAGATCTTATATAACATCCCCTGTACCTCACCCCCACCAGCTTTTCTGGAAAGTAATTTGAACTATGTCCCAGAAGGATATACCGTGCGTGTACTTTAACCCAGAAATATTAGTACTAGGCCTTTATCCCCCAAAAAATTAAAGGAGGAAAAGGATACACATATTCAAAAATATTGGTAGTAACTCTTTTCAAAGTTGCAAAGAACTAGAAACTAAGGAGGAGTTCATCAATTATGGAATTATGGTATAGGAATGTTCTAGGATGTAAGAAATGAGAGAAAGGGAAGAGTTTGAAGAAACTTGGGAAGACTTGTATGAACTAATGCAAAGTGAGCAGAGCCAGGAGAACAATTTATATAATGACAAGAACACTGTAAAATTGAAAATTTTTTTAAATTTAAGAACTATGATGCACACAATAGTCAGCCCTGATTTTGAAGGACCACTGATGAAACATGCTACCCACCCGGCTAATAGAACTGTAATAGACTCTGGGTGCAGAATGAGCAATGGCCAATGTGGGAATTTGCTTTGCTTACTGTGAGCATCTGTTAGACCACTAGGTGGCGCAAGTACGTACACTGCTGGGCCTGGAATTAGAAAGACCTGAGTTTCTGAGTGTAAATTGAAGTATAATTTTCTGGCCTCTTTTCACTTCTCTTCACTTTTTTTCGGTGATGTGCCTAATATGGAAATATGTTTTGCGTAATTTCATGTGTATAATTGACATCATGATTGCTTTTCTTTTCAGTGAGTGGGGAAGGGGCTAGAGGGAGGTAAACAATTTAGAACTCAAAATGTAAAATAATAATAATAATAATAATAAATTTAAAATTTAAAAAATAATTTGAATCTTGCCTCAGTCACTTCCCGGATGTATGACCTAGGAAAAGTCATTTGCCCTCTCTTTGCTTCAGTTTCCTCTACTTTAAAAATAGACAATAATAACACCTACCTTATAGGATTGTTATGAGGATCAAAGGATATTTGTAAAGCATTTAATTCAGTGGTTAGCATACAGTAGCCACTTAATAAATGCTCGTTCCCTTCCCTTACTCCCCCTCCCTATAAAACTTTTCTTTTTTCTTAATCTCCCAGTGAAGAGGAGGATTGGAGGGGGGGGTGGGATCGTTTTGAGGCAATTGGGGTTAAGTAGCTTACTCAGGGTTAAATGATTTGACACAGATATTAAGTATCTGAGGCCAGAACTGAGCTCAGGTCCTCCTGACTCCAGGGCAGGCGCTCTATCCACTGGCAACCCAGCTGTCCCTTATCCATTTCTTTGCCACCATAACAATTACTGCTGTAAATATTTTGGTTTTTTTGGAATCTTTCTTCTTACCAACGATTGCTTATGATTATATGCCTAATAGTAAAATCTCTGGGTCAAAACCTATGGACATGCAAATACTTTCACTTAGCTAGAATTGCCTCAAAAAAAAGAAAAGAAAAGAAAAAGAAACAAAATAGAAGCCCAATGGCTAAACAAATCATGGGACATGACTATAATGAGATATTACCATACTATAATAAATTACAAATATGTTAGATATAGAGAAACATGGAAAGCTCTACATGAACTAATGCACAGTAAATTAAACAGATCCAAGAAAACAGTATACACAATGACTAGAAAAACTGAAATGGAAGAAAAACTCACAAAATGATCAAAAGTGAATTTTGCAGCATGCAAAAAAGTTCCAAATTATTAATAATAAGAGAAATGATAATCAAAACAACCTGGAGGCTTCACCTTATGTTCTGTAAATTGGTAAAAATGACCAAAAAATGGTTACAGACAATGTTAGAGGGGTTGTGGAAGAATAGGCATATTAATACATTGTTGCTGGAGCTGTGAAATGGTACAACCATTTTGGAAAACACTTTGGAATTACAGAAATAAAGTGACTAAAATGTCCATACAAAATGTCCCCATATACTCCAAAATATCTATAGCAGCACTTTTTATGGTAGCAAAGAATGGGAAAGAAGGTATATTCCTACTAATTGGAGAATGGCTAAACAAATTATGGTACATGAATGTAATGGAATGTTACTTTGCTGTGAGAAATTACATGTGTGATGAATACAGAGAAGCATAGCAAGATCAATATGAACTGATGCAGACGGAAGTAAGCAGAACCAAGAAAACAATATACATAGTAACTACAACAATTCAAACGGAAAGAACAACACACCAAAAATAAATAAATAAGTTAAACAAAATTATAAAGATCAAGTAGGGATCAAATAAAAAGATATGAGAAGATACCCCTAACCTATTCCTGAAGGAATAACTTCCCTGAAGGGAAGTGACAAGTCCACAGTTGTTATATATTGCATGTTTTTGGACTTTTTCAATGTATCAATCAGTTGTGCTGACTTTTTTTCTCTTTTTCCTCTCCAAAAAGTACTACATTAAATATAGGAAGGAAGATGGGGGTAAGATACATGAAATACTATGGTGAAACAGAAAATATCAATAAAGACTTATTTTTTGAAAAAGGTGAATGTTGCAGAATTACAAAGAACAAAACAAATCTGGTCCCAAAGATGGGATATGAGAAAACCCATTGCATCCCACCCCTTTGCAAAGGTGGGAATTTCCTGGATATGGAATACAAAATATACTTTGACTTTTTTGATGTACTAATAGGTTTTGCTGATTTCCCCTCCTCTCTCACTCTCTTTGATATTCTGTTATCTTAAATGATTCTGTGATGCTGGGAGAAATTTAGGTGATATAAAACCAAAAAGATATAAGTCAGTTTTTAAAAAATAAAGCATTTGCTTTTAACTGATAAGGAAGACTGATAAGTTGAAGAGCTCCCAATTTGGAAGCTATTGAAATAGGTCAGGTAGCACTGAGCTGGACCTAAAGTATAGAACAGCTATATGAATGGAGAGAAGAGGATGGCTTAAAAAGACATTGTGGGTACCTTCTCACCTTTGCCACATTGGTCTCCATTATGCATAGATCTTATCATGTTGAACTGTGAGGACTACCTTTTCGCTCTGATTTTGAAAGTCATTAATTAGACAATATTATTACTGGAGCCCAAATATTTGCATTTGTATCAATGAGAGTCTGGCTGTGGAGATTTCAGAGGCATTAAATCAAATTAAATTCAGATACCTTTTATCAATGCAAGGACCAACCATTTTTTTCTACAAGACCAATGATGAAACATGTTTCTTACCTCTTGGCAGAGAGATGGGTGCAAGATGAGACATACATTTTCATGTATAAATTTGGTTTTCAAAAAATAACATCTTATTTTCCCCAATTACACATAAAAACAAATTTTAACATTAGTTGGTTTTTTAAAAGTAATTTGAGTTCCGAATTTTCTTGCTCCTTCCTTCCCTGAGATGGTTAGCAATTTGATATACATTACACATGCACAATCATGCAAAACATTTCCATATAGTCATGGTGTGAAAGAAAACACAGACTGAGAAAAAATAAGGTAAAAAATAGTCTGCTTTGATCTGCATTTAGTCTTTATTGGTTCTTTCTCTGGAGGTGGATAGCATTTTTCATTATGAATCCTCTGGAATTTTCTTGTATCATTGCATCGCTGAGAAGGGCTAAGTCAATGAGTTTGTTTTGTTTGATTTTACTTATTTGTTACAAGGAAGGACTTTTTTGTGGGGGAAGATTTGTAGTTGGAAGTGAGGAGTAGTGTTAGTAAGACAAAATTAAGTAAAAGGAAGGATCATCAAAGAAATATTTTTAAATGCACATATAAGTATAAGGAAATTCATACGAGTAATGGTACTACCATGTGAAATTTAATACATATATATTTTTAAAATAAATTTATTTTTAGTTTTCAACATTAACTTCCTTAAGTTTTAAATTTTCTACTCTCCCTCCTCCCCATCCCCCCCAGATGACATGCAGTCTGATATGGGTTCTACGTATATATTCTTATTAAACATATTTTCACATTAGTGATGTTGTATAGAAGAATTAGAATGAATGGGAGGAACCATGAGAAAGAAAAAACAAAAAAGGGAGCAAATAATCTGCTTTGCTCTGCATTCAGACTCCATGGTTCTTTCTCTGGATATGGCTGACACACATGAATCTTTTGGAGTTGTTTTAAGTCCTTGCATTACTGAGAAAAGCTAAATCTATCAAAGTCAGGCATCACACACTGTGGTTGTTACTGTGTACAATGTTCCCCTGGTTCTGCTCACTTCATCCAGCATCCACTCAAATAAGTCTTTCAAGGTTTTTCTGAAGTCCATCTACTCATCATTTCTTATAGCAAAAAAGTATTCCATTACATTGATATACTACAACATGATCGGGCACTTCCCAATCAATGGGCATCCCCTCAGTTTTCAGTTCTTGGAAACCACAAAAAGAGCTGTTATACATATTTTTGTACATGTGGATACTTTCCCCATAAGACAAAAGCCCTTTTGACAGTTCTGCTAAAATGGAGATCATTTGCTAGAATTCTCCAACATTTTCAGCATATAGTAACTGAATTACAAATTAGTTAAATTAACACATTCCTGTATCTAAAAACTAGAAATTGAAAACCCATAACATCATTGATTTACTGGCTGGAAGGGCAATGAAGAAGTCCTCTTCTGTGTTCTCAAGACCTCTGTAGAGCCTTGGTGATTCTTCAATCAACTTCACAAAAAGGGTTTGCATTTGCCAATATGCTGCAAGAATATTGTTCTACATGACCTAGCCCAGGCTAACTGTCAGGAACCCAGATTCAGGAATGTGTAGATTAGGAGCTTGGGTAGGAGTCTGGGCCTAGGTATCAAACTGATCCACGGCCAATTACTCCAGCATCTAAAGATCATCTACATGAACAGCAGGAGAATTTTGATACAGCATCATTCAGCATAGCCCAGCTCTGGGAAATGGGATTTATTTTCATTTTTTAAATTGTAGATTTGTTTTATTTTATTTTTTAAATTCACTCTTGTATTTATTTTTAGTTTACATCATTCATTTCCACAAGATTTTGAGTTACAAATTTTCTCCCCATCTTTCCCCTACCTATCACCCCAAAACAGCAATCCCACTGAATACCCCCTCCCCCATTCTGCTGTCTCCTATATCCTCCCTCATCCACCTTCTGATTTTCTGGTAGGGCAAGATGGATCTCCATACCCCAGTACCTGTATATCTTATTTCCCAGTTGCATGTAAATAATAATAACAATGATTTTAAAAAAAACATTTGATTTTAAAACTTTAAATTCCATATTCTTTCCCTTCCTCCCTTGTCTCTCACCCTTACTGGGAAGAAAAGCAGTTCAATATAGGTTGTACACGTGTAGTTACACAAAACATTTCCATTGTGAAAGACTGACTATATTTCCCCCTGACACTTGTTCTATTCTCTACTTTGTCCTTTCCCTTTTCAAAAGCCTGTGTTTCTAACTACCCTCCCCCCTAAACTGCCCACCCCTCCATCATCCCCTCTTTCATCCCCTTCTCTCCTACTCTCCTATAGGGCAAGATACCCAATTCAGAGTGTACGTCATTCCCTCCCTAAGCCAAATTCAATGAGAGTAAGGTTAACCCATTCCCCTTTGCCTTCCTGTTCTTCCCCTCCATTGTAACAGTTATCCCTTGCCTCATCTATAAGATATAATTTACCCCATTCTGTCTCTCCCCATCTCCTCTCATTATATTCCTCTCCCACCTCTCAATTTCACCTTTTAAATATCATCCCTTCCTATTCAATTGATCCTGTGCCTTCTGTCTATGTATACCTGCACTCATATACATACACACTCACATATGTATTCATATGCATATATGCCCTCCTATATAGACATATATGTAATGTATACATAAATATATACACGTTTATATTCCCTTCAACTATCCTCATACTGAGAAAAGTTCATAAGTTACAATTATCATTTTTCCTTATAGCCATGCAAATAGTTCAACTTTGATAAGTTCCTTATGCTTTCTTTTCCCTATATATCTTCTCATGTTTCTCTTGTTTCTTGTATTTGAATGTCAAATTTTCTATTTAGTTCTGGTTTTTTTGTCAAGAATGCTTGAAAGTCATTCACCTCATTTAATGACTATATTTTCTCCTGAAACATTATGCTAAGTTTTTCTGGGTAGGTGTACATATATTAAAAAAAAACAAGTTGTACACAATAGAGATTCATGGTTTCATCTACAAGATTCTTTTTTAAGTACTTATGGAAATGGCCATCTTTATTAATGCTTGTCAGGTTCATAAGAAGAAAAATATTTTAATAAGATAATATTTTAATAAAGTTTTAACTTTAATGTAGATTACATCTCTTTCAATGAAGACATAGGCTTAAATCCCAATTCTGAGACCTTGGGTAAGTCACTGATCAATGCAAATGAGCAATTATGATTTCAGAACACCGGTGGTGAAGCGTGTCTACAACCTCTTGGTGCAGAATGAGACACAAAAATGATCAGAAGCATAATAATCTGGAGAGATTTATATAAACTGATGCTAAATGAGGAGAGCAGAACCAAGAAAACATTGTACACAGTTACAAACACATTGTATCTATGTTGACTGACTTTGATAGACTGGGCTCATCTCAGCAATGCAAGGCTGTAAGACAACTCCAAAAGACTCATGGTGGAAGGGGTTGTCCACATCCAGAGAAAGAGCTACAGAAGCTGAATGCAGATTGAAGCAAACTACCTGCTCCCTCTCTTATTTGTTTTGTTTTGTTTCTTCTTCCTCGTTATTCATTCCATTGGTTATAATGCTTCTTTACAACTTGACTAATATTTAATGTGAAGATACATGTAGAACCTCTATCGGATTTCATGCCACCTTGAGGGGAGTGGAGGAGAAAATCTGGAACTCAAAAACTTATGGAACTGAATGTTCTAAACTAATAGTAAATAAGTTTTTTTTTTTTAAAAACCTGATCAATATGTGAATTTGTTTTCCCTTGAACTAAGTTTCCTCATCTGTAAAGTGAGGGCATTGGATTAGATGGCCTCTTAGGCCCTTTCAGTTCTACAGGGTGTCCCTAAAGTCTGGACACATAGGAAATCTCATTAACTATGCATATTTTCAAGAAATGAAATGAATGAAAATTTCAACAACATTATAATTAGCATAAATTTTAGCCATGACAATTTCATATGGAATAAAAGCTTTCATTGGCTATGGGAGACTATTTTCCATATTAATGAGATTAATTTAATTAATTAATGAGATTTCCTATGAGTTTCCTATGTCTTCCTATGAAATCTCATTTATGCTAATTAAATAAAATGTTAGTTTGTTTTGTCTTTGCATTTGAAAGAGCATTAAAGCAACAATTCCCAGTCTTCTTTTAGTCCCTTGACTTTTGGCAAACCTTCTTGTATCCCCATTAAATATGAAAAGTAACAAATTCTAGAATTTACCATAATATGTACATTAAGAAATAAAGTTTGATTCATTCCAAAAGAATAATGCAGTTAGTTCCCCAAATATTCTTCATCCCCACTTGACCAGCTTCTCATACTGTAAGTTGGGAACCACTGCTCTAAAGGAAAAGGGAAGTTTTCAGGTTGCATAGAGAAGAAAGGGGGGGGGGGAGAAGAAAGAAGGGAGGGAGAGATAGAAACAAAGGAGAGAGAGAGAGAGAGAGAGAAGGGGAGGGGAGGGGAGGGGAGGGGAGGGAAGGGGTAGGGAAAGGGAGAAGGGGAGGGAGAGGGAGGAGAGGGAGAGGGAGTCAGAGGACGTCGACTCTGATACTATGTATGTCTCTTACCTTCTGTGGAGCTCAGTTTCTTCCTCTGGCAAAAAGAGGGGGCTGGAGCTAAAATACGTCCCGTTCAGCTCAACTGTTGAATTTAAGTACGCAGGGCACTGGCTCATTGGGGTAGGGAGAGTGAATCCTCCGCTATGAGCAACTGACAATCCTACGTAGCGGCTTCAGGCTTTTGCTTGGCTGTATCCAAGCCTCCGGCGGCGGGTGTATAGAGGAGGATTGCTACAGGTTAAATTTTTAAAGAGAAAGACAAAAACAAAAAGCTGTCATTATCGCAGGCCCCTCTACTCCCTTAAGACTTCCGGAAGTTAAAGTTTCTCCACTAATCAAAGAAGTGCATGTCCCAGGGCAGAATGGAAATAGCCCAAGACGAGGGTGGGGTGGGGAGGCCTCACCCCAGGGACTGGGAAGAAAGAAGGAAATATTACTTTATTATTTACTCATACTCATTCCACCGAGGAAGGGCAACGGATGGGACTGGAAGAATGCCAAACGTGGAGTCCAGAGACTTCATTTCGAGTCTCACTCCCCTAATCTCCCAGTCTTAATTTCTTAATTTCTTCCTCTGTAGAAGGTGCGCTCGGGGCCGCTAGGGGGCGCGGTGGCTATTCCTAATTCTACTCTGGTCTGGGACGATTACTAGCTGTGTGACTGGGCAACTCACTCAACCCCACCTGTCTCAGTTTCCTCATCTGTCAAATGAGCTGGAGAAAGAAATGACAAACCGCTCCAAGATCTTTGCCAAGAAAACCCCGAATGGGGTCACAAAGATTCAGACACAACTGAAAAACAACAATAACATAAATGGGAGCAGTAACTAGCTCGGGATATATTTGAGAGGCTCAAAAGAGATTATGAAAAGCACCTTCCCAGTCTTTTTTTAAGGGGGGGAGGGGGAAGAAAGGCAAGGCAATTGGGGTTAAATGACTTGCCCAAGGTCACACAGCTAGTAATTATTAAGTATCTGAGGCTGTATTTGAATTCAGGTTCTCCTGACTCTAAGGTCCTGCTCTATTCACTGAGCCACCTAGCTGCACCTCTTTTGGAGTATTAAAGATCAACTTATAAATACCACCTACCAAAGAACATTAATTCAGCAACTACTGTATTTGGGGTGAACGGGGCACTAAGGGTGAGGGTGGTGGTGAGTCTATCAGGAAAGATATTTGGTACTTTGGGTATCATACTGTTTGTTGTTTAGTCGTTTCAATCGGGTCCAAGAGTCAGACTCTTTGTTACCCCATTTGGGGTTTTCTTTGGAAATCATGGAGTGGTTTGTCATTTCCTTATCCAGTTCATGTTTTATTGATGTTTTATTGTGTGCATGTGTGTGTTTTACCATTCTTCATTTTAAAAATTGATTTGTTTACTTTTAAGTTTACAAGACTCAGTTCCACAATCCCTTGAGTTTCAAATTTCCTCCCCTCCCTCTCCCCCCTACTCTCATGGTGACATGCAATCAATTATGGGATCTGCAAATACTTTCACATTAGACTTTAGTCTGGTTATAAAGAAGGGTTGTAACCAATGGAATGAACAATGGGAAAGAGGAAACAAAATCAAACAAGAAAAAGAACGAGAGCAGGTAGTTTGCTTCAGTTTGCATTTAAACTCTGTTCTTTCTAGATCTTTCTCTGAATGTAGACATCTCCTTCCATCATGAATCTTTTGGAGTTGTCTTATAACCTCACATTGCTGAGAGGAGCCCAGTCAATCAAAATTGGTCATCACACATGTTGGGTCTGTAATTGTGTGCAAATTTCTCCTGGTTCTGCTTTTCTCACTTAGCATCAGTTTGTATAAGCCTCTCCAGG
>CM053599.1:166499921-166510488 GCA_028646575.1 Pseudocheirus occidentalis | reverse complement strand
AACATTGTACTGAATAAAGATTTGTAATGGAATAAACAGAGTGTTCACTAATACTATGTAATCCGAATCTTAAAAGCTCCTCACAGTAGCATTCTCTCAGGAATCTACTGCTGATTGGCTTTACAGTGTGACACAGGAAAATGCTTCTATAAACAAGGATCTATAAAAGGAAGAAATCATCCTTAAACAATATTCCTCAGCATCAGCAATCATTTCCGTAAAACTTCATTAGCCTCTGAAATTCAGGCTACTACCTAAAGTATGTTTGAATTTACAAGAAAAGAAAAACAGTAAGAAACTATCACTAAAATCAGCTTTGAAAAACTAAACTACAACTACACTGTAGGAAAAAAAAAAGCCGGAAGACACTAAATGAAAATGAACTACTTTAATAAGATGTGCATATATTAAAAAGATTTAGACTTAATACTCTTTTTTGATAATATTGTATTAGTTGATAAGCCATGGAATAACTCAAAAGGATTACTCTTTACTGCCAAATATTAGCCAATTTCAAGACATCTATTACTTTCTTTTTACTATGATAGGAGTTATAAATTATTTCTTGTTATATTTCATTAAATACATGTACATGCACAGAAAAATTATAATATTATAAACAGATAAATAGCATTTTCAAATGTGCTTGTATGTATTATAAGGGAGCTAAATTCCTTTTCAGAAATCTAGTTGAGTACACTTTAAAAACTGTTATATCTGAAAAGGCCTTGAGTGAGTGATTTAGGTTGTAATACAATCTGGAGTAAGAGGGATTTAGCATGAATTGAAAAGTGTGACAGCGTAATCCCATAGCACATATCCATAGCTAAACAGGAATAAAAAAACATATCTTAAAACATCCTTCCCAGAACATTTCTGAAGCTTGAAACGTCCTTTAAAAGTACTGCCTACAAAACACAACAGGAAATGGACCCTAGGGAATAAAAGAAAACACCCTTCTCCTACTTTTGGAAGCAATGGGTATTATTCCTAGAAACCACAGATCAGTCCTAGAAGAGAAAAGTTCAAAGGGTACCTATTTCCGTGAAAGAACTTTCTGTTATGGTCTGTCTGCTGCCATAGAAGTTCAAAAAGCATGGCTAGTGTTATCTATTATCTTATTTTAAAATAATTTTAAGGCATGCAGGAGCCCCATTTGCCTAATATTGAAAGGTCATGGAATAAGATCATCAGCATTTTTGCATCTCATCTTACCAAACTGGGGCTAAAATTTAAAAGTTTAATGTTAGTTACATAACTATGTTCCCAAATTTCTTACCAACTGCTAACATGATGGTTTAGGAGTTTATCTTATTTTATAAAGCAACATCTTTTTTAGGGTTAGCATAACCCTGAAGTATAAAAAAATGTCATAGAAAACGTTCATTTTATGCCATTGGAATTTGACTCATTCCCATCAATCTAGTGTCTTGAACCAATGGTCTTCAAATTTAACTTAACAAAATTTCTCAAACTATCTGCAAAAATGATTAAAGTTCTCTTTGTTTCTGGTTCCCTTACAAAAACTTAAATAGCCTAAACGTAAAAGATTTTTCATAGTCACTGAGCTGAGATTCTACAAGCAGACTCAACTCAAAACTGTTGTTATAGTTTACAAAATCATCAGATAGAAACTGGCTATGTAAACACTGACATAATCCAAAACTACAGCAGCAAAAATAGTATCACAGTGCAGAAAATGCTTGAATTCTAGAAAAATACATTTAGTATTTGTACAAAATTCTACAGATGAGTTTTGGAGATTCAGTATGGTAGTTCAGTCAGCTTGGAAGGAACAAGAAGTGTGTTCAAACTCAGCTTGGTCAGTTTCTCAATTTTTCCTGAGCAGCTGTAAGGTTCCAAATTAGATAGTGCTTGTCTTGACTTTCCTAAAAATAAATAAACACACACATATATATATATTTGGAGACACAATAACCTTTCTTTCGAGGCTACATTTGCCACACAATTAACTGACAGGAATTAGTTGAATTCTAGACCCAGTTGACAACACACTCTCTGTCCCACCCCCATCCCCAAACACTTCACAACCAGGTAGCTTCGTGATTATCAATCTAGTTTTGATGGGGTAACATAAAACAAAACATTCCACTGTTGAAATCTTACATTATACCTCATCATTTTCTCCCCTTTGATGTGTGAAATCTCTGCTAGGACAGGAAAACTGATGATTTTAGAATAAACAATCTCTTTAACTGTATCTCCCTATCTCCCCCAGGCTGGAAATGCAATGACCACTCCCTGACCCCACTTCTAACTGACTTGGAAGCTTTGGCCAGCTCTATTTCTGACTTGGGTTGCACGCAGGGTACTAGACTGTAAAAATCATGAAGACAAAGACCATATTTTGTCTAAATTCTATTATCTTACTCAGTGCCTAGCACAGTGTTCTATAATAGCATGGTTTTAATAAATGCTTATTCAAATGACATCACTAAATGAAGAAATTAATATAGCAAACAGAAGAAGTCAAAACCAAGACCATGCCAATGCCAGACTGATAGCTGTTACATTACCATTTGGTCTGCCTGTTGCTGTGGTTCAGCCATTTTTCAGTTGTGCCCAAGTCTTGGTGACCCCATTTGGTGTTTTCTTGGCAAAGACATTGGAATGATTTGCCATTTCCTTCTCCAGATCATTTTACAGATGAGGAAACTGAGTCAAATAGGATTAAAAGATTTGCCCAGTGTCACACAGCTATTAAACATATGAGGCTGCATTTGAACTCTGGTCTTCCTGACTCCAGGCCCAGTGCTCTGTGCCACCATGCTGCCCTGAGTCTGCAAAGCTGTACAAGGCACCATCAGTATGGGCTGTTGAGGAGGACAGAAACGGGTATATATTCTACACTTTTGCTTAGCTGAACTACTATGTGGACTCTTGTTGTAGCCTTCTGGCTGGTCTGCCTCAAATTTCTCTCCAAACCAGGCCATCCTCTATGCATCTGTCAAACGGATCTTCCTAAAACACAGATGTCACCACTATAGTGGTCCCGATTTCACTTCAGGATCAAATATAAAAATTTGTTTGACTTTTCAAGCCCTTTATAATCTGGTCCTCCTACCTTTCCAGTTTTTCTTATCTACTACTGACTGTCATATTCTCCATGATCCAGGCAAACTATCTCCAGACCTCAGTGCATTTTCATGGGCAAACCTCCATGCCTTGGAATGCTCTCCCTCCTCCTCTCTGCCTCCTAGCTTCTTGATTTCCTTCAAGTTCCAGATAAAATATTCAGGAGGCCTTTCCCAGTCCTTAATGCTTTGCCTTCCCTCTGAAATTGTCTCTAATTAACCTGACTTTATCTTGTTTGTATAAAGTAATTTACATATTATCTCCCCCATTAGACTGTGAGGCTCCTCCAGAGTAGGGAGAGGTTTTTCTTTCTTTATATCCCTCATGGGTAGCATGGCCTGCATGTAGTAGACAATCAATAAATGCCTGTAGTCTTGATTCTTTACACATTGAAGGTTTTTGCTGTTTACGTATAGTATTTGCTCACATATCCCTTCTGACTTCCTTGTTTACTTCCAATGAAGATGCAGAACACAACCATTTGCTAACACGGATTTCCCATTCTACTGATCTGGCCAAACTAAACTCTGTGTTCCATAGTGAATTATCCTTGTTAGAATGGAAAGTTCTTGTGATCAAGGCCCATTCCCTATCTATCTTTGTCTCTCCAGTCCCCTGAATAATACCTACCTGTCATATAGGAGGTACATATTTATTCACTGATTAAGAACAAAGTTATGAAAACATGTTTTGCACGACCTTACATGTATAATAGGTATTATATTGCTTGACTTCACAATAAGTTAGGGAGGAGAAAGGGAAGGAATTTGGAACTCTAAATTTTGAAAAAATTGTTTAAAAAATTTTAAAGAAATGAAGTTAAAATGGTATAAGCAGTTATCTAGATTTTTACTTCGCTTGTGGTTGAGTGTTAAGAAATAAAAAGGGTCTAATTGAAGAAGGAGGTACTAGAGAGGGGAGAAGTATAACAAGGAGGACAGGGACAGATTGATGAGGTGCATAGGAGGAATTGCCCCAAATCTTTTTAACCCTCCCTTGACACTAGGAATTTCTATATTTCTACACTTTACTCAATATTTAAGACACCTCCCAACCTCCTCAGCCCTTTCCCCTACTCTATCCTTTCCTCATCCTGCCTCAAATGCAGAAAGACCTTCTACCATACTACCTTCTAGATGACAAACACAAGACTGACCTTCCCTTCCTTTGGAGCTATCAAAGAAATTTCCTAATGAGAAATCACAGGAAATTTAAGGGGAATAAAAAGTGTTTAAAGGACTTCGCACATGAATAGAAAGAAGGCATAGCTTCCTATGTACCTGACTTGACTAGCAGTTTTCCCTGTGCTACATGTAATTTATAATGAAACTTTTAGGGCTATATTTTATCTTTTCTATATTCCCTAAGGTCCAGGATCTTACTGTCTGTTCCAAAACTAACCCTCCCCTTACTACCTCCAAATACCTATGAAATCTAAGCCCTTTTAGGAGAAGGGCTATTTTCCTCTTTGTCTCTCCAGCATCTTACACTGTACCTGGAATATAGTAAGTGCTTATGAAATATCTGTTCATTAATTGAGCAGCTGATCCAAGCACATGTATGCTGCTGGTGCTTAAAAAGTGTTAATAATAATAATGAAGTCAGCAGCCACTTGTTCATTTTATATATGCTAACACTGTCAGCATTTTAGCTAGATTTTCCTTTAGAAAAATCTGGCAGATCAGATTTGCTCTCATCTCTTTCTGAGGACATCTCTGCTCCACTCATCAGTCTTTATCCCTAAGATTATTGCTGAGTATATCAGCCTAAGTGTCATATATCTTAGTATGTTCATACTCATGATGAAAGAGGGAAGACTGGATTGAAAACCACCATGATAGAGACCCCCTGTCTGATCAAGGTGAAGAAACCTGTATAAAGAACAAGCTAATCAAATCCCCATTATACTGGGTCACTAGGTAGAGTTTCTAGAAAGTCATTCCACTTCTCCCTTGAAAACTTTAGGTTTTGTATACACCATAAAGGAAAAGATCGACCTTCTGTTCTCTGGGATCATTCCACTCTGGATTCCACCTTACCATAGATAACTGCTGTCTGAGTTGAACCACGACCCGTTTGTGAGCTCCAGCCAGGGCAATGAAATAGAACATGATAAGGCTACAAAAATAAGAGAGGGAGCAAAAACATGAATTTAGGGATTTTAAAACATTATTTGCAGTAAAAGCAGTAATCAGACAAAAATGTATATCTCTAAATGCTCACATCAATAAAATAGAGCAGACTAATAAATTGGGTATGCAATTAAAAAACAAGAAAAAGAACAAATTAAAGATCTTCAACTAAACACCAAAGAGGAAATCCTAAAAATTAAAGGTGACATTAATAAAATTGAATATAAGAAAACCATTGAATTCATAAAGAAACTAGGAGTTAGTTTTAAGAAAAAACAGTCAAATAGATAAACCACTGATTAATAAGATATTTAAAAAATAAAGAAGAAAACCAAATCAACAGTATCAAAAATGAAAAAGGTGACTATACCACTGAAGATGAAATCAAAACAATTACTGGGAGTTATTTTGCCCAATTATATGCCAATAAATTAAACAATTTAAGTGAAATGGAAGCACACTTAACAAAAATATAAAGTGCCTAGTTTAACAGAAGAGGAAATAGAATATCTAAATAAACCTATTTTAGAAAAAGAAATCAAACAGGCCATAAATTGAGCAGGGTCCTAAGAAAAAATCATCAGCATCAGATGGATTTACAAGTGAATTCTACCACACATTTGAAGATCAACTAATTTCAATATTAAATTATTTGGAATAATAAGCCAAAAAAGAGCCCTACAAAATTCCTTTTATGAAACATATGTGGTGCTGATACCTAAGCCAGGAAGAGCAAAAACAGAGAATGAGAGTTATAGATTAATTTCACTAAGAAACATGGATGCAAAAATCCTAAAAAAAAAAATACTAGCCAGGAGATTAAAACAATATATCAGAAAGATTATACATCGTGACCAATTTGGATTTATACCAAGAATGCAGGGATGGTTAAGCATAAGGAAAACTATCAGCATTACTGATTACCTCAATAACAAAAATCATAACATTTATATCAATAGATGCAGAAAAAGCTTTTGACAAAATACAGTACTCATTTCTACTAAAAACACTTGAAAGCATAGGCATAACTGGATTTTTTCCCCTTAAAATGATAAGAAGCATCTACCTAAAACCACTGGCAAGCATTATTATTATTATTATTATTATTATTATTATTATTATTATTATTATTATTTTACTTTTTGGAGAGGGGAAGGCAGGACAATTGGAGTTAAGTGACTTGCCCAAGGTCACACAGCAAGTATTAAGTGTCTGAGGCCGAATTTGAACTCAGGTCCTCCTGATTCCAGGGCCAGTACTCTGCTCGCTTCACCACCTATCCAACCCTGACCAGCATTATTTGTAACAGGGATAAGAGCAAAACAGGGATGCTCATTATCACCACTATCATTCCAAATTGTATTAGAAATGTTAGCAATAGCAAAAAAGAAATCGAGGGAGCTGAAATGGGTAATGAGGCAATAAAAACTCTCTCTTTTTGTAAATGACATGATATACTTGGAAAATCCTAGAAACAACTAAAAAGTTAGTTAAAAACAATCATTTTAGCAAAGTAGCAGGACATAGATCTTTGGCATTTCTATATATCACCAACAAAACCTTGCAAGGAAAGATAGTAAGAGATATCCCATTTTAAATAACCATAAAAAGCATAAAATACCTGCCAAGACAAACCCAGGAACTACCTGAATATCACTATAAAGCACTTTTTTGTGTGTGTGCATTTTTGGGGGAGGGCAGTTGGGGTTAAGTGACTTGCCCAAGGTCACACAGCTAGTTTTTGTGTTAAGTGTCTGAGACCAGATTTGAACTCAGGTCCTCCTGACTCCAGGGCCGGTGCTCTATTCACTGCGCCACCTAGGCACCCCTAAAACATTTTTTATACAAATAAAGTCAGATTTAAATAATTGCAGAAATATTAATTATTCATGGGTGAACAGAGCTAAAATAATAAAAATTATAATTCTACCTAACTTAATCATCTTATTCAATGCCATCCCAATTACATTACCAAAAAAAAATTTTGTTGACTAAAAGTAAATTGAGTAACGTAAAAATAAAATTCATCTGGAAGAACAGAAGGTCAAATATATCAAAGGAATTAATGGAAAAAAATTAAAGGAAGGAAGTTTAGCAATACTATATCTTAAAACTGTATTATAAGGCAGCAATTATCAATACTATCTGGTACTGGCTAAAAAATAGAAAGGTGGATCAGTGGAACAGAGTAGACCACAATACACAGTAGTAAATTATTATAGTAACCTTGTTTGACAAATGTAATGAACTTTTGGGATGAGAATTTATTATTTGGTAAAAACTGCTGGGAAAGCTGGAAAGCAGTTGGCAGAAATTGGGCATAGATCAATATCTTATACCATTTACCAAGATAAAGTCAAAATTGGTACATGATCTAGATGTGAAGAAAGACATTACAAGAAAATATGAAGAACATGGAACATATTACCTATTAGACTTATGGATAGGAGAATTTATGAATAAACAAGAAATACAGAGCATTATGAAATATAAAATGAATAATTTTAATTACATTAAATTCAAAGGTTTTTGTACAAGTAAAACCAATGTTGCCAGGACTGGAAGGAAAGCAGAAAATTGGGAAGCGATTTTCTAGATAGTTTCTCTGATAAAGGTCTCATATATCTCAAATATATAATGTTGTCAATTTATAAGAATATGAATCATTTCCCAGTTGATAAATGGTCAAAGGACAGGAAGAGGCAGTTGTTAGATGATGAAATAAAAAGCTGTATGTAGTGATACGGGAAAATGTGTTAAGTCATTATTTATTAGAGAAATGCACATTAAAGCAACTTTGAGATATCATCTCACACCTATCAGATTGGCTAAAATGAGGGAAGGGGAAAAGCAATAGGGGCAGATAATATGAAAAAAAATTATCATTCCTCTACAAGAAACTGAATCATAAAATTTTAGAGCTAATCCAACACCTCCATTTCACAGGTGAGGAAACTGGGATCCCATGAAGTAATAGCAGTTGGTCTTACATTTCAACCGTGTTTTATAGCTTATAAAACACTTCATAAACACTGTTTCACAACATCTACGTGAGGCATGTAGTAAGTACCAGCATTATCCCCATTTTCCAGATTAGAAAACTGAGGCTGAAAGAGAAGAGAAGTGCTTTGTCCAAAGTCCCACAGTAAATAACAGTCAGGGTAGGGTTGGTCTAATTCCCAGATCCAGTGCTGGTCCCACTGACTAAACCATTATGCCCTACCATGCCTCTGCCCTGCTTAACTTGACATCTGTTTTACTGATGCAAAAAATAAATTGACATGGGCTTTACTTACCATATAACAATAAAGAAAGGCACAGCAAATGCTTCTGAAGTGATGCTACGGATGAACGTTTGCAAATAACCCGGAAAAGTGCTTATGGTCTTAGGGACCACTTCCCAGGAGGTGTTATAATTGGTGAAGGGTCCACAGGCCTTGGAAGATGGGATGCTGTTGAAAAAGACCAGTCGTTCATGTCAACCAGCTGAAAGACTAGCAGTCAAGTCAACAGTTTAATGGAAAGATTTACACAGTGTAAAATGAAGTAAACACAGCCGAGAAAGCAATACATGCAATTACAGCAATGATGCAGACCGGTGGTTCTCAACCTTCCAAACGCGGCGACCCTTTAATACTAGTAGGTGGGCATATCTGCATGTGAACGGACTGCCTGAAGACAGAGAGAGGAGTGGTGTCTCTGGTTCCTAAGACCATCAGAAACATGTGTTTTATAATGGCCTTAGACGACCCCTGTGACCCTTGTGAAAGGGTCGTGTAAGCCCCAAAGGGATCGTGACCCACAGGTTGAGAACCCCGGATGTAGACAGATAGAACGGCTACCACAAAATTGACCATATCGCCTCCTATTTAATGAACTTTAGTGGCTCCCTTTCACCTCCAGGATCAACTAGAAAATACTTTGGATTTTATTAATCCTTTTGGATCAAATATAAAATATAAAATGTCATTCATAAAACCTGGCCTCTCCTACCTTACCAGTTTTTTACCCCTTACTTACATCTCCAATAATGTACTCTGTGTTCTAGTGACATTCCTGCACCTGGAGATTCTTCCCACACCACACTCTTATCTCTCCACTCTCAGAATTTTCACTGGCTTGTCCCCCCCGCCTCACCTCTACCTCTTGACTTCCCTGGCAGCTTCCTTCAAATTCCCACCCAAATCCAACCTTCTACAAGAAGGCTTTTCCAATCCCTCTTAAATCTATTACCTTCCTTCCCTCTTACTTATCTCCTCTTTATCCTGTATATAGCTTCTTTGTGCATAGCTGTTTGCATGTCATCTCTCCCTTTATACTGTGAGCTCCTTGGGAGCAGGGACTGGGTCTTTTTTTTTCCTTTCTTTGAATCTCCAGCACTTGTCATAGTAGCCAGCAGGTGCTAAATAAATGCTAATTGACTAGAGTGACACAAAATAAATTTAAAATAAATGCTACAGAATTACAAAGCACAAGTTTGGCCCCTAAGAAGACATTTGCCCTCCACTACTTGGCAGAAGTGAGGGAGCCATGGGTGCAGAACATTGTATTTATTGTCACATTTTTTCAGTGTATTGATAGGCTTTGGATTTTTTTTTTTTAAGTTCTTTGGTATATGGAGCAGTTCTTGGAGGAGTAAGGATCCAAGGGGAAATGTAAGCTATGTAAAAAGCAAAAGATTTCAATAAAAATTTCTTTATAAAAGTAAGAAATCAACTCAAAAGGCTGAACAGTCCTTGAATTCTTATCTATTATCCTAATAAGTTTCTACAAAGGCAAAATAATACTTTAATTTAGGCAAAGAAGTATCTCAGATGCCATTTTAAACTTCTTTTTCAAACTAAAAAACTCAGTCCAGAAACCAAAGTATCTAGATACTCAAGGGTTAGAGAAGACAAATTCACTGATTACTGTGTCATGCTGATTCCCAGTGGAATGAAGGCCAATGTCAGTCCAATTAACAGCACCAACAAGAAGAAAAAATTCGAATTTGATGCTCTGAAAGGCCTTGTGGAGGGTCTACAGGTGTGCATCAGGCTTATCTGTAGAAAGGAGGAAAGAAGAGAGAAAAAAAGATCTCTATTTTAGATTCCTTCTAATATCTGTGAAACAAAAACAAGGATGATGGGTTTAAGAACCAAAATTTTCCTTTTTTCATTCTATCCTCCATACCCAAACACTATTTCCCTGTAGTAAAATTCTCCCATCTACTTCCTGCCATCATTCCTCACTGCCCTATCTAGTTTTTAATTTTCAAGGAAGTATCAGACACCAAAAGAAAGCTCCCAATATCAGTCCCGTGGATGTGACTCTAAGACCATGATCAAACCATCCCACTG
>CM053599.1:166460460-166499821 GCA_028646575.1 Pseudocheirus occidentalis | reverse complement strand
ATAACATATTAATTATATAAATATATATAAAATATATCATAAATAGAATAAATAAGTTCTAATAATAAGTACCTAATAAATTCTCATGTCTAGAATGTCTAGAATTCTGGGTTTAAGAGTTAGGAAGGAGCAAATAGGTGGCACAGTGAATAGAGCACCAGCCCTGGAGTCAGGAGGACTTGAGTTCAAATCTCACCTCAGATACTTGACATTTACTAGCTGTGTGACCCTGGGCAAGTCACTTAATCCCAACTGTTCTGCCTTTCCCCCTCAAAAAAAAAAAAGAGTTAGGGAGACCTGGATACAAATTCTACCTCTGATCTTTACTAGTTGTGTGACCCTGGGCAAGTTAACGCCTCAAGCAACTGTCTAGGATTTATCTGCTAAATAACAGGTTATGCTGTTCTGATGATCTGTAATTGGTAGAGGGAGTTCACGTATTAGAAGTGCCTTCATACTAGGGAATTCAATTCAACTTAACATTTATTAGGCGCCTATGGTATGCCAGGCACTGTGCTAAGTACTGATGATACAAAAAGAGGCAAAAGATTCCTGCCCTCAGGGAGCTTACAATTTAATAGAATAAGGGGTATGAGCATTTATTAAGCACTGTACTAAATGCTTTATCTTGTTTGGTCTTCAGCATTTTTCAGCTGAGGAAACTGAGTCAAAAAGAAGTTAAATGATTTGCACAAGTCATTCAATAACAATAATAGGTCATGATCATAGATTTGGAACAAGAAAGGACCTTAGGGGTCGACCCATCTAATCCACCTTCACTGCATTTGACAATACTGTGACTCAGAGTTCAAATAACTTGCCCAGGTTCACACAGGTGGTAAGTAGCTAAGAGCTGGGATTTGGACTCATTTCTTCCAATGCCAAATCCAATCTTATTCAAGCACTTTCTCAGGAATCCCTTCCATAATCCTGAGAGAGAGAGATCAGGGTTAACAGTTACTCAGTCATATCTACTAAGACTCCAAAGCAAAGAAAATGTAATTCCTATGTCTGAGGACAGAAGATCGACCTCAGATTCCAGGGGGTAGATCCTCAACCCACTGATTCTTTAACTGAGAGAGAGATCATCTCAACCCAGTAGTGCCTGCTAGCATAGTTGATTAAGTGGCAACATGGCATAAATTCTGCTGCTCGTTTTCTAGAGCTGCTGAGAGATAGGGAAGGCAGGGCTTATATGCATGTAACCCCAGGGTATATACCCTTTCTTATTTGGAGAATGAAGTGGTTTTTAGGGTTGTTTTTTTTTTAAACTTCAAAGGTCTACCTTTACCAATGTAAGGAACTCCCCGTGTGTAAACTCTCTCATTCATGCAGATCAGAAATTCTTGTGAAATCTAGAGTTGCCTGGGGTGACTGAGATGTTAAACTTGACCATGTCCACAAAGCTAGTATTTATCAGAGGCAAAATCTGAGCCAAACCTTCCTGAATCCAAGCCTGGCTCTCTCCACTATGCCAACTTGCCCCTCATCTATACATACCATGACAAGGTACCATCTTCAAAGCACATCTCAAGGTTTACCTCCTGTATCAAATCTTTCTTAAACCCTCCACTATTAAGTACCCTCTGTAACAAATTACTCTGTATTTATATACATACACGAATATGTATATATACACACATATAAATATGTATGTGCTTACACACTTGTGTATATGCACATATATATTAAAATTCATGTTTTATGGGAGAAAAAATAGACACATCTAAATAAATTCTATGTACATATATATACTATGCTATATATTATATATAAAGATGGATGGATGGATGGATGGACAGATGGATGGATGGACAGATGGACAGATGGATGGATGGACGGATGGATGGATGGATGGATGGATGGATGGATGGAAGGGTGGGTGGGTGGGTGGATGGATGGGTGGATGGAAGGGTAGATAGATAGATAGGTAGATAGATAGATAGATAGATAGATAGATAGATAGATAGATAGATAGATAGTACATACTAACAATAGTAGGAGGAAACTCCATCTACCAAAGCAGGGCAGCACCACTTTTACAACTCATACTATCAGAGAAATGCATGGAACACTAAAACGGTAAATGCCCAGGATCACACAACAAAGTATGTGGCAGAGATAGACCTTGAACTCAGTTATTCCTGGCTTTGAGACCAGCTCTCTATCCATTACACCACACTGCTATTCTCATGCCATCCTTCACTTCCCAGCCTAATAGGTCTCTTCACCACATATGTATACACTCTCCCTCTCCCCTTCCCTCCCCCCTCTCTCTTTCTTTCTCTCTCCCTCCCTCTCTTTATATATATTGACATAGATATATATATATATGTGTATGTATATATTTATGTATACATATATATACATGTATGTATAAACTGTACACATATACACACAGTATACATATACACACATGTGTATAATTTACTTAGATGTCTATCTGTTGCCTTCCCCACTAAAACGTAAAGTATTCAAGAGCAGGAGCTCTTTGGTTTTGTCTTTGTACCATTAGCACCTAGTGTGGGGTCTGGCACCTTGGAGGCCCCTCTGCCCATCACTTAGGCCCCTCTGCCCATCATGTTAGCACCTAGTGTGGGGTCTGGCACCTTGGAGGCCCCTCTGCCCATCACGGTTAGGCTCCTCTGCCCATCACGATTAGGCCCCTCTGCCCATCACGTTAGGCCCCTCTGCCCATCATGTTAGGCCCCTCTGCCCATCACGTTAGGCCCCTCTGCCCATCACGTTAGGCCCCTCTGCCCATCACGTTTAGGCCCCTCTGCCTATCACGTTTAGGCCCCTCTCATTTCTGCCATTACCTCTTTCACATAAAAGATGATGATAAACTTCACAGTTGCAATTGCAGGAAGGAGGGGGCAGAAGAAGGTTCCAATCCAGCAGATCGTCTGCGCATAAACAATCCCCAGGACGTTATCGGGAATGGCAAATTCCTGTTGCCCCCAGTACTGAATCAATTTCCAAGAAGAACAGTAGGTCACCAGTAACCTAAAAGCAAATGTAATCATCAAAAGATGATATAGAGGGTCAAGCACTATGTGAAGTGCCAGGGATATAAAAAGAAGGAAAGAAAGATTCACTAAAGCACCTACTATGTGTCAACCTCTATACTGAGTACTTTACAAATATTAGCTCATTTAATCCTCACAGCAACCCTGGGGATGCTGTTATTATCCCCATGCTACAGATGAGGAAACTAAGACAGAAAGAAGTTAAGTGATTCGCCCAAGGTCACACAGCTATTACATTGTCTCAAGTGGGATTTGAACTCAGGTCCTCCTGATTCCAAGACTAAATGCTCTATTTACTTTATCACCCAGCTGCAAGCAAGCTAGTCCCTGACCTCATGAATTTTACATTCTAATGAGGAAAAAGAATGCATAATGGAAAGCTGGAAAGAGGGGAGCTTTACAGTTTCAAAAGGACTTTGTCATTGATTGGATCCTCACAACAGACCTGTGAAGAGGACAGGGCAGGGATTATATCTGCCTCTCACAAATGATGGAACACTGAGGCTTACCTAAGTTAAAGGGATCTGTAGCAGAACCAGAACCAAGAACTCTGAACCCAAATCTAGTGACTTCTCCCTTCAACGAGAACTTGGCCCTCCCTGTAAACATGGTCAAAGAATGAGAAATTTCCTCGGAGAACAAATTTACGGATACTGCTGAAGGAACATTATGAATGTAATAGTATTAAAAAAAAAATTTTTTTTTGCACTGAATACAGCGCTGGCCTTGGAGTCAGGAGGACCTGAGTTCAAATCTGACCTCGGATACTAAACACTTACTAGTCATGTGACCTTGGGCAAGTCACTTAACTCCAATTGCCCTGTCTTTCCCCCTCCAAAAAGAAAAAAAAATTTTTTCTAATTAACATCAATTTTCTCTTCCTCTCACTTCTCTCCAAACTGTTGTTCTGTTAAACTGGCACAGAAACTTCCCAGAGGCCTAAGAGAAAATGTTCCTGATTTTACTCTTTCAAAAATACTGAGAGATATGATGGAAAGACATGTCCACATTCAGAGAAAGAACTAGAGTCTGAATGCAGATTGAAGCCAACGACCTGCTCTCTTTCTTTTTCTTGTTTTGTTTTGTTTCCTCCTTCCCATTGATCATTCCATCAGTCATAACCCTCCTTTACAACTCGACTGATGATTAATGGGAAGGTATTTGTAGATCCTGTACTTGATTGCATGCCGCCATGGTGTGGGGTGGGGAGAGAGGAGAAGGAGGGAGAAGAAATTTGAAACTCAAGGGATTGTGGAACTGAATGTTGTAAACTAAAAGTAAACAAACAAATTAATAAAGACAAAAAAAATACTGAGAGAAAAATGGGAAAAGGAAAAAAATGCTCTTGAAGAAAGAAGCCAGATGCTAAATACACATTACACCATAAATACACATCAAAATCTATATACTATTTAGAGGTTCTGGGGCGGCTAGGTGGCACGACCCTGGAGTCAGGAGGATCTGAGTTCAAATTCGGCCTCAGGCACTTAAGCACGTACTAGCTATGTGACCTTGGGCAAGTCACTTAACCCCAACTGCCCTGCCTTCTCCCCTAAAAAAAAAAAAAAGTTCTTTGCCCGGGTATGATAATAGATATGTTTCTGGAAAGTCATACATTAATTTTAAGTCATGGATTACATGCATGAGAACTTGTTATCTATTCAGAACCTGTGATGAATATTTTCTTTTGTAAAATGAAAAATGCTTTTATAAAAGATTTGCAAAATCTTCCCCTGATTTCTCTGGAGTTTTGGGGGGGATACAAGAAAGGGGGCAGGCAGCTAGGTGGCATAGTGGATAGAACACCAACTCTGGAGTCAGGAGGGCCTGAATTCAAATTTGACCTCAGACACTTACTAGCTGTGTGACCCTGGGCAAGTCACTTAATTCTGTTTGTCTCCGTTTCCTCAACTGTAAAATGGACTGGAGAAGGAAATGGCTAACCACTCTAGTATCTTTGCCAAGAAAGCCCCAAAGAGGGTCACAAAGAATCAGTCACGACTGAAAACCAACTGAACAACAACAACAGGGGAGCATAAAAGTTTACCGAAACAATGTCACAAATGGAACGGTAGAGGCTCCAGGATTATGAATGCAGTCATTTTCAGCAAAGCGCAAAATCATGCTTACAAGGGAAGAGACAGTCATTTAATTTCTCACTCTTACCCCTGCTAATTTGTGTTTCACTATCAAGATAAACTGAAAAAGAAGCAGCCCACATTACCGGGGATCTTCCTAGGGAATCAGACTTTGTGGCAGTCTCTGCAGGGGTTCCCACTCCCCTCCTTGAATTAACTGGAAGGGACAGGAAGGGGATGGGTGGAGTGGAGCAGGGGAATGTTGGCCGCCAGGACTCCTGCCCACCTTCTATATAGCCCAGGAGTTCCTTGGCCCAATAGGAATAGTTCCACTCAAAGTCAGCGGAGAAGACCTTTCTAGGTCTGTTTTTAGGTCTTCAGCGAATCTCATTTGATCAGACACTAGAAATCAATACCCTTGGGCAACATTTTTATTTCCTGCACACCAACCCATACACACCTATACCAACACATGCATACATACACTTTGAAAACTGAAAAATTCATCTGGATCTAGACAAAGCAAATCTGTTGAGTGCTGGTATATATAAGAATAACAACAGCATTTATATGGCACTTAAAGGTAAAATTGATTCTTACAACAATCCTGGAAGACTGGTGCTATTAATAATAGTTTATACATGAGGAAACTGAGGCAGACAGAGATTAAGTGACTTGCCCAAGGACACACAGCTAGTATGCATCTAAGGTAGGGTTTGAACTCAGGTCTTCCTGACTCTAGTTCCAATATTCTATCCGTTGTGCCGCCTAGCTATCTCCAGACATAGATAGATACAACACACATCCACAAGTATATGTGTTTGTTTATACACACATTCATACATATAACATTTTGTACATATTTATATTTTGATAGTTTGGTGATCCCTGATGTCATCCGTTTGGTTTGTCTCCCCATCAATCAAGACCATGCCTTTTCCTGTATGATTCTGTCCATAGGGATATTTAGACCTGAGAATTCATTAATATAAAGCACTAGCAGAGGAGGAAACTCGATCTACCCACACAGGGCAGAACTACCTCTGCAACTTATACTATTTAAAAAAATGCCTGGAACACTGAGAGGTTAAATGCCTTACTCAGGATCACACAAGTCTGTGGCACAGATAGGTCTTGAACCCAGTTATTCCTGGCTTTGAGACCAGCTCTCTATCCATTACACCACACTGCTATCCTCATGTCATCCTTCACTTTCCAGCCTAATAGGTCTCTTCACTGGAAATTTGTACTAGTTCCCTGGGGTTTGATAGCTAGTATTTTGCCTTAATTCATCAAACTGGCCTTCTCCGAATTTCTTGACCCTCTCCAGGTCCCCACCTACCCTTTCCAATGTTCTCTTCCCCATTAGAATATAAGCCCCTTCAGGGCAGAGGTTGTTTTGTTTTCTCTGTTTGCATCCCTAGCACTTAGCCTGATTCTAGACACAAAGCAAAAGCCTTTTCTATCTATCTATGTAAGTCTTTATATAAATCCTTTAGAGCAAGGATTCTTAACCTGGGGTCCATGAACTTGTATTTTAAAATATTTTAATAAATGCATTTCAATATAAGTGGTTTGCTTTACAATCCTGTATATTTTATTTTATGCATTTAAAAAACAATATTCTGAAAACTGGTTCATGGGCTTTACCAAACAGCCATCCATAAAACAGAAAATGTTACGAGCCCCTGTTCTGGAAGATACATGCTAGAGATTGTCCTCTGTTTCTTCTAATATTTTATATGGGATAAAACACATACCCCTTTGACCTACACCCAACTGAAAAAAACAAACAAAACCTTTGTAACAAATATACATAGTCAAGTAAAATAAATTCTCTCATTGGCTATGGCTAAAAACATGTGTCTTGGGGCGGCTAGGTGGCGCAGCAGTGCATAGAGCACCAGCCTTGGAGTCAGGAGGACCTGAGTTCAAATCCAACCTCAGACACTTAACACAAAAAAAAACTAGCCATGTGACCGTGGGCAAGTCACTTAACCCCAACTGCCCTCCAAAAAGCAAAACAAAAACAAACAAAAAAAAAACCACGTGTCTCATTCTGCACCTGAGGAGTCGGTCACCTCTGTCAGGAGGTGAATGCATGCATGCCTCATTAGGGTGATCTGAAAGCATGATTGTTCATTATATTAAGCACCTGATACATTCACACACATATACTGAAAAGAGCAGGTGATTAATACATGTTTGTTGAAAACAACTTTGAAAGAATTCAGAATTCTAATCAATGCAATGAAGAAGCATGATTCCAGAACACCCTGATGAGGCATGCTTTTACCTCCTGACAGAGAGGTGACCAACTCCTCTGGTGCAGAATGAGACACATATTTTTAGCCATGGTCAATGAGAGAATTTATTTTACTTGACTATGTATATTTGTTACAAAGATTTTTGTTTTATTCACTTTTTTTTCAATTGGGAATGCGTGAGAAGAGAAAATACATGCTTATTCATTGAAAAAAATTAAATTTCAGAAAAGTGTTTGTTGAATAAATGAATAGATGAATGAAAACTATACTATTGGGTAAGAACATCACTCATACTTACTTTCTAGGAAATTCAACGAATATGGTCATGGCAAGATTGATAATGAAGTCAAAGATTGTTAGCTTATACATTTCCTGTCCAAATTGATTCTCCCAGCACTGAAACCAAAAATAAGCAAAAGGAATCCATTCTCATTAGGTTACCAAGTCCAAATCTTAAGTTTTCTAATCCCCTGCCCATCTACTCTCTAAAGGCACTCCCTACCTCTGTAGGGTTGTAATGACCACATGGTAGGCCCTCTTGATCCCACTGTATGGCTTACCTGGGGGCTGCTTTACCATTTATTCCTTCTAGATACACACATATTCGCCTCCATCTATGAAATCAGTCTTGGGTAGGCAGGACACAAAAAACCCACGGACCACAAAAGTTTTGGCTCAGCAACCAGCTACATTCTCTTCTGCTGGTACCCAGTTCCTGGAGGCTGAACCCTTGGTCACCAAGACCTTGTGCCTGGCACTTCGACTTTATCATCTCCTACCCAGGGTTCCTTACTCTGTGCTCTCAAACCTTGCCAAACTCTGGACTTGTTTCAGATGCTTAGTATATACAACCATGAAGAAATCAATTAACCTTCTGCAGTTTCATCTTCTTATTACTCTTTTTATAAAATGAGGTTTATAATACCTGTGCTATTTATCTGAGTGCTGGAAAGTAGAAAGATGAAGGCATTGTGGTTCCCCCAACCATTAGGGTATCAAAAAGGCTGGAAAGTGTTACAGGGGCCATCTTAGCACAATAAGATGAAGAAAGGTCAGAGCCCAGGAGTAGATTCTGAATTTCCAGTGAGGAGACTGAATAAACTGGGAAGTGAGGGGCAGAATGAGAAGGTGTGTGGCATAAGTAGATGACTGATCTTATTCCTAATTGGTGAAACTTTACTGTACTGTTAAAGAGATATCATGGTATAATGGATATAAAACGACTCAAAGCCAGGAAGTCTTGGGTTCAAGTCCTTCTTCTGACACATACTGGCTGTGTGATCCTAGACAAGTCACTTAACTTCTTAGTACTCTTCTAAGCCAATTGTATAAGGCTCTAAGTTCCAAGGAAGGTGGGAAAGCACTCTGTAAGGCTCAAAGTGATATATAGATGTGAGTTACTAACTGACTAGAGCTACACTACTTTCTTTTCTGTGCTTAGAGCCATGGCTCTCTACCTACTCCTTTGGAATTGATCGGTCTGGTTTTGGTCATTGATTTGACTAACTTAGGGTACCCACCAGCCCTCCTCCTCTCTATCTGAGCACCAAAGTCCTATCCAACTTTGTCCTGTGTCCCAAGTCCTAATAGGACAACTTTAGAGAACCACCTAATGAAGGCTCTATAGTTTGTTTAGGGCCAACTGTTCTGAGAGAGATGTCCTAAACCTCAACCTCCTTCACTTACAACCTCATTTGTTCAGGAGACTAAGCAACTAAGAACTGGAAAGTATCATGTGACTAGGACACAATAAAGGATTGATAAGAAACATCTTCCCAGAGTCAGTTCCACATTGAGTTGTAAATTAAGGCGGAGAAATCCTATAAATCACCAAGTGACTCATTACATTATTCTAAATTTTCTCAGAAACAATGAGGAATTCTTCCAGGATGGGGGCCATGACTCAATCTGCCCTAAGACAGAAGCATCAAGAGCTAATCTCTGCTGAAAATCTACATAAAGAAACCTTGAAATCAAGTGGTGGTTTTAATGCTTTTATAAACAGTGGAAACCTCAACGTAGCTCTCTCTTGATCCCAGAGGCCTGGGGAAATGAATAGAAGCTACTTCTCCTGTGTTCCCATTGCTTCAGTGGGGCTGAAAGTTAGGCTTGGACTCCAGCTTTTAGGTGATAGGGATGAAAAGAGGTGGAGACAGCTAGATTTCTGTGGGTATGGTTCCTCTAAACCTCACAGTAAATCTATTCCTGCTTGAGATGATCATTCTTAAAGCACCTCTATTCCATTTGTCCCCTTATTGATAAAACCATCACTGTGGAATCTGCAGTTTAGCCAGGACACTTATGAAATGAGGCCAGCCAAATTAATCTAGACTCAAAATGGATCCTATACAGACCCTGTTGGGTTAGGTTCAAAAACATGTCAGTATCCAGCTGGACTTACTGGATAGAGTTTGTGGTTATAGCCACAGATTCGGCAATCATCGTTGTCACAGAAAGTTATCTTGGACCCCAGGGTAAACACCAGCACACAAACAGTGGCCAATCGCATGAAGACACACCTGTGTAGGATGAAAAGGGAGGGAAAAGAGAGGAGGAGAGACAGTCAATCAGGCTGCTTTGCCTACGCAATCTGTAGGGATTTATGGCTAAAGATATAAAGAAAAAAATAGGGAAAAATGTTTTCCCCCAATAACTTTGTTGCTTTTCCCCACAAAAATTAGGGAAAATATCATCCTTACCCCTCCCCCAATGTTCCCATTTTGAAGGATCTTTATCTCTAAATATGCCAAACATCATGATTAATGGAAAAATATATAGAGAGATATAGACAGACACAGATAATATGGATATATGTGTGTATGTGTATGCACATGTATGTAGATGTATATATGAAACATATGTAAATTACATGCATATGTAACTTGTTTGCTAACATATAGAAATATAATATATATATATATATATATATATATACCTGCACACATAATTAACAAAGCAACTCTTTTAGTCTGGTAAAAAGGTGACAGGGAGAGAGAGATAAAGCCTGTAATTTGAATTTTAAAATTTTTTTCTGGCTATTTCCCTTGAGGAAAACATCTCCTCTAGCATACCCAAAGTAGAAAAACTGAGAAAGGAAGAAAAGTCATTGAATTTGGTGATTAGGGAGATCATTGGTGCCCTCTGAGAAACAATTTCAGTAGTGCTAGGAGCAGGGGCCAGAGTGAGAGTGTCTGAAGTTATAGAAAATAGACAACTTTTTTTTAAGAAGATTAGCTGTCAAGGAGATGAAAGAAAGGAAATCAAGGGAAGAGAGAGGAATAGTAGCTAGAGGAGAGTTAAGGAGGTCAAAGGAGTACTTCACTTCTAGATTATCCACTAAGTATAGGGTACATTGCCTCTTCACCTCTCTCCCTTAGAATTCCTAGCTTCCATAAAGGCTCAGTTCAGGTAGCACTTTCTCTCTCTTTTTTTTTTGCTTTTTGGAGGGGGACAGTAGGGCAATTGGGATTAAGTGGCTTGCCCAAGGTCACACAGCTAGTTTTTTTATGTTAAATGTCTGAGGCTAGATTTGAACTCAGGTCCTCCAGACTCCAGGGCCATTGCTCTATTCACTGCGCCATCTAGCTGCCCCCACCTTCTCTTTAAAAACCTCCATAATCTTCAACAATTGTTAGTGGTTAAAAAAAATTATCTTGTATCCATTTGTCTATGTATGTGTTATATTACACACACATACACACACACGCACACACACACACACAAATATAAGCCCTCTGAAGGCAGGGATCATTTTTTTGTCTTTTCATTACCAGGATCAAGATCAGATCCGCACAACCTACAGCCCATGGGCCATTTATGTGCCATGTGGCCAGCAAAGGATTTCAGGCAGCCCTCAGAAAAATGTAGAGGAAATCCTTTGGCCACATTGCAAGTAGCCCTTGGGCGGTGCTTAAGTCTTATCTAGCTCATTGCCTCACAAATAGAAGGTGCTTAATAAGTATTTGTTGAAATTAGTTATATGTGGATGTTTTGTTCTGTGCCTATAAGAAGTCTGGCCCCAGGTGTGCCACTGTTAGACCATCTTCCAGGTCTCTAGAAGGGAAGGTGAGGGTACTAATCTCTTCATTTTCTTCTCCATCCTCCCTCCCCTAAGCATGACACTTAGAACCCTACCCTGTTGACTCAACCTATGAAAAGCCTTGAAGCCAGGAACAGCAAACAAAAACAGAAAGAAAAAATGCAGGTGACTCCATAAATCATAAACTGGTCAAAAGCAAAAACTAGGTCTTAATTATCTTTTTGTTCACCTCTGTGCACTTTTCTCCCTCTGGCTACAACAAAACATCACATAGTAAAGCATGATAGAAGCTCAACAAATAGTCTTTAAATTAAACGGACAGTAAGTAATTTAGATAGCGCTTTAAGGTTGGCAGAGAACTTTAGTGCTGATACACTGACTTGGCTGAATTGAGTTATCACTTACCTGAGGAGAGTCAACCTTATCTCAAAGGCTGGGGAATAGTCTTCATAGTGAATGATCTTGGAGAAGATAAGAGGAGTGATAAAGTTGGCCAGCGTGATTACAATGGAGGGAAGGTAGAGGATCAGAAGGTTCTCTCCAAATACCATTTTGTTAAGCTCCTAGGAAGACAAGATTCCAACTCAGTCAAGATAAATGACTGATTGCAAACCAGTGTGGTCACAGAACCAAAAAACTCTGAGTTGGATGAGGCTTTAAATGGCATTTAATTCAATCTCTTAATTTTATAGGTGAGAAAAAACTGAGATCCAGGTGGTATCACAAGTCACCAAGCCAGTTAGTGGAAAAACTATGTAGTCTTAACTTCTAATTGACTACTCTCTATACCATGTGAAACTGCCTTTTGTGAATCCCTAGTTGACAGTAACACCCTCTAGAAATTCCTTGGACCCAGATTTCTATAATCATTTGACCAATAACAATCCTGAGACCTCTCCTACTTTCCATTTGTTTTTCACAAAAGCTCTGTTTGCCTAATGTACTCTATGGAAAGTTGCAACTCATTTTTCAGTTTAAGTTATATGATGTCATTCTCTGATTTATTCTACTCCAGAATGCACTAGAAATTTCTACAATGCTCCAGCTCTTCAGGCTGAAGGCTCACTCCAGCCCTGAAATACATACAGTGGAAGTATCCTTACTCTGCAATTTGGGATGACTCCTGCCAGAACCCTGTTTAAGTAAAAGGTCCTGACCATCTTCTCTAGGCTAGGCTCTGGACTTGAACTTTCTTCTTCCCTCCCTTTATTTCCCCTCTCCTTTTCAGCTTCCTTTTATGTGCAGGATATTCCCATTAGAATGTAAAGCCTCTAAGAGCAGGGACTGAATTTTTTTTCTGGTTGTATTAGTATTCTATGAACTTAGCAGTGTCTGGAACGTAGTAAGGGCTTAATACATGCATGTTGAGTGACTAGTCACTCAGACTTTAAATGACCAGTGTATATGGAATCATATATGGGAAGAAAATTCAGGTGTTTTGGGTCCCCAACTCTGGACCTAAATAAAACCCATGCTCTATCTTGTGAATTCTTTGAATTATGCCTTAAATTTTTGGGGAAAAAAGTTACTTACCTTTTTCATGTGTTCTTGGGAGAATACAGTTGCTTTATAGATTGCATAAAAGCATGCTATCAGGACAGTAATAACTATGGCATTCAAAAACATTCTGAGACTATAAATTCGCAAGGTTTCTTCTGGAGTTCTCTCTGCAATTTTTTGCCTTATTCTTTCTTCCTCCAAGTCTGTCTAAGGACCAAAAAAAAAAAATTCATGTTTAAGAGTACTGGACTAACAATAAGGAACATTTTCATTTGGAGAGTCCAAGCCATTGTCTAAATCCAAGTCCAACTTCCCTCCCAAAAGAATGACTTAATGACTCAGCAAACCCATGAGTCCCTGATCACTCCCATGGTCATTAATAGCCTCAGTCAAAGCTTAACTTTATACTTATTCTAAAATGAATCAGCATCAATGTGTTAACAAAACCTTAATTCATGTTATTGTTCTTGTCTTAACAGGGGTCAGTGCTTACACTGAGTAGCCAGATATGTATTTATGTAGCTTTAACTGAGTATACACATATGATTTTCCTTTTTACTTCTGTCAAACACAATTTTTCTGTAGCCTCCTTTACTAGATTATGAGCTTTTCAATGTCTCAGACCTAGTATCTTCTTTCTTTGTAGCTTTCCCTTTTCATGGAGTCAAGTAGTCTCCACTCAACAGACACATAATCAGGGTTAATTCTTTGATTGTCTAAAATTGGAGGGGGAGGGGAAATGTTATAGAAGTGCTGGATTGTAGGAGAAGATTTGTTAGAGTGAACAAATTGTGTGACCTTGGGCAAGTCACTTAACCCCAATTGTCCTGACTTCCCTCTCAAAAAAAAAAGATTTGTTAGAGTGCCTCCGGTTACTGCCTAGCTGAATATTTCTAAATGCCTACATGATGAGAAGGGAAGATGGAGAAGACAAGGGTAACTCAGAGGTGGATTTTCAACTAAAAGAAGAGAGAAGGAAGGTATGTGGGAAATGTATGAATTGAGATGCAATCATCAGGAAACTCTTTGGCTCTGAGTGCCACTAGTGAGGCTGTACAATACCTAACGGACTCAACTGCATGGATGAAGAGGAGAAAAGGAAGGGTCAAGAAAGAGGAAGGCAGACGTAACAAGCAACAAGCAGCATAGAGAATGCCAGCAATGATGGACTAAAATCATATTGCTGCATCTGACAGAAGCTACCTACCTTTGAGTTAGATTTCCCTGGAACACTAATAGTATAAGAACATAGTTATTGGCATAGTTTCTCCCCAAGAAGCCTCTAGAGAATGTAAAAGCTCAAGAAGATTCCCCTACTAGGTTCCCTCCCAGAAGAAATTCCAAATGCTGTGGATAAGTTCATTTACATTGGCAGTATACATTCCATGGATGTACACACAGATGATGAGGCTGATGCATACGTTGCCAGATCTAGCTTAGTGTCCAGAAGCCTCCGAAGGAAAAGTGTGGGAGAGAAGAGGTATCAGACTGCCTACAAAACTGAACATCTACAGAGCCGTTGTGCTGACCTCCTTGTCGTATGCCTGTGATGCCTGGACAGTCTACCAGTACCATGCCAGGAAACTGAATTGCATACATTTGTATTGTCTTAGGAAGATTCTGAAGATCACTTGGCAAGATAAGCTTCCAGACATTGAAGTCCTTTCTTGAGCTGAACTGTCAAACATTCAAACTCTACTACAAAGGGTAGAACTCCACTGAGTTGCCTGCAAAAATGCCAAACATACATTTGCCTAAAAAACTATTTTATGAACAACTCACACAAGGCAAGGGCTAATACAGAGGTCAGAAGGAGTGATACAAGGATACTCAACATTTCTCTGAAGAACTTTGGACTGTGAGATATGAAGGACAATGGCACAGAACCACTCAACATGGCTGACCTATGTCAAAGAAAGTACCATGCTCTTTAAGCAAAGCAGAATTTCAATCAATAGCTCAATAGAAATGTGAGGTGTGGAAATGTGAGATACGCAAACTTGGCCATCTCCACTCCAAATATTCATATGGACTATCTGTACCCTGCCTGTGGGAGACCCGTCAGAGCTCATATTGGTCTCATCAGCCACAGTTGGACGTACTGTACTTTGACCACAATAGAGTAATGTAACTTTGGTCGTCTTGGAGTACAAAGGACAACAACCAACTAATCTTCTCAAGACTGTATGTCTAGGATGCTTCTTTGGGCAACAGTCTAGAAAGGAGACCCAGAATTTACATTTACAGAACAGAGTCTATCTCGAACTGGTGTACGTGAAGAGTATGTACCCCTTCTCAGAAAAATTTTTTAAAAATCTTAATTCAAGGAAATGCTTAATTTCAGTTAGAGATTAGTGAAAATAAAAATTAAGTTTTCTTTCCCACAAAAATCTTAACCACAAGTTAAGATCTGGAATGAAAAATGTCACAATTCCATTCTGGAATGTAAAAGAACATTCCAGAGAAGCAGTTCTCCCTTCCATTTACAATCTATCTCCTTTCTTCCTCTTTCCATGCGGCCTTCTTGGGTCACATTATAGGAAACAGGAGATTCATGGCAGAGAGGGCAGTGTCTAAGCATTTGAGAAGAGTCACAATGTATGTGGGCATGCCAGCCTCTCCTCCAATACGTATCCTTTGAATATTCCTATTCTGGTGAAATCACATTAAAATATTAGCAAGGGAAGTTTTGAAGAGGAAAAGAAAAAGAGGGAAAAGGAAAGGTAAGAAGGAGAGAAAAAAAGGGGGAAAGGAAAAGGAGGACAGGAAGGGGCTGAGAGGAAGAAGGAAAGGAGTTGTTAATTAGGCATCCTGCACTGGTTTAGTACCAGGTGGGGACTACAAGCCGGTTGTATTTAAACCCCTTGGGTGTTGGCAGTTTTGTTGTGGTTTTATTTTGGGGGAGGTGGGAGGAGGTATTTCATGCGGCTAGCATCACCTCCTTTTCCAGTCTGCTCCCTCCCTGAATCACTCCTTTATCTGCAGGCAGTGGGTCCCTTTTCGAGCCAGAGGTCCGATTTGTTGTACCTCAGGGATAACCACAGAAAATGATCTGTGACAGAGCTCGGAAGAGTTCCACCAGCCCTCATCCCCTCCCCCACAATCTAAAGCTGATTTAACCTTTCAGGAATCCACAATGAGAGTCAAAACCCCAGGACTGACTCACTTTAAGCTCATACTGTATGCTGCTGTGCTTGAGCTTGGCCGTTGACTGGTCTGTGATGCAGAAATCCCAGCCAGCAAAGATCTTGTTACAGTAGCTCTGAAACTGCTCTTCATTGCGCACCAAGTTTTGCTTGAATCCTTCCACAGACCTGTTTAAATAAAAAAAAAAAGATGAATATGTGTCTATCATAAAGAACCTGCCTGATGGCTGACTTGGTCCCTTCGTTGTGCCTATGCCCAGCTCGAGGCATACATCACTCCATTCTCTAGCCCTTCCCTTGCTAGCCCCAAAGCTGCTGCACTCATGCCCTCTGACCCTCCCTCAGCCCTTTCCAATTTTGGAATCATAATTCAGTCGCCTCAGAACACGGTCTCTAGAGTTTAAGGGTCTAGGTTCAAATCCTACCTCTGACATTTAGTACCTCCAGCAATTTACTTAACTTTCCTAGGCCTCAGTTCCCTCATGTGTTTAAAAAAAAAAAAAGGAAGTTGGACTGGATGACCTCTGAGGTCCCTTTCAGCTCTAGATTTGTGTTCCTATGAATTGTCATTGCACCAGGATCTATTCCCTTAAGGCTCCATAAACCATCCTTATAACTTTCCAAATCAAAATATTCCGTCTTGGTCATTGCTCCCCTATATAAGTTGTCTTCCCTCATTAGAATGCAAGCTCTTTGAGGCAAGGACTTGTTTGTTTGTATTTCTATCCCCTCTTTCGGCATTGTGTCTGGCATACAGTGCTAAATAAATGTTTTCCTTCCTTCCCTCCCTCTCTCCTCTCCTCCTTCCCTCCTTCCTTCCTTCCTTCCTTCTTTCCTTCCTTCCTTCCTTCCTTCTTTCCTCCCTTCCTTCCTTCCTTCCTTCCTTCCTCCCTTCCTTCCTTCCTTCCTTCCTTCCTTCCTTCCTTCCTTCCTTCCTTCCTTCCTTCCTTCCTTCCTTCCTTCCTTCCTTCCCCTTCCTTCCATTCAGTAGGAAGAGCTTGTTGTTCAGTCATTTTTAGTCTTTTCTGACTCTTCATGATCCCATTGGGGGTTCTCTTGGCAAAGCTACTGGAAGTGGTCTGCCATTTCCTCCTCCAGCTCATTTTACAAACAAGGAACTAAAGCAAACAGGGTGAAGTGACTTGCCCAGGGTCACACAGCTAGTAAGTGTCTAAGACTAGACTAGAGCTCAGGTCTTTCTGACTCCAGGTCTGACACTCCTAACTACTTCACCACCTGACTGCTCCAGAAATAAAGTACTTTCCATTATCTCTGTGAAAAATTGCAAAATTGTTGCTTTTTTAGAAGCTAACTTTTCTTGTGTTCTCTGCAACTATTTAACAACCCATTTGATAAAGTTTAACAAAATTTATTCAGAATCAACTAGATATTATGCCAGGATGAAAAATGACACAGTCCCTTGAGCCCAAGGAAATTTTGTAATCTATTGGGGCTGAAGAAGAAAGTGGAACAGGAAATGAACGCAAATAAATATGTAATAAGGTAGAATGTGATAGGAAGACAAAGAAGATATTCAGAAAGAATATGCTAGGAAAATTTGAGGAGGGAGAGATCATTTTCAACTTGTGTGATTTGTGAAAGAAGCAGCTCCTGAAAAGGGGCAGCTGGATGGTGAAGTGAATAGAGCACTAGCCCTGGAGTCAGGAGGACCTGAGTTCAAGTTTGGCCTCAGATGCTTAACACTTACTAGCCATGTGACCTTGGGCAAGTCACTTAACCCCAATCATCTTGCCTTTCCCCCTCAAAAAAAAAAAGTTCCTGAATTGAGGTTTGAAGGAAAAGGAGAGTTTCAAAAGGGTGGAGATAAAGAAGGAGAGGGAGTTAAGTACATTCCATGTTTGAAAGATCACAGATTTCAAGATGGAAGGGACCTCAAAGGCTATATCTAGTCCAAAGTGCCCCTGAATATGAAGAATTCTCTTTACAATGTATCAGACAAATACTCAGTTTCTATTGGCCTAGATGGATATGGAGGGACACCATAGTATACTGGTAAATGAGCTGGCCTTGAATACAAGCTCTGCCAATGATCCATAGTGGGTATGTGACCTTCAGAAATTCACTTTACCTCTCAGTGACCTAGGCAACCATCTAAAACTATAAATTGCAAAGATGTTGACCTATATTGGAAGAGGGAGTTCCCTCATCTGGGAGTATCTTCTATCAATGAAATCAAAGCACCAGACACTCCCTATGTGAATGGGAATGTCAGTGCTAGCCAAACATATCGAATGCTCCATTTACACCAGTGAAAATGTCTTTCTCTCTTCATGTTCCAGCATCATTATAACCTTTAGGGTCACAATATAAAAAAAATAAAGCAAAACAAAGAAAAATGATAAAATTCAATTATATATCAGAGTTCTTAACTTGGAGTCCACAAACTTTATATTTTAAAAACTGCATTTCAGAACAATTGATTTCCTTTGTAATATTATTTCTTTTATACATTTAAAAATTTTCTTCTGAGAAGAAATCCAAAAGCTTTACCACAATGCCAAAGGTATCCATTAAACAATAGAGGTCAAGAATCCTCAACATATATATAGATTTTAAAAAACAGCTTATACAATAACTGGAGACATTAAGAAATATTAAAGAATTTTAGAATTAAAACAGATATTTGAGATATCTACTCCAACCCTCTGAATTTTTGCTTGCTCATCAACTTCACCTTTACAAATGACGAAAGTGATGCCCAGGAAAGAAGTGTCATAGAGTGACAACTAATCATACAGTGGGTTAAAAAATAATTGGGGTAGATCAGCAGGTGTCCAGTCCAAGAAACCCAGAATAAAATAGGGCAAAGGGCACAGTGTAAGACTATCCCTCTAAGGGGTTAGAAAACACTTGGGTCCGTGAACTCCTATGTGTCCCAAGTGATGCAAAAAGCTCTTACTCTAGAAACCCACTATGTAGGAAAACATGTATTTTGGCTTGTTTTTCCCCTGGGGTTCATGGTGGTAGTGGTGGTGTTGGTGGTGTAGAAATGAGCTCCCTCTAATCCAAGCCCATCATAGTTCCCCACCCAGTCCTTATGACCATATATATATATATATATATGTAAAACATAACTGAAGCTAAGAGTCCAGTTAATGGCCAGAGAACAGATTGAACCTAACTAGCTCACTAAGGACCCCACCCACTCTGACCTCAGCCTCATTAGCCTTCTTCCTAAGACATTCACTGACTACATTAGTTCAACAATTGCTGATAGTCTGCCTGACTGATTGGACTACTGAGACCTCAGGCTTGGAAAAGGATTCCTTCTCATCTTTCCCTTTGCCTAGATGGTTTAGAAAGGACCACAAGGTGGGGGTAGGGGAAAAAGTCACTGGGAAGCCAGCTCAGAGATAGCATATCTTGTAATGGTTATTGAGGGCTCCTCAAAGGGAAGGATGGTACAAGCCAAAAAGCTTCACCATTTTCCCCAGGAATTCATAACTCATCAGATGACACATTTCAATGCTTTTCTGCAGACATGCCCAGATTTGTTGGACAGGCACACCCACCCTGGGTTAATGGAACCTCTTGCCTGTGGCCTTGGCTTCAAGATACAGCACTCTTGAGAAATAAACAAAAAATAATGTAGTAGAATTTACCTTTTCACTATCCAGAGAAGACTCAATGCCAAATAAGCCACTGTGCTCAACAAATAGGCGAGGGGCAAATCATACGTGAAGTTTTTGAATTTTACCCCATCTACAGTGTAATGGCCATAAAAGAGGCTGGTCCATTCCAAGAAACCCTGAATAAAATAGGACAGAGGACACAGTGTGAGATTATCTCCCTAAAGGGTTAGAAGGGTCAGTAAGCAGAGCTGTTCTGATCTGGAAAGCTCTTCTTATCAGGCCTTGTCGATGGATTCCAGGTCAGTCCTCGACAGAGGATGTGTGTTTCCCTTTTCTGCATCTATCAGTCAGAGGCAGCCTAGTAAAAAGAGAACCAGTCTCAGAGAAATCAGACATGAGCTCTGGCTTCATCCTGCTAGTAGCTGGCTTTGCGACCTTGAGCTCTTCAAACCTCTGGACTTGTTCTTTCCTTAGTCAAATGGGGGGCTTAGACCAGATGATGTCTAAGGTTCCTTATGAATTTTAAGAGGTTTGTGGCTTTGAGGTCAGTCAGTCGAGTATTTATCAAGTACTTTGTGCTTGTACTATGTGCTAGGCATTCTGCTAAATTCTGAGGATATAAAGAAAGGCAAAACTCTTTTCTCAAACTATTTACTTAATATTTAATATTAAGAATATAATCAGGGAGGTTAGGTGGCACAGTGAATAGAGCACTGGCCCTGGAGTCAAGAGGACCTAAGTTCAAATCCAGCCTTGGACACTTGACACTTGATTAGCTATGTGACTTTGGGGAAATGGCTTAACCCCAAATTCTTTGACTTCTCCCCTCTAAAAAAAGAAAAAGAAGTGAAAAAGAACGCTTGGGATGTTGGTGCTTCCTGCATTGGCAATGTGTATAGATTTCTGTGTTACTATGATGGATGTGGATTTCTGGTGTATGAATAAAAAGGAAGAGAGACTGTTCTACCTTGTGATTCAAACCTGGGAATAAGCCTGCATATTCATAGCAGCTGCTATGGGTATTGCATGGGCAACATAGAACCTACACCTGAGACTTCAGAGAATTTATGTCCTACACATCTCTGACTGTTATTTATCCAGATCTTGTAGCTTACAGATCAATGGCCACTGAGAGGATTGGGATCTCACTTTATTGGCAATTGCTAGCCTTGCTAATCAATGAATCATACAGAAGATGAGAAGGTATGCACAGGTAACATCTGCCTCTTGGAGGCAATCCCCATAACTATGAAATTTAATTTTTGTGCAAATATACTTGAAAGGAGTAGAGACTTCTGCACAGAAACCTTAATAGGAATTAATTTTTCAAGTCACTTTTCTCTTTTTAGAGAGGAGTTAAGATGGCACCAGACATTTAGATGAGGGAAGTGATGGTTCTAATAAGAGGAAGCAGGTAGTGTCTGAAGCACTTTTGCTTCATAAACAATTTTTGCTCATGGTTAGTTCTAGAGAGAGCTATTACTACTCACTGAATGCAATAAGCTTAGTTTGCTTCCATCACTTCAATAGAAAACTGGATTCATTTAAAATCTAGTTTGAATGTCATAAAGACCTCCCTGAATCCTTAAAGAAGTAACTTAGGCAATAACTGTTCCCTTCTCTGCTCTAGCAGCATTTTATTTGTACCTCTTCCCTAGCACTTTATTGGCTTCTCTCTTCTGTCTTCATCTTATGTCTCTTACAAGGAGATCAGCTCTGCCTGTCATTCTTTTCATCTTTATATCCCTATATAAAGAGCCCAGCATAGCGCAGTGCACACAGTCAATATTTATTTATGTTAGTTGTCTTTTGGATTTCAGAAAATAACCAGGGGACAAAATATGTCCTACCTAAGAATGACTAATTTCATTTTGGAAAAAGAAAAGGAAAGGAAGAGAGAGATAGGGAGAGGGAGGGAGGGAGGGAGGGAGAGAGAGAGAGAGAGAGAAAGAGAGAGAGAGAGAGAGAGAGGAAGCGAAGAAAAAGAAAGAAATTAAGAAGAGAAGGAGGGAAGAAAGAAAGAAAAATATTAAGATGGGAGGGAAGAAAGGAAGGAAAGAAAGGAGGGAGGGAAGGAAGGAAGGAAGGAAGAAACCTGCTAAAAGTAAAGCAGATAATGCTCTGATTGGAAGACACTTAAGTTGTTAAGAGGACCACAGGAGGAACAAGATTAATTACACACTAAACAAGTCTAACTGGACGTCTAGTATTTAGTCAAGCTTCTAACCTATTTGAAAAATTAAAGGAATTCTGCTTTAAATTGGACTGGCAGATGATAAAGCTATGGGATTCATTGACTGAGAAAGAATAGCAGTTATTTCTGACCTTGACAGACTGGTAACCATTTCCAGACTAGTGAATTTAACTATAAAACTGTCTGGTCACAGCCACCACCCTGGAGCAATCCCTTATCACCTCTCCCTCTCTGTTATAACAGCCTATAATAGTTGGTCTACCTGCCTCCAGTCTCCTCATTCCAGTCCATTCTCCTTTCAGCTATCAAACTGATCTTCCGAAAATATGTCTAACCATATCACCCCTACCCCCAACTCAATAAACTCAATGGCTCCATGTCACATCCAGGATCTAATATAATATCCTCGGTGTGGCTTGGAAAGCCTTCCACAATCTGACCGTTTTGCACCTTTTCGGTCTACTTAGGCTAGATGGTACAGTGGACAGTGTCAAAGACTTTCATAATCTCGCCCTCACCTACTTTTCAAGTCTTCTTACCCCTTATTCCCCACCAGGCACTTTTTGACACTGGCCATTCCACAACCAAGACACTCTATCTCTCAGCTCCAAGCATTTCCCCTAACCATCCCCATGCCTCTCCCCACTTGACTTCCACCCATTGACCTCACTGGCTTCCTTCAAGTCCCAACTAAAATGCCACATTCAACAGCAAGCCTTCCCTTACCCTCTAGTGACTTCTCCCATTAACATTTCCTGTTTACTCTGTTAATTATTTTCTGTGTATCACATACAGAGCTTGTTTGTACACATTTGTTTGCTCATTATTTCCCATGTTAGATTGTGACCTCCTTGAGGATAAGATCAGTCTTTTGCCTCCTTTCGTATCCACAATGCTTAGCACAGTGCCTAGACCATGCTAGGTGCCTAATAAATGTTTATTGGTGGGAGGAGGGTTGCTGGAAGCACACACTTCTGTAAAGGGACAGGGACAGGGTAGAGAATAGAACAAGGGGGGAGGCGGGATAGGAAGGAGGGACATGTAATCAGTCTTTCACAACATGCCCACTGTAGAGATGTCCTGTGTAATTACACATGTACAGCCTGTATTGAATTGCTTGTCTTTCCAGTGGGAGTGTGTGACTAGGGAGGAAGGGAAAGAATCTAGAATTTAAAGTTCTATAATCAAATGTTAAAAACACATATGTGTGTATGTGTGTGTGTGTGTGTGTGTGTGTGTTTATATATTATTATTAACTACATGCAAATGGAATCTAAGATATACAAGCAGCGGGGTAGGGAGATCCATCTTGCCCTACTGGAAAGACAGAGGGATGATGGGGAAGGACGTAGGAGAGAGCAGATTGGGGTGGGGTTATACAGTGGGATAAGGCAGTTTGGGGGTGGTGGGTGGGGGAAAGATGGGGAGAAAATCTATAACTCACAATCTCGTGAAAATGAATGATGTAAACAAGAAAATAAATAAGTTAATTTTTAAAAAATAAATGTTTATTGACTGACTTCTTTATGGGAAAAATAATATCTTCTTAGTGTTACTTAAAAAAAACAAAACAATTATTAATTAATCTATGTTACCATATCATTCCATGATTGGGATTTATTCTCAATTAAGGCAAATTAAGGACAAAGTATTCTCTTATAAAACACCACTAAACTTTTAGCTGTGTGACTTTGGACAACTTACTAAACCCCTCTGATCTTCAGTCTCTTCATCTATTAGAGAAGAGATTAGACTAGGATCAAGGGTTCTTAATCTACAATCTACAGACAGATTTCAGGAGATTAGTGACCCTGGAGAGAAAAAAAAATACATTATTTACTTCAATATAATTGGCTTCTTTTACACTCCTATGTACTTTATTTTATACATTTAACTATTTAAAAACATTATTCTGAATTTAAATTAAGACGCTTCATGAAACTGCCCAAGTGTCTATGACACACAAAAATACCAAAGAAGATCTCAAAAGTCCCTTCAAGTTCTAGATCCTAGAATCTTATCCTGTTATAGGATGTAGATGGATAAGCCTTGTATTAGGAAGACCTGAGATCAAATCCTGCCTCAATAACCTACAAGCTGTGTGACCCTGGGCAAGTCACTTAACATCTATCTGCCTCAGATTCCTTATCTGTAAGATGGGGATAATAATAGCACCTACTTCTCAGGGTTGTTGTGGGGATCAAATGACGTAATATTTGTAAAGTGCTTAACACAGTGCCTAGTATACAGTAGGTGCTTAATAAATGTTTACTGCCCTTCCCATCTTCCCACTTTACCCCAAACTCCTACACTCTATAACCTAGCCACAGGGACCTTACATTCTGTTTCTTGCATTAGACTGGCGGTTCTCAACCTGTGGGTTATGTTCAATTTAAATCCATCCTGCATATCAGATATTTACATTATGATTCATAGCAGCAGCAAAATTAAAGTTATGAAGGAGCAACGAAAATAATTTTATGGTTGGGGGTCACCACAACACGAGGAACTGTATTAAAGGGTCGCGACATTTGGAAAGTTGAGAACCATTGCTCTAGACAGTCCATCTTTCAATGCCTTTCCCCCATGTTAGAACATTCTTCCTCCTCATCTTCACTTTCTAGGTTCCCTGGCTTTTTAAAAATGTGTGTGTGTGTATCTTGAGATCCCAGATGGGATGGATCAAATTTTTTGCCTTTCTTTGTACCCTTAACATTGAGCACTAATGCCTAGCTTGTAGTAACTCTTGAATAAATACAGCAAATGCTTGTTGACTGTTTCAACCAGGCACTAGCCCTTTAAGATTTTGAGAAGGGCATGGTAGACCAATGGGCCCAATCCCTCAAAGAATCCTGGAAGAGTAACTGTTTTCTAATTTTGTGTTTCTCTGGTAACTAGTCTGTTTTTTTTCTTTTCTTTTCTTCTTAAAGAAGTTTATCCAGTCTCAGACGCTTGACATACTTACTAGCTGTGTGACCTAGGGCAAGTCATTTAATTCCAATTGCCTTGCCTTCCCCCCCTCCAAAAAAAAAAAAAAGTTTAGACCTTTAATCACCATCTTCCAGAAACTCCCAGTTTATGTCAGGATATGGCTGTTACCTGGCCTCCTGTTTATAACCTATGGTCATCCTACATCTAGAACTGAAGCAATCAGGTGGTGTGGTGGCTAGAGCTCTGGCCTTGTAGAAGGGAAGACTTGAGTTCAAATACTGTCTTGGACACTTGAGAGCTGTCTGACCCTGGACATATCAATCTGTTCACCTCATGTTCCTCATCTGTAAAATGGAGATAATAGCACATCCCTCCCATGTGCCTTGGTACATAGTAAGTACTGCGTAAATATTACGTATAATTCTTACTTCTGCCCCAACTGCATCATCCCAGAATTTTCCAACTGGTCCCTTCTCTTTGTTGTAACCTGATTGCCTCAGGTTCTCAGCTTGAAGTCCCCAAAAGAAACTTATTTGCATTTTTTTTAGTTGGTGTTCTTTAACATGTGTTCTTTTGCCAAAAAACTAGGAAATGATTCTCTGAATAAAATTCCTCTCTACTACTTGAATTTGAACACAGGACAGCTAGGTGGTGCAATGGATAGAGTACTGGTCCTGGAGTCATGAGGACCTGAGTTCAAATGTGACTTCAGACACTTACTAGCTGTGTAACCCTGAGCAAGTCACAACTCTAATTGCCTCCAAAAGCATAATTTAAACCCACAAATAGTAAGTTTAACCTAAATACTTACGGTGCCTGAAAGCAAATCTATCATATAAGTATAGAAGTAAATGAGTCCGGTGCTATTCACTGGGTATACTTTGCATCGTATATCTGTTTAAAAAAAAAAAAGTAAAAAGTACTTCTTAGGGGAGAAGCGAAGGGACAAAAGACTAGGGGGAAAGCATCTATCTTGTTTTTATAGATAAGCCTAGCTTATGCTTCCATCCTGATGATACTGTAATAGCCAACCCAAAATAGCCAGTATGAACAGAGTGACCACAGAGTCCAATCAAAGGTGATAAGGAGCTTTAATGGAAAAATTGATTAGCAGCTGGGCTGTCTCACACACCAAATCAAGAATAATCAGAGAGCAGCAGGGCAATACAGGAGTCTGGGTCTCTTATACCATTTTGAGTTTCTAACAACATAATCAGCAACTAAGCTAATTAATATTCAAACATAATCAGTAACTAAAACTAAACTGGTATCTAGAAACATTTTGTAACCAACACTAATTGCTATCCAGGGGCAAGTGATTTATCTTCTATACTAATTGACTCTGACACTCAGACACACAGCTCTATTTTTAATTCTCAGGGAAGCGTGACACAGAAACCAGGAGAACATGATGATCTCAACATTGACCTATAGAGAGTTAGGTACAGAAACCAGGGGAATGATTGTGGGGTTTGGCACAAGAATACAGGCTCAGTCCTAGCCGCTTTCTTCTCTAATGATTGATTTGATAACAGAGTTTATTGAATAACCTGTTCTGCTTGGATACGGTTTTGGCTTGGGTACGCTAAACATTCTGACTTTTTTACTTCATAAGTGTATTTCTTAACTGTTTCCTAGCTAATCTATAGCCTACTTGTTCCTGGCCATTTCATTACATTTCCTGTCCTACTATATGAGATGGTATTTTCTTGGGTACATGAACACCCTGGAAAACAAGGTATGAGTTTGGGAATTAACAACATATTTGTTAGATGTCACACTCACCTACTTCAGTAGATGGGACGATCAAGAAGGTGCTGTCAGTAATCTTGTACTTGGTGAGGAAGATCGGGAGCAAAACAAACAAAAAAATAATAATAAATATCACTGAGTTCAATACCACCAGGAAACGAAGGAAGGAGAAATAAGACTGAATCCCTGTGCCAAATTTTCCTGGAAAACAGAAAATCAAACCTAAGTCAGCAGGAATATTAAGCCAAATGGACCAACGGGGACCTGTTATCCTAAGAAATGGCTGAGGTTGAAGGTTGAGGTGATAAGAGAAGCAAGGAAACAGGTGAAAAGAAAAACTTTTTTGGGTTTTTTTTTCCAAGTGCTTTGATTTCCTTCCCCTACTTCTGAATAAAAAACTTAATTGGCAAAGAACTGGAAAACAAGGGGATGCCCATCAATTGGGGAATGGCTGAACAAGTTGTGGTATATGAATGTAATGGAATACTATTGTGCTATAAGAAATGAGGAGCAGACAGACTTCAGAAAAACCTAGAGAGACTTATATGAACTGATGCTGAGCAAGAAGAGCAGAACCAGGAAAAATTAGCGCACAATCACAGACACAACGTATGTGTGACGACCAATTTGATAAACTGGATTCTTCTCAGCCATGTAAGGATATAAGACAACTGTAAAAGACTCATGATGGAAAGAGATATTCACATCCAGAGAAGGAACTATGGAGTCTGAATGCAGATTGAAGCCAACTACTTGTTCTGTTTCTTGTTCTTGTTCTGTTTTGTTTCCTCTTTCCCACTGATCATTCCATCAGTTATAATCCTTCTTTACAACCTGACTAATGATTAATGGGAAGATATTTGCAGATCCTATATTCGAGTGCATGCTGCCACTATGAGGGGGGGGAAGGAAAGGAAGGGGAGAAAATTTGAAACTCAAGGGACTGTGGAAGTGAATGTTGTAAACTAAAAGTAAATACCCCCCCCCCCATTTAATAAAGGAAGCATCTGTTGAGCTCCTATAAATACCAGATACTATGTGAGGAAATAGAGGAACAAAGACAAAACTGAAATAATCCCTGCCCTTGAAGTGGGTATTTTATGTATATGGCCTTAGAAAGAAAAGAAAGCCTCAATTTTGAACACCCTTTCCCCTTTCATCTTGCCGTTCCCCCATAAGTTTTTAGGTTGGTAGGAACATAGGATGTGGACGAAGAAAATAGGAGAAACCGCATTTTACTGTGTTTCTTTGCAATATTCCACCTCCATTCCCAACTCTATGGGATACTACCATTATTATAAAATATTTCACTTATTTGTCTTTTTTACTATTTCTATCTCCCTTCACTGAGGCAGTTTCTGTTTCTTGAAGTAACTCTGGCAATTAATTAACAATAATTAACATTTATGCAACACTTACTATGTCCCAGTTACCAGGCTAAGTACTTTACAAATATTAAACCATGTGATCCTCACGAGAACCCTGAGGGGTAAGTGCTATTATCATCCCCAATTTACAGATGAGGAAACTGAGTCTAAGTGACTAGCTAGAGCTATGATCTGAGGACAGAGTTGACCTCAGGAGTCCCTTACTCCAGGCTCCGTGCTCTCCCTACAGTGTCACCTTGCTGACCCAAACTTGGGAAAATTTAAAGACAAGGAGAGGTCTAGCGCATAAAGTGGCAAAACAACTTTCTTTGCTGTGCATTTCTCACAATGAATGGACAATCTCCAGTCTTCTCCAACATGGTACCACGGAATGGAAGGAATGCTGAGCTCAGCATTCCTGATTTCATCTCATTGAGTATCAGATTCTGCATCTTAAAAAACAGGGACTGTAATAATATCTTCCTGACCTTACAGGGCTGTTTGCAGGAAAATTACTCTGCAAACTTTAAAACACTTCTGAAATATAAACAGGGGTTTGGTGGTGAATGCTTAACACTAACTCTGGAGGAAAATATGTCCACAAGAATCTTAAGTTTCATTTACATCATTAACATTTATTTTATCACTTTCTTAAGTGTACGTGATCAATAAACCAAGTGGAGAATTGTAGCAGTTTGCTGGATTTCTGAGATGTCAATGCTCACCCTGAATATTCCACAATGGGCTCTTCTTATGAGCTAGAATAAGCTCGCTCCTGCCTACAGCTAAATACAATCAGATTTACAGCTGCCCGAGATCATAGAGGTCACCTCATCCAATGCTCTGGTTCTACTGATGAGGAAACCATGGACCAAAGAGGCTCCATGGCCACACATACAATATAGTGGCAGTCAGCATCCATATTCACATCTTGTGTTTATAAATTCAATATTATGTTCACTGTAAGAGTTAATATTAAAAATAAAGCAATAACAACAATAATATAAATAAATAATGCAAGTACAAATGTCTATGCTTTGCTGGTGTTATCTTGAATACTGGTCACTCTTGGTTTCACTGACATCATTCCTGGGTGATAAGTATTTGACTTCAATAATAAGGGACTATATACATTATAGCTGGGGCAGGTAGTTGGCATAATAGATAGATTCCTGGGTCTAGAGTCAGAAAGATCTGAGTTCAAATCCAGCCTCAGATACTTACTATCTATGTGACTCTGGGAAAGTCACTTAACCCTGTTTGCCTCTGTTTCCTCACATGTAAAATGAGCTGGAGAAGGAAATGGCAAACTGAGTGTCTTTGCCAAGAAAACCCCAAATGAGGTCACCAAGAGTCAATGACTCAACAGCAATAAATCCATATCATATCCAAATGTGATTTTTCAACCTTGATATGACCCTAGTACTAAAAAATGAACTCTCAGTGAATGAGACACATAACCTCCACTAACCATAGGGAACACTGGGGACATAAGAGTCACTTATCTAAATTAACATGCAGAACACATGTTAAAACTTGTGTTTGGAAAAACACATGGCAGACAGTCTTTCTTCCTGGGACTTTTTAGCAGGGTTCCCCACTGAAGTACTGACTAAATTTAAAGACACAAGAAGCAAGGAGAGAATTGGTGGGCTGAGAGAGGATGAAAGGGGATCAATTGTCCATCAAGATCAAAGGCATTTGAGGGTAAGATACTCACAGTTCTCTGGGTCTCATTATGCCTGGGGAAGCATACCACCCTCCAAAAGTCAATTAGAAAGAGGCTCTGATTTCTCCTACCTTCTGTTGGTTTTACTCTCAAATTAGGGTTAGACCAAGAAAGAAGATCAAGACAAGAGAAAAGATTGCAATATGATAGACAATTTGGCATAAATTCATCAACAAAGTAGAGTTTATAACCAAAAAGGGGGTAGAGAGGAAAACAGATGCCACATATAAAACAAATGCAGTTCAAATGAGAAGGGAGCATAACTGGGGGAAAATCTTTGCAGCAAGTTTCTCTAAGAAAAGTTTCATCAGAGGAGACAGGGAGAGACAGAATGGGATTAATCATCTCATACAGAAGAGGCCAGGGATAACTGTTTCAATGGAGGGGAAGAACAGGAAGGAAAAAGGGAATGGATCAACCTTACTCTCATTGAATTTGGCTTACGGAGGGAATGACATACATTCTAAACTGGGTATCTTGCCACACAGGAAAGTGGGGAGGGAGATGGGAATAAGAAGGGGTATGATGGAGGGGAGGGCAGGGTGGGAAGGAAGGATGCTAGAAGCACACACTTCTGTAAAGGGACAAAGACAGGGACAGGGTAGAGAATAGAACAAGGGTGGGCAGGATAGGAAGGAGGGACATATAATCAGTCTCTCACAATATGTCCATTGTGGAGATGTTCTGCATAACTACACATGTACAGCCTGTATTGAATTGCTTGTCTTTCTAATGGGGGTGGGTGATGAGGGAGGAAGAGAAAGAATCTAGAATTTAAAGTTCTATAATCAAATATTAAAAATATATATGCATATATTATTATTATTAATATGTTTTGCATATAATTTTATGTGTATACATTGTTTCCCCAATAGAATAATCTCTTTGAAGGCAGGCACTGTATCTTTTTTGTTTCTGTCTCTAGGATTTAGCATACTGTCTGAAATATAGAAAGTGTTTAATAAATACTTATATCTACAAAAAAAAGAAAAGTGCCATCAAAGTGAAGGGAGCAGAACCAGGAGAACGTCACACACTGTAACAGCAATACTGTGCAGTGAGTAACTATGAATGACTTAGTCATTGTCAGCAATACAATAATATAAGACAATTCCAAAGGACTAATGATGAAAAATGCTTTCCCCATCCAGAGAAAGAACTAATGGAGTTTGAATACAGATCGAAGCATACTATTTTTCACTTTGTTTTGTGGTGTTTTGGTGGAGCTTTGGGGTTTTTTTTTGTCTGTTCTCTTTCACAACATGACTAACGTGGAAATATGTTTTTCATGATTGCACATGTATAACCTCTATCAAATTGCTGACTGTCTCAGGGAAGGAAGAGTTTTCAAACTCAACATTTCCAAAAACGAAAGTTACAAATTGTTTTTACATGCAAGCATGGAAAAAAATAAAATATTTTTAAAAGTCTCATTTACAAGATAGATATGGAATATATTCAAATTTATAAGAATAAGAAACATTCTCTCATAGAAAAATGGTCAAAGGATATGATATGAACAGGTAGTTTTTAAAGGAAGAAAAAAAGCTTTTAAGACTGTATGAAAAAAAATGTTTCAAATCCTAAATAGAGAAATGCACTTTAAAAGAAGTCTGAAGTTCCATCTCACAGCCATCAAATTATCAAAGATAGTGAGAGAAAAACGACAAATACTGGAGGGGCTTCAGGAAAACAGGCAGACTGTGCTTTGGTGGTAAAGCTAAGCGTTCACCAGCCATTCTAAAAAGCAGTTTGGAACAATGCCCCCAAAGTCACTAAACCGTACACAATTTGGCACAATTATATCACTATGAGGTCACTACCCCCAAAAAGATCAAAGAAGAAAAAAAGGACCTACATGTTTCAGGTTAACTCAAAATTGGAAACTAAGAGTGTGCTCGTGATTAGGCAAGGGCTAAATAAATGAGTCTATGAGTGTAATGTATTATTATTATTGCTCCACAAATGACAAAATGGACAGTTTCAAAGGAAACTGAATATATAAAGGAAATGATGCAGAGTGAAGTGAGCAGAACTAAGAAAACAATTTGCACAACGACGTTATGAAGAAAATTAATTTGGATGTATTTACCCGTATGTACAAACATATTTATAGCAGCTCTTTTTGTTATGGCAAAGAACTGTAAGCCAAGGATGCCCATCAATTGGGGAATGACTGAACAAGTTATGGTATGTGATTGTGATGGAATACTATCATGCTGTAGAAATGATAAAGATGATCATTTAAGAAAAACCTGGGAAGATTTATATGAACTCATGAAAGGCGAGGTGAGCAAAACCAGAAAAACAATGCAGACAGCAATCGCAATATTGTAATGCTCATCAATGTTGAAAGACCCAGCAACCAATCAATACAATGATCTAAGACAATTCCAAAAGCTTCATGATAGAAAAATTCTATGCACATCCAAATAGAGAACTGATGGACTTAGTGCAGATTAAAGTCTATTTTTTCTCTTTATTTTCCTTGTTCCTCTCTCCTTTTTTTTTTTTGGATGGGGGTAGCCAACATGGCTACTGTAGAAATATGCTTTGCATAATTTCATATGTATAACGAGTATCATATTTTGTGACTTCTCAATAAAAGGGGGAAAAGATACAGGAGAAAATTTGGAACTGAAAATTAAAAATTAAATTTAAAAAAAAGAAAAGGGGGCTGGTAGGTGCAGTGAATAGAGCACCAGTCCTGGAATCAGGAGGATCTCAGTTCAAATCCAGCCTCTGATACTTGACATACTAGATATGTGACCCCAGGCAAGTCACTTAACCCCAATTGCCTTGCTCCCCCCCTCAAAAAAGGAAAAAGTGCTGTATTAAAATTCAGAATAAGACATATATTTTTAGGCATTGGCAATGAAGGTATTTGTTTTTCTGAAATATATGTTTATGATGAGGGTTTTCTTTTTCATGAGAGAAGAGAGGGAATGGGTCAGAGGAACACTAAACAAATATACAAGTGGATGGATGGAGTATAATGTTCCAGGGGAAAATATAGTCATTCAGTGAGGTGTAGGACTTTCAAGCTTTCTTGAGGAAAAAACCAGAACTGAAAAGAAAATTTGACACTCAAATACAAGAAGCATGAGAAGGTAAACATGGAAAAGAAATCATAAGGAACTTATCAAAGTTGAACTATTTACATGCCAATATGAAAAAATGATAATAGTAACTTATGAAACTTTTCTTAGTATGAAGATAGGGGAAAGGAATACAAATGTATATATACATATACATACACATATGTTTACGTAGGAGGGTTTATATATGTGTACGAACACATATCTGAGTATGTGTATATTATGTATACTTAGAGGGCACAGGATCAATTGAATAGGAAGGGACAATGCTTTAAAAGGTGAAATTTTGAGGTGGAAGAGGATTAGAATGAAAGGAGACCAGGAGAGACAGAATGGGGTTAATCACCCCATATAGAAGAGCCAAGGGATAATTATTGCAATGGAGGGGAAGAACAGGAAGGCAAAAGGGAAAGGGTCAACTTTACTCTCATTGAATCTGGCTTAGGGAAGGAATGACATAAACTCTAAAATGGGTATCTTGCTACACAGGAGAATAGAGGGGATGGGGATGAGAAGCTGGATGATGGAGGGGAGCGTAGGGTGGGGGGAGAGCTGCTGGAGCACACACTTCAGTAAAGGCACAGGGACAGGGTAGAGAATAGAAGAAGGTGGGATGGGATAGGAAGGAGGGACATATAATCAGTCTCTCACAATATGTCCACTGTGGAGATGTTCTGTGTAATTACACATATACAGCCTATATGGAATTGCTTGTCCTTCCAGTGGGGATGGGGGACAAGGGAGGAAGGGGAAGAATGTAGAATTTAAAGTTCTAGATTCTAGTTCTAGATTCTAGATTTAATATTTAAAATGTTATATATACATTATTATTATTATTATTAACTACATGCAACTGGAAATTAAGATATACAGGCACTGGGGTAGGGAGACTCATCCTGCCCTACTGGAAGGTTAGAGGGGCAATGGGGGAAGACATAGGAAAGAGCAGATTGGGGAGGGATTATACAGTGGAACTGCTGTTTTACGGTGGTGGGTAGGGGAAAGGGTGGGGAGAAACTTTGTAACTCAAAATCTCATGGAAATGAGTGATGCAAACAAGAAAAATAATTAATTAATTAAAATTAATTAACTCAAAATCTCAGGGAAATGAGTGATGCAAATAAGAAAATTAATTAATTAATTAAAAAAATAAGTGGGTGGATGGATGGGTGGGCAAGTGTGTGTATATATATATATATATTTATTTATATTTATATATGTATGTATATGTGCATTTTAAATTAAAGAAAGACCACTGCCCCATAAAATCCCTAGTGAGAAACTGCCTTCCACCCCTTGACATTACTTGCTGAATAAGAATTCCATGAGCAGTACTATTCAACTATACATGGCATATCAATACCCTCTATGCTGCGAATGTCATTTTTCCACAGTTCCAAGTTGGAAAACACCTCCTTGGTCTCTTCAATAAATCTTTGCCATGACTTGGTGCTGTATTCTTTCCACTGGTCCCAATCGGATAAATATTTGACCTGGGCCTCCTGAATTTCCCTAAGTTAATAAAAACAGTAACAACATAACAGCAAAATTACTGAATTTTGAACTAATATCTGTGTCTGAGGAATAGCTAGAGGACACATAATTTTGTCATTGTTATTTTCCCCCCTAAGAACACTATTTCTAGGTAAGATGGTGTTTTGCAGGAATATAGCCCAACCTCTTTTCCTAAAGGCAAACAGAGGTAGTAATTTTTTTGATGTTTAAACTGATTCAAATCAATTCCAGCTGGTGAGGCAATATTAACCAAAACTGGGATTTTTGAAACAGCAAGGGATATCTGAAACCCTGTTAGAAATGTCAGGATGGCGCAGCTAGGTGGCTCAGTGAATAGAGTACCGACCCTGGAGTCAGGAGGACCTGAATTCAAATCCGCCCTCAGACACTTGACTCATTTATTAGCCGTGTGACCTTGGGCAAGTCACTTAATCCCAATTGCCCTCCAAAAAGCAAAAAAAAAAAAGGCAGGATGCCCGAAACTTCTGGGTAATAAATGAATCACAAGGATATTTCCTTTCACTCATTCATTCAGCAAATATTTATTGAATGGCCATTATATACAAGGCATATGCAGGAATATAGACACATAAGACAATGTCTCAGTTTATATTCTAGGAAGGGAGATATAACTAGAGTGTGGGTCAGAAGAGACTTAAAAGGTTAACTCTGATTCTCAGGATGGCCTTGTCCTTCCTTAAAAAAAAAAAAAGGAAGTGCTGGGAAAAGGAAACTCGAGGGCCAAAAAAATCAAGATGGTGCTAGAGAACCAAGCTTAACTGTATGCCAAGAGACAAGCAAGTCTAGTTTATCAGAAGATCTAAAGGAGAGATTCTTAATCTGTTTCAGTGTCATAGAACCCTTTGGCACTCTGGCGAAGTCTATGGACCCCTTCTCAGAATGTTAATTGCATAAAAACTAAGATTGCAAAGGAAACCAAATGTATTTAAATAGTTATCCAAGAAATATTTATTTTTAAGATCACAAACTCCAGGTTAGAAACTTCTGCTCTATTAGATTCCAAAGACTAGACATTTTGGCTTTAAAGTTCATGTTCTTAATCTTTGCTTTAAGGAAGCTTCTTTATAGAAAAATAAGGTATGTCAGTAGAATTGGAGATTTTTTGGCATATTCATAAAAGCTAAAAAAATGAGAGGAATCTACTTATCTACCCACGTATCTGTTAAATGACTGACCTGGATTTATTTAATATTCATTATCTAATACTCCTAGTTTTGCTATAGAGCTAAACAGCTAAATCACCTAAAACTCTTGAGGACTCCCTCTCAATAAAGGAATTTGTTTAGCCATGAAGGGTATTTTAATTCCGAGAGGAAAAACACCAAAACTCAGAGAGAAAGGAAAAAAATGTAAAAAACAAAAACAGAAAAAACCAAACAAACCAAAAATAGAAAGAATGGAAAATCAAAGAGGAAAGCTGACAGAAGATAAGAACTCTTAATGGTTCTATATAACAAGAAACACAGAGTGACACATGCATACAGAATGAAGACTTATTGGCTGAAACAGATAGATCCAATTCTGTATCCCTATTCAGATAATGCCACCAAATCTTTCACAGCCCTATTGGATTTTCACAATTATAGGCACAAAACAGATTATCTCCTATTAATTCTCTCAAGGAATTAAACTAGGGGCCAAATCCAGACTGCAGGACTGAGATTCTCCATTTTGCTTCAGAATGAAACAACCTTCCACAGTTTTCCAAAAACTGTTATTTGTTAACTCAAGCATCACCTCTTCCCTAAGAAGACAGTTAATGGAGGTAGCTCTGAATCATTTCTTTAAGTGATCTTTAAGCACTTTAAAGTAAATTACCTTTTCCTCCTTCTTCTTAGGTATTAAAGCTGAAAAAATGATCCTGGGTTATAAGAATTAAACATTGCTCCATACAACATGACAGGATGTGTACACTAAAACTCAAAATATATTTTTTAACAAGTTTAAAATTGCTTTTACAAGCAATTAGGGAAAAATATACTACAGTATATTTATTTACAGGCCAATTCATTTAACCTTTTAGAGAATAAAATCTGCCACAATGTAGAGGCCCAATAGGTACATTAAAGATGTATGGAGTTTTTCAAACCCAAGCACCATAAGAATAAATGAAATGAATTTCTCAGGATTCTTGCTCTCCATGAGAAGAATCTTATGGGGTAAGAAGGATATGTATGAGGGTAAAAAAAAAAAGTCAAAATGCTACCAAATATACTGACACGTAAACATACGCTCTTGATATTTAAAGAAACTTTATCTCAAGGTGGAGTAGGATGCTAAAGTTGGGGAAAACTAAGAGAAGACGGCCACCTTTTCCATTACCAAGCGTCCCTGCAGCATGGAGCTGGGATTCTCTCCCTTTAGAATCTGTCTTGTTTCATTGGGTCCATTACAAAACCAAGCTTTTCAAAAGGGAAGGCAGGGAAGAAGCATTTACACAGCGCCAGACACTACATTAAAGGCTTTTTACAAATATTATCTCTTTTGATACTCAAAACAACTCTGTGAGGGAGGTACTTTTATTATCCCTGTTTTTACTAATGTGGAAACTGAGACGAGCAGAAGTGAAGTGACCTGCCCAAGGTCATACAACTAATATGTGTCAGAGGCCAATTCTGAGCTCAGGTCTTCTGGACTCCAGGCCCAGGACTCTATTCACTACGCCACCAAGCTACCTTAATGTGAAAAAAAAAGAGTATAATTGTTATTCGATAATAGGAATAAGTTCTTTGATTCAATTCAGCACACATCTACTGTGCTGGGTGAGATACAAAACTTTAGTAAGACACTGTCCTCATGGGGTTTACTTCTATGTGTGGCCCATAAGATACGCCAATAATTACAGAACAAAAAAATGCATGGAAAGTAAATAGGCACAAGCAAAAATTGCCGTGAGGTCCAAAGTGGAAAGATGATTATTGGACTGGGGATTCTGGGAAAGCTTCCAGAAAGAGCCATCTAGGTGGTGCCGGTAACGGCAAGGATCTGAGTTCAAATCTCTCCTCTTACCCTCACTAGCTGCATAGCCCTGGGCAAGTTACCAAACCACAGCCAGCCTCAGTTTTCCCATCAGTAAAACAGGAATAATAGACCTATCTCACAGGGTTGTTGTGAAGATAAATGAGGTAACGTTTGTGAAGAGCTTCACAAACCTTAAAACACTATTTAAATGTTGCTATTCTTAATATTTTTATTACTATTATCATTAGAATTGAAATTTAAACAATGGGCAAAGTTCCAGCACCTAGAAATAGTGAAGGGAGTATTTCATACAAAGGAATAATACATGCACAGAGACACAAAGGTAGAAGAGCCAATCACAGGAATGTCAAGGAGGAAGCAGTCAGTAGCCTCGTAGAAGGAGCCTTCAGTCTGAAGCTAGAAGACTGAGGTTCAAGTCTTTGCCCTCCCACTGACTGCCATGGATTTTGGCAAAGTCTCTTTGATCCTCAGTGTCTTCATCTGTGAAATGAAGGTGCTGAACTACAGATCAGGGTTTGCAAATTTTTTCAGTCCTTTTTCCAGTAAACCTTAGAGTTTCCCCACTCAACGAAGTGAATAAATTCTAGAGTTTGGCCTGCATTTATGTACATATGAGATTCAGTGGCTTTCTTTTTAAGTACTCAGAGGAAGCCTCAATTTAAGCAGAATTTCTTACCTTCACTGATTAGAAATCTATTTTTAAAAAAATAAAAATATTCCCTGTACACTCTTGACAACCTTTTCATATTACTTGGCATTATGAGAGACCCAGGTTGGGAATCTCTGGACATTCCTAAATTTATTTCAAGCTTTAAATCTGTGATCCTATAACTGTAGTCTGGTTGGCTTTAGCTAAGGGTATATGAGAAGATGTGGAAATGTTTTATATGATTGCACATGTATAACCTATATCAAAATGCTTACTGTTTCAGGGAGAGGGGGAAAGAGAATTTGAAACTCAAAATATATATATTTTTTGCTTTTTGGAGGGCAATTGGGGTTAAGTAACCTGCCCAAAATCACACGGCTAGTTAAGTGTGCCAAATGTCTGAGGCCACATTTGAAGTCAGGTCCTCCTGATTCCAGGGCCAGTGCTCTATTCACTGTGCCACCTAGCCACCCCAATATTTATTTTTATTTTTAATACATTTTAAAATTTGTTTTCTGTTTACATCATTCATTTCAATGAGATTTTTGAATTACAAATTTTCTCCCTGTCTTTCCCCTACCCCAACCCCCAAACAGCAGAACCCACTGTGTAGCCCCTCCCCCAATCTGCTCTCTAACTTTCTGGTAGGGCAGGGAGGGTCTCCCTACCCCATCCCCTGTATATCTTAATTCCTAGTTGCATGTATTGCAGAGCTTTAAATTCTAGATTATTTCGGTTCCTCCTTTGTCTCCCACCCCCACTGGAAGGACAAGCAATTCACTACAGGCTATACATGTATAATTACACAGAACATCTTCATAGTGGACATATTGCGACAGTGATCATATGTCCCTCTTTCCTATCCCTTCCCCCCTTGTTCTGTTATCTACCCTGACCCTGTCCCTTTACTGAAGTGTGTGCTTCCAGCATCCCTCCCCCAGACCCTGACCTCCCCTAGGTCATCCAGCCTCTCATCCCCATGCCCCCTATTCTGTGTAGCATAATGCCCAGTTTAGAGTTTATGCCATTTCTTCTCTAAGTCAAATTCACTGAGAGTAATTGAGAGTACAGTTGTAATAGTTATCCCTTGCCTCTTCAACATGGGATGATTAACCCCATTTTGTCTCTCCCTGTCTCTTCTCATTCTAGTCCTCTCCCGTCTCAGAATTTCACCTTTTAAAGTGTCATCCCTTCATATTCAATTCATCCTATACCTTCTATACACACATATACACACATGCTCAGATATGTATTCATACGCATATATAGCCTCCTATATAGATATATGTGTAAGTATACATATATATATACATTTGTATTCCCTTCACCTCTCCTCATACTAAGAAAAGTTTCATAAGTTACTATTATTGTTTTTCCATATTGGCATGTAAATAGTTCAATTTTGATAAGTTTCTTATGATTTCTTTCCCATGTTTACTTTCTCATGCTTCTTGTGTTTAATTGTCAAATT
>CM053599.1:166441908-166459960 GCA_028646575.1 Pseudocheirus occidentalis | reverse complement strand
CCCCCCCCCCCCCGTGACATACAAACTTTGTGAGCTCCTTGCTTGTTTCATTGGCTCTGTATGAAATGGCTCTGTAATAAACAGAATATTGATTACACCCTCGTCTCTTTATTCTCACTGCTCACTAGCCCAGCCAACTGCGCTGGGTGTAGTAAGCAGCACGCAACATGGGGCATCAGGACTGCTGTCAAGTCTCTAGCGCCTGGGCCCCAAGAAGTTGCTGGCAGGTAGTGGGCTGCAGGAGATACGAGGGACAATGGATTTCTTTCAAAGTAAGGGGATAGCATATATTAACAACAATTGCCAAGATTCTTGATTCTCAATCAATTATTGGATTTGGTAATGAGTATAAGGAACTTTTATAACTTCAAGCAATTGACCACTTAGGCATAAGCATCATCTGATCATTTTCTTTATGAGTTGAGGCATCCCATCAGGGTAAGTTTGTTAAAAATGTTTTGGCTGATGTGAACTATAACCCCATTCAATCACAAAATCATTTTGCATTAAAGCACCTGTAAGGGATATAATTCGTGTTTAGGACAGTGCGTTGTATTCCTGCAAAAGGGTCAATAACCCTGTATGTTATTGCAGTTGTGATAGCTTCCTGAATGTAATCCAAAGCATTCCTAGCTTCAGGCATAAGAATTCTAGGAGAATTAAGGTTGGTATCACCTTCCAGTAATTGATATAATAGTGGTAAACATTCATTTGAAATACCCAGATTAGGTCTGATCCAATTTATATCCCCTATAAGCTTTTGCAAGTCATTTAATGTTTTAATATTATCCCTCCTAATTTCCATTTTTTGAGGTGTTGTAGTAGTATTCTACACTTTATTACCTAAATATACAAAAGGAGCTGTCTTCTGTGTCTTTTCAGGGGTTATTTTAAGTCTTACCGTAGCAAAATTATTTGTAACCTCCTCTAATATCTTCTCTAGTGTATATGCATCTTGGTGTGCACATAGAACATCATCCATGTAATGAGTTAAGTAAACTGTAGGATATTTGTTTCTGGTTGATTCTAAAGCCTTTGCCACAAATTTTTGACATAATGTGGGACTGTTTTTCATCCCTTGGGGTAATACTTTCCAACAGTATCTTTTTAGGGGGTATCTTAGATTTATGGAAGGTGTAGAAAATGCACATTTTTCTCAATCCTTACTTTGGAGAGGTATGCCATAGAAACAGTCCCTTTGCTATGGACCCCAATAACAACAGTTTTTGCTATTTTTCTCCTACTAGGACATACTTGAACAAGACTGACCACAGCTTTGTACGTGTCTGTTTAGGAGGGAGGTATGCATTCATGTGGGAAAATCATAGCAATGTAAATATCACTAAAATTGATAAGCATTACTACATCACATGTGTTAATTGTAAAGTTTCTGAATGTCATGATAATACTTCTTTTGGACAACTGCTATTTGTTATAAGAAGACCTAGTATGGTTATGACACCAGTAGAGAGCGAGCATTGGTTTCACTCTCATGCTGGTCATTCTATTGCTCAAATTAATTAACAATTGGGTTTCAATAAAAAAAACAGGTGTATTTCCTATCTTGTTGTTGGGATAATTGCTTTAATTACTACTCTAGTGATCAGTGTTGCTATGTCTATGTCCATCAGCACTGTACAAAATCAGATAGTGGAAGCTCAATTTTTGTGTGAACTGTCTATCAATGTTTCATGAGGATATTTGTTATAATCAGAAATCAACAAGACTTTTTATAAAGCAATAACACAGCTCAGAGATGATCTAATTGCTATAGCTGATGAGATTGAATTAATGCAAGTTAAACGAAGGTTAATATGTGATTATAGATATATGTATTTCTGTATGGTAAACAAACAATATAATGAATCAGAATATAACATAACAAATTAGGAATCATCTTAATGTGCTTTGGGGTGACTATAACACATCCCTTGACATAAATGATTTAGAGAATTTGGTTCCCCTCATGGACCATGAAAGTCAGCAGTCACTACTACCAAATTCAGAGGCAAAAAACATTGTAGGTTGTATAAAGAGAGCTAAGGGAATATTACTTGGACAAATACAGCAAATAATAACATTTTTAGGAATAGTGGTGGTACTACTTGTTTTATGTAACTCTTTAACCATCCTTATTTCTTGTTTTTCTCATATCATTCAACAAGTGGTATATAATGTCCAATTGCATGATTCTGCCCACAGCCTTTTAAATAAATAAAATGGGGGAGATGCAGAGAACTTTCAAGGGTCTCCCAGCCCCACTCATGGAATGTTCCCCTCTCCTATACAAACATCTGCAAGGTTACAGGGCAGATAATCAGGAGGACATGCAGTCTTGTTTGTTAATGCCTCCAGACATGGTCCTAGGACTAAAGCCCTAATAAATAACTAACCTTAAGCTAGGGTAAAGAGTGAACAAAGATCGAAAGAGGGCCCTTGTACATTGTTTGCATTTTTTCCTGGTGACTAGATCTTCTGCTGGGGGACATATAAACTTTGTGGGCTCCTTGTATCATTGGCACTGTATGAAATGGCTCTGTAATAAGCAGACTATTGATTACACCCCCGCCTCTTTCTTCTCACCACTTACTAGCCCAGCCAACTGCGCTGGCCCTAGCACACACATAAAACTCCATTTCCTGTCTTCAAGTATTTACATGGGCAGCTTTAGAGATCTGGAATGCTTTCTTTCCCTTCTAAATTCCGCCTGTCATAATCCTGAGTACTTTTCTAGCCCCAGCTCATATGAAGCCTCTCTGAGAGTTTACTCCCTATCAAAATGACTCTGTATTCATTTTGTATAGATCCTTATATGAATGTTGTCTCCCCGGTTGGAAGATAAGCTCCTTGAGGAGGTGCTGCTTCATTTTTGTTTCTGTGTCCCATGAATAACAATTTCTTAATAAGTTATTGTTGATTGGTAGAGAGAGAAGCTGCTTTGGTTAAAAAGTGTCTGTTTTGTCAAAACAAAAAGTATCACATAATTTTTTTAATTATCATTTTTAATAAATAGATTGGACTCAGGAACCTAGGCATAGCTATCTAATGGGAGCTCCATATTAACTGGGCAAAGCTATATATACTATTAAGTATGCTACAGATTTGTAATTGCATATCTATACACAGTGCATAAGTTTATATCATCTTCCCGGTCCTCAGGTGGTAGCAACAAAGGTAATGACAGTATTATCATACTGTCTGCATTTTCTAATTATTAATTAATTATTCAGTTCCTTAGCACTTATGATTACATGGTAATTCCTTGCATTACATCAGGGGCAACTGGCCTTTCAGAGATAATGTCTCTTCAGAATTTTCTCCTTTTTTTAAAAAAAAAAAAGCAGCTACCCTCCTGGGATGAGAACCAACAGAGATTTCTTTGTATGGGTCAAGGTCTGCAGTTTTATTCTTTAGCAAGAGCTTTCTGTCCATTCCTTAAGAGGCTTTTTCCACACAGGCGCTTAATCGATGACAAATGTTTTTTCTCTCCACTCTAGTCTCCATATTTATCCCTAGCTACAGAGCAAGTTTTACTTTATATCTATAGACACCAAAAATTTCTTTCAAGAGGAGGTCCTATTTCCAATTGAACAGTAATGAACATGGTTACAATTTGCAGTAATTCTAGGAAGTGGACATTAAAAGTTACTTATATGTACACTGTGATGTAAGGAGTAATATATAAATAACTGATATATAAATAATTAATTATGTAAATATTTTATTTATAAAGTACTTATGTAATATACATAAATAACTAATCATATGAATTTTTATAGCTGCCTCCTTATATGACAAGCTGTCAGTGATGGGAATACCTATTGGTAAAAGGCTCCCCTTAAAGTCTAGGGGCAACAGTAACTGCCATGCTGGGGGACCTACAAAGGATGATCTTCATTACCCTGTCACTTAATGATGACATTTCACTTTGTTTTGAAAAACGTAATCTCTAACTAGATTGCAAGTTTGCTTTGTCTCAGAAAACGGCACTAGGACGGATATTATATAATTATTGAGAACTGTACTCAGCCAAAATGCTTCTGGTAACATGCGGAGGAAGATAACACAGTCAATCTTGGCTTACTAAACTACACTACCCTTTTCCCCACCTTAGCTCACCTCCCACCCTGAGTATGAAACTCAGCTGGGGTTTTTAAAAGATCCTTGGATGCCTCACCATTCATACATTCTGCATATATCTTATCAGAATGTGCACTTCCTAAGAGCAAGGTTTGGTTTATTCCCTTTATTTGTGACTTCCCTAGAGATCAGCCTAGCATCTGACATAGTGAATGCTTAATAAGTGGGACTGATAACTTTTTTAAAATTTCACTTTTATCCTCCCCCCCCATCTCCCACCATCACTAGCAAAAGATCTACCACTTGTAGACAGACCTTTGAGATGACCTTTATGTTAACTTTTGCTCTTAATCTGGGGCTTGTGAACTTGGGGGGGGGGAACATTGTATAATTTAAAATATAACTGGTTTCTTTTGTAATCCTACAAAGAAAGGTTGAAAATTAGAGATCAATGCGTATCAAGTGCCACTATATGCCAAGCACCCTGGGGTTAAAAAAAAAAGGCAAAAACCAGCAGTTCTTACTCTCAAGGAACTCATAGTCTAATGCAGGATGATTGAAGGGGAATCTTTCTGGAAGAGATGGGAGAGTATGGGATTAGGGGTCCATGTTGAAGGCATTGATCTTGGTAAGGAGAAGGTCAAAAAGAAGGCACTTTCATTATCAGAGTGTAGGGAAAGGGAGAAGAGTATGGGAAATGATGTCAAGGCGTTTTGAGATGAAGAGAGAGAGAGAGAAGTGGGAACTCATGGCAATGCCATCAACTTTCTAAGTAACAGACAATGTCCTTTAGTGAGAGAAAGGAGTGAGGCAAGTGTGGAAAGCTTAAGGAGACAAGGGAAGGTTTGGAATAGCTTTCCAGGGAAGTGAGACAGGAAATCAATTAGGAAGGAAGACAAAAATTGCCATGCTGTAGTGAGGGAGTGGTTGAAGTTAGGTAATATGAAATTACAATATACCCAGTGATAGAGGCTGTGAATTCCTCAATATTAGAGGAGCGACAGGATCTGTGATCTGTGATTATATATTGATATAGGAAACTCCTTGGATGAGAAGCACCTTTAGCAATATAGTCAGCACCATCTTCCTACCTTATAGTCTTAGAGCAGGGGCCTTGAGGCCACATGTGGCCCTCCAGGTCCTCAAGTGCAGTCCTTCGACAGAATCCAAACTTCACAGGACAAATCCTTAGCACAAAGCTAGATTAGAAATACTGGAGTGAAGTGGAGGAAAATGAGGTTTGAAACCTTTCAAACTCATTCTGATTTTTTAATTCAGGCATCAGTAAGAATCAGTTTGCAGTAGCATACAGATTGTTGCTGTGGTCCTTGGCAAAAATAGTTCGTGTTTGTATTTGTTTTCATATTTGTTACCTTCTAGTCAATTTGAACTTGTTGCCTTCCAGCTTCCAATATCCTTTTATTAGGGGGATTTGTTCTGTGAAGTTTAGTTTCAGTCAGAGGGTTGCACATGAAAACCTATAGGGCCGCATGTGGCCTCGAGGCCACACGTTCCCTACCTATCTTAGAGACTTACTTAGAACATGAAGAAGTTAAATGACTTGCCCAGGATCACAATGTGTCAGAAGCAAGACTTGAACCAAGATGTTCTTGATAATTTATCCACCATAGCATGCTACCTTTCAACCTATCCATGTATTTTGAATATTGCAGTAGTTATTAAATTCTTTCTTCTCTAAAACAGTTTGTTTTTTGGTTTTTGGGGGTTTTTCTTTTTTGCTTTTTGGAGGGGGAAAGGCAGGGCAATTGGGATTAAGTGACTTGCCCAAGGTCACACAGCTAGTAAGTGTTAAGTGTCCGAGGTCTGATTTGAACTGAGGTCCTCCTAACTCCAGGGCCTGTGCTCTATTCACAATACTACTTAGCTGCCCCTAAAATGAAGTGAATGAAAAAAAATTTGCACCTTGTTAATTCAGTTCTAAATCTTTTGGAAACAGCATTATAGCAAGTCTTTTGACTGCATGCAGGCTTCAATAAATATTTATTGAATGAATGAATACATAATCCTATGAACTTGCCACCCCACTCTCTTTAAAAAAAAGTGTTCTAATTGGATAAAAATGAAGTTGGCTCTACTATAGGAAGAACAGCAATTTCATGTTATTGGGAGGAATTCTGGACGAAGGTCAGTTGCCCCTCTATGTGCCCCTCTCATATTGCTAAATGAGACCTTGGAGAGTCTGCCTCATCCTAGGTCCAGATGCTAGGAGTACGATGGTAGCTGAGAGAAGTTTGCCTAAATAAGTAGACCTGGAGTTTTGACTTAGGAGGAACTACAATAATTTTATATATACATATATGTGTGTATATATATGTATATGTGTATGTATATATGTATATGTACATATATATGCATATATATACATATGTATATATATGCATGTATTGCTATCATAGCTGGACTATGGGTCTGACTCACAAAAGAAGTCAAATAGCACTGCAATTATGAGATGATTCATGAAAGAGTTTTAATCATTCCCCTCTGGAAAAGAGGTCACCTGGCAATGGAGAAGTAGCAGATGGCAGACCCTGTGTAATAGAACAGCCCAGTAGATGACATCATCAGCTCTTTGAGGAAGCAACAGTTGGAAGTTTTGGTGGTCTAGGACATAATTCATCTGGGGCAAAATCTTAGGATTCTGAGTTAGTCAGAATACTTGTGTTCCCTCTCCCATCAGTGGTGAGGGAAGCCGTGAGAGAGTTATGCCTGTTGTATATGGGGAAGGTTTTCTCTTTATTTTCCAAAGCTATTAAATGATTTTGTTTTGAGTGAATGTGTCTTGTCAAAAGAGGAAAGTATCAGGAAACTTCTTTGCTATGGAACTGAAATGAACTTTACTGATGTAAAGTTAACCTTAAATTTAGGGGTAACCAGGAGAGAAGGTAGGGAAGGCAATACAATACAATACAATACAATACAATCTACAACAGAATGACTTTTTTCTAGGTTATAAAAAGTAAAGACTTACCAATAAATTACCATAAAAAGTAAAAATTACCAAGAATTTATCCTTATTTCTACCCTATTCTCCCTTATTCCTAATACCAACTGAATCATTAAGGTAAAATTCTAAAGTTCCAAAGATTTAACTGGACTGATACTGATAATATGGCTGTAAGGAAAAAGGGTGTGTATGTGTGTGTGTGTGTGTCTGTGTGTGTCTGTGTGTGTGTGTGTATGTTTCTTCTTCTTAGCAAGGAAGGGTGAACAGGAGAAGATATTTGACTGAACTGAAGAGATGGGACCTGAAAAAGCTAGATTGGAAATACTGGGGTGAAGTGGAGGAAAATGAAATTTGAACTCATTTTATATGTTAATTCAGGCAACAGTAACAATCAGTTTGTAGTAGCATATGGATTGTTGCTATGGTCCTTGAAAAAAAGTACTTATTTTTGCTACTTTTCCAGTCAATTTGTGCTTGTTACCTTCCAGCATCCAAACTAACCAATCCAATAAACATTTCTTATAAGGCACTGGAGGTAATTCTTGAAAAATCGGAACTACGCTGCTCTTACAGAGCTTCTCCTAACAATATATTGTCAGGATGCAGTATGTAAACAGGTAAAAATGTACATAATTGGGGGGAGAAGGAAAAAATACTAACAACCAGGAGGTTCAATAAAAGCTTCTGAACATTAACTTGAGCCTTGAAAGAAACCAGAGATTCCAAGGTGTGTAGGGGTGTGTGTGTGTGTGTGTGTGTGTGTGTGTGTGTGTGTGTGTGTGTGTAAGGAGTGCATTCTGGGTAGAGGACAGCCAGTGTGAAAATATAGAGAGTGGAGGCAGAATGCCTGTTTTGGGAAAAGGCTGAAACACAGACTGTGTAAATGGGAATAAACATGGGAAGGTAGTCTGGAATCCAAATGTGAAGGGCTTTATTGTGCTAGATAAGGACTTTATAGATTATTCTGGAGGCAGTAGGGAGTACGTTAAGACTCTGGAGCAAGCCAGTATTACCAAACTTGTTTTTTAAGGAAGGTTATTTTGGCAGCTTTGTGCAAAATGGATGGGGGTGGGGATGGGAGAAGAGAGACTGATATCTGGGAATCCAGTGAGGAGGCTGCTTCAATAGTCCAGGTAAGAGCTGACAAGGTCCTGATTTGGGTGGTTTCAGTGAGAGTAGAGAGGAAGGGAATATCGTAAAGATAGAAGCAGTAAGTCTTGACAATTAATTGGAATTGGGAGGTTCAGCAGAGAGAGAAGAGTCAAGGAATGCAAAGAGGTTGTAATCCTGGTAACTGAAGGGATGGTGGTACTTTCCTTTATGAACCTCATGTCTTCCTTGGGCACCTGTAGTCCTCGTGCTTTTCCTTCCTTCCAAGTCCAAGTAGTTAAAATGATTGAATTGTTGTTAAGCTGATTATCTACCAGATGTGGTATTGCACTTAGTGCAATTCTTTGCAAAGTAAATACTCAATAATTATTGACATGAAAATTTCTCTAACGGTATTTACATTTTTGTCAACAACATATACATTGTTGCATGAAATGATTTATTCATATGGTATAGCTTGGCTTTAAATTATATAAAATACATTTGTGATTAAAAATATTGTTAGATTAGGGGCAAAGACCCAGAAAAGTAAAATTTTCCTACAAATTCCTCATATTTTGGAGCTCCAGTCTTCTAATACATTCTTGAGAGTATCTAAAAAAAAAAAAAAAAAAAGAATTACTGTTGTGTCATTATTGTACAGCAGAGGGCACCATTGTACTCACTGTTTTAAAAAATAAGGACTTTGGCTTGAAATACAACTTAAAAGCAGACATTTTCCATTTTGATTTCATTAGCATAGACTACGTGCTATGAATCAATAAGTATTTACTCAATAAGAGACAATATTTTTTGCTATTTAAAATGTGAAATAGCAACATGCATTTCTGAAATTAATTCTCATAAACCGGGAGTGGGGATTACTGGGAGAATTATAGGAAGATGACCTTATTTTAGGACTTAGAGAAGCTCAGATTCCCCAAAACCTCCTCAGTAAAATTATAAAACTGCAGTCCTAACACTCTACAGGAAGAAAAGCCAGTGACCAGCACAGGGCAGCCTCAGAACGTAGCTGCAGCAAGACAAAGGTTTGGAGGATCATCTAAATGTACAGGAAGTGGGGAACCTGTGGACTCGAGGCCACATGTGGTCTTCCAGGTCTTTGGGTGAGACCTTTTGAATGAGTCCAAGTTTTTACCGAGGAGATCTTTTTATTTAGGGGATTTGTTCTGTGAAGTTTGGATTCAGTCAAAGGGCTCAATCTGAGGACCTAGAGGGCCACATATGGCCTCATGGCCATAGGTTCCCCACCCCTAAAGGCAGTGAGGATCCAATCCAGCTTCCAGCAGCCTAGATCTGTATCACAACAGGAGACAATACCAAACAATTTTTGCAGCAAATGGAGTTTAGTCTTAGCTACAACACTCAAGTCCATACAGGATCTTCCCACATCATTTAGGAGTAGGGTTATGGGTTTGACCCAAGCAAAACTCCTTGAAAACTATGACTAGAAATATGAGTAAAGAGAAGAAACTGCCAATCACAGTGAAGAATCTTTGACTATCTGGCAGAACTGAGTACAATAGATCAGGTGTAAGTGAAATAGCTCTAGCTCTCTTTTTAAAAATTAAAAAATAAATATCAGAATAAATTTAAATGTAAATTTAAAAAATGTATGGCTTCCAAGTGAATGATTTTTAAAATTCTATTCAATTTAAAATACAGTAAAGTACAATATGATGATATTACTAGAAGACACTGGTTTTGCTCTACAGCACTGTGAGTTGATCCTCATGTTCCCTACAAGTGTGCCCTCTGTGTGATCTCTCTGTCACTTCCTCCCATTAATAGTGTGTGTATTCATGGAAGAATGTGACCAGTTTATATGGGGGGATGTTCTGTCATTACTTTTCTTACCATGCTATTTAATTAAATGCATTTACTTTGAACTAATTGTATCCTCGGTCTTCTCTCCAGTAAAAGTAAACACATTGGTGACAGCTTGTGAGCTGTGATTTTTGAGTGGATGCAGACCCACAGATGACTCTGAATCTGGGGTAGCAGTTCTATGAGGTCTGCACATGAAAGAGAATGCTCTGTGATTAACCAAATTTTGCATGAACTGTGAAATGAAGAAAGAATAAAAGAAGCAATCATCTTGAGAAATTGTCAGTTTATACTATAGGGAAAAGATAAACAATTTGTTTCTAGCAGTATTTCATTCTTTTGGGGCACATTTTAATTACTACAGTTATTCTGTCATTTGTGAGTAGAAAGCAATTGAAGTATGTTGAAACATCTGGCAGTAGAATTAGATCTTCATCATTGTCCTAAAAGAGATAGTAAAACTACTGGAAAATTAATCTTCTTGGTCATTATTAGAGCTGAATTTGCCTTAAATTTGATCAGTATCACCATAAACTTCTCTATGCACTGTTCCAAGAGACTTCTGTAATACTTCATCAAAAATGTTTTTAGATTATCATTTAAAATTATATCTTCCCATGGAGTTGGCCTTCTATTGATTCATTGGGGAAAATTGGGAGGAGGAAAAACAGGGAAGATGACATGAAGATCATCTATTGAAACAGAGGAATTATAACTTCTACCAGTGAAGGAAGCACTAATGAATCTTATTTAATAAATTATACTTTTTTTGTGGAAACACTTTTTCAATCCTTCTTATGTCTCTGAATGACAGTGCAAACACATTACACTTTCACTGAGGTCATGAAGACAGCTTTTTCCTGGAAATTCTCTAGTATGAATGTAAAATATTTTACTCAGACCTTCCCAGAAGCCACTGTTGCACTTTCCAGGCAATGGCAACAGCTGTTTCTGTGGAATAAGACCAGAAAATTGAGTCTTTCTTGACATCCCAAGGTATTGATTGATGCTCATTTCCTGATAAACCACTAGACCCATACATTGGGCTCAAAATAGTGATGATCTTTTAAGTCACCCTCTATAATAAAAAAGCTAAAAACAATTCATCCTTCCCTTGCAATCTCAAGAGGCAGATAATTTTAGGTTACATACATATATGCATATATACACACACATATATATGCACACATATATTAACATATATTATATTGTGTTCAGTCATTTCAGTCATGTCCTACTCTATGTGACTCCATGTGGGGTTTTCTTGGTAAAGATACTAGACTGATTTGCTTTTTCCTTCTCTAGTTCATTTTATAGCTGAGGAAGCTGAAGCAAACTGGGTTAAGTGACTTGCTCAGGGTCATACATCTAGTAAGTGTCTGAAACCAGATTTGGGCTCAGGAAGATGAGCCTTCCTGACTCCAGGCACTCTATCCAATACACTACCTGGATGCCCATTATAATGTTTATTACACACACATACATATAATGTACAGACACATACATATTTATACATATATATAATACACTATTATAGTCAGGTGTTTTAGGCTAGCAGAAAACTACTCCCTCTTTAATATCCCTGAATTCCCCCTTGAGCTGACCCTTGGGGCAAGATTTCCCTTCAGTCCAGAGTTTCTTAAACTTTTGTTGTGTCTTGGATCCCGTTGGCAATATGGTTAAAACTATGGACTCCTGAGAATAACATTTTTAAAAGTATAGCATAAAAATGCATAGACTTACAAAGGAAAACAAAGATTAGTGAAGATAAAGATGTAATTTTTCCCCCACCCCCCAGTTTAAGAACCCTTGTCTTGGTGCCTTTAGTATGCTTCTCAGGATTTTATAGCTATGCTGAGAAAGAACAATGAGGGAGAGGAAACTTGCTTAGGCACTTCCTTCTGAGGAAGGCATCCCCTAATTCTTACTCATTCATCTTCCTTCTACCATTTCAATCAGCTTACTTCTGATCAGGGTTTTGTCTGAATCTGGTTTGCTACCCTGCTTAGGATGTTTGTAAGATATAATAATCACTAATATCAATAAGATAAACTCTTACTTGGCTTGAGTCTCCAGCCAGAATAGAGTCCTAATACTTTAGATGAAAGGTCTAAACCTCTGTCCCTTGATGTATATATACTACAGGATATTCACTGCTTTTTTTCCTACCTTTCTAGATACTGGCCCATCTTGACCCTTTGATGAATCAGTTCAATTTTACATTGTCCTCTTTTCTTGAATTCCTGGTCTGTTATCATGTTGCTGATTGTGCCCTGCCAAGCATCAGCCTTGTGTCACTCCCACCATCTGCTGCTTTCATTCCTATACACATGCTGCTGAATAAAGGTGACTAAAAAATCAAACAACCATTCACAATGGGTCCACTACAAATTTATGGGCCCTCACTATTGCTAGGTAATCTTTCATCTCCCTCATTAACTCACTATCCCACTCTTTACAATGACCCTTCCAAAGCTTTTCATCCCTCCTTATCCTTGCAGCTGAGAACTTTGCCTTATTTTTACTGGAAAAAAAAAAAAGTCCAGGGGCAGCTAGGTGGTACAGTGAATAGAGAATCAGCCCTGAAGTCAGAAGGACCTGTAATATCAAGCAAAGGAAACTTCCAAGGTTAGGATTAGCAACAAAGCAAACCCCATTTATTCAGTGACAAATTAAGGCAAACATTCACAGAACAGAGAAAATCAAAATACAGTATAACTCATTCATTTAGCAAGTAAGTTCTCAATTCAATTGCAAAGCACCAAGGTCCAAGTATCCCACCCCTGGCCAGTACATTAGTCAAACTAGCCTACTCCTGGGCAGTCCATTTATTTAGTCTCTTCTCAAATGGAGATTAGTTTCCAATCATAAGCAAAGTACATTCATTTGCTCAATCACAGAGTACAAACAAGTCAAAGGTTTCCTACCCCTGGATCACAACTGAATTACAATACCATCCATTAACGCCAAGCACTTTCTCAAAAGGGGCAGGAGAGCACAAAAGGCTATCTACCTTTAAGCTACAACAAGGTTAAGATATTATCACAGCATTGAGAACCCAAGGAAAGGCCCTTCCTTCACCTTGACTGTAGGCAAGTCCTCAGCAATCTCAGTTCCTGGGGAGACAAGGCTCAACAAAGCTATCGCCAGTGTCCTCATCAAGTCACTCTCTGCCTGCAGAACAGTTCCAGAACCCCTGAAAACATCAGCAAGGCCCTATTCCAGGATTTCTGTAAACATACAACAAGAAAATCCTCCTTCAGGGCTTCAGAACCTCTAGAGAGGTTCCAGGACCTCTACAACAACAGCAATTGTCCTTCACCAGTAGGTGAATCTGGCAAAACAATATCAAAACATATAGACAAAATACCAGCATCATAGCCATGCCTCCTCAGTTCTTGGCAGTTCCCAAAAGTCTTTCTGGACTCCTCTGCTTGGGCCTTCTCTCTAAATCCACAGCTCCTCCCAGTTCAGCCCTCTCTCTTTATGTCAACAAGTCCATCCCACAAGTGCGATTCACAAGCTCTGGATTTTAACACTCAACCCCAAAACCAAGCCAATACAGGGTGTTCTTTAAATTCCATTACCATTACAGGACCTGAGTTCAAATCTGGCTTCAGACACTTGACACTTACAAGCTATGTGACCCTGGGCAAGTCACTTAACTCTGATTGCCTTGCCAAAAAAAAAAGTCCATTTGCCAAGAGTTTCTTCTTCTTCCTTCCTTTTCTTCTCTTATCACTAGATGACTTCCTTCATTACAGTATCAAAGAGGTGACTTTACTCCTCGCCAAAGCAAACCCCTCTCTACCTGCATAAGCAATCCTATTCCATCCTGTTTTCCAACCATTTGTCCCTTCCATAATCCCCATTAACTCCTCCTCAAGACCCTCCCCAAACTTATTACTAGAGTCTGACCTCATTGACTCCTCCTGAAGACCCTCCCCAAAGTCCTCCTCTAGACCATCCCTAGATTCCTCTATATATAAGAATTCCATCTTCCCTCCATGTGTGTGAGAGCACCACAGAATGCCCTAGCACAGACTTGCTCTGTGAGAGCACCAAAGAATAGCTTAGCACAGACTTACTCTGTCCTGCTTGCCCAGTGCAAGCATCACAAATACCTAGGCTCCTTAAGAGTCTACTCAAGGGGTGGCTAGGTGATGTCGGGGTGCCTAGGTGGCACAGTGAATAGAGCACCGGCCCTGGAGTCAGGAGTACCTGAGTTCAAATCCAGCCTCAGACACTTAACACAAAAAACTAGCCATGTGACCTTGGGCAAGTCACTTAACCCCAACTGTCCTCCAAAAAAAAAAAGAGTCTACTCAATATGGTAAACTTTCAATAAACTTTATTTTTCTTTGGCTGAGAAGACTTGAGTGGAATTCTTTCCACAGGACTCAGCATGTTGGTATTTTGGGGTCTCAGGCAGCCCTAACCTTCTTTGGGTACCCTCTTCACTACATCTCTGACTACTCCTTCATCCAGATCATGCCCATTGTCCTACAGTGCTCTGTTCCAGACCTTCTTTTCTTCTCTCTTTATATGCTATTTTACTTGGTGATCTCATCAACTCCCATGGATTTAACTGTAATCTCTATTCTGATCATTCTTAAATCTACTTATCCACGCCTAATCTCTCTGCTGGCTTCCAGTCTTGCATCTCCAACTTGCCCTTACTTTTCTTCTGGGTGATATCCTTTCCACTCACATCAGCCCCTTTGATTTAGTAATTTTAAAAAATTCTAAAGAAGTACTGATATTTTACTACCTCTCAGCTTCTTCATCTATAAAATGAAGACTAAATAACCTCTGAGACCCCTTCCAAATCTAAGTCTATGATCTATATACTGTGAAGTCTTGTTCCTTTTTCATTTTTTCTTTCTATCTTCTGAATTTCTCTGGGATAACTGGGTAAGAGAAAAACTTTACAATGTGATTTATACTGACTCTTGGACAATGGCTAATGGATTGTCAGATGGTGAGCTAGATGTAGAAGGGCATAGGCAGACAAATATGAAGGACATAGAAGGACAAATAGGAAAGTTAAGGTTGGGTATATTTTAGTTCATACTAAAAGGAAATCAGATGAGGTAATGTGGAATGAAAGGGTGGCTCACATAAGCAAATTGAGGATAAAAGAGGTAAAGGAAAAGAGTTACAAGATAGAATCCTAGCAAAATGGGCACATGAGAAAATTAGACATTGGGCATTCAGCTAACCAAATTTTGAATAGAAGACAGAATGGGACAGGATAGAGGAAGTAATAATATGAGCTAATATACTGCTCTGCCCAGAAATTAAGTGTCTATGTTGAAACTGTTACCCAGATCCATCACTAAAGGTTGGGCTCTGGGAACAATCTGGAAAATAGATTACACTGATCCTCTTGATGATAACCTTAATAAGAATTACTGTTTAACAGCTATCTGTATGTACATAGCCCTGTATGCAAGCCAATGCCAACTCTATTATGGAAGGGCTAAGTTTATTAAAAGACAATTATGTTGAGCCTTTAATAACTGGAAGTGAACAGATATCATATCTCATTGCTCACAAGGTTAAGAATGGGATTTAAGCTCAGGGAATTACATAGACCATCATGTAGTATATAACTCTAAGCAATAGGGATAATAGAAAAAATTAATGGAATGCTTAAGACCTAAGTTAAGAAACTCTGGAGAAGAAAAGGCTACTTATTGGAAAAGTTATTAGAACTGCAGTAAGCCAATTAAACAACAGACAAATCATCCTGCACTTGTAGATGATTTTAAAATTATAGTACCCCTTTCAATTGATTCAGACAATAAAAGACAAAACATTACTGAAGAAGCCAAAACGTGGTATAGCCAACTCCCTACCATCAATTGATTCGAGTAGAAATCATTGAGGTAGGAAATCATAATACAGTGTGGATCACAAAGAGACCTGGTAAATTATTCTAAGACTCCTTAGGATAGTGGTTCTCAACCTTCCTAATGCCATGACCCTTTAATACTTGTATGTGGGCATATCTGCATGTGGGTGGACCTGCCTGGAGACGGATAGAGGAGCGGTGTCTTGGTTCCTAAGACCATGAGAAATAGGTATTTTCTGATGGTCTTGGGCAATCCCCATGACCCCTGTGAAAGGGTCTTTCGATCCCTGAAGGGCTTGCAACCCACAGGTTGAGAACCACTGCCCTAAGACAATTCACAAATAGACATCTGCCAAATTAACAGATGTGCAGGTTCTGTGATTTTAGGTTTGGTGCTTTCCTGACCTTGTTGTTGCTGATTTATACCAGTGGTGTCAGACTTATAAGCCTACATGCCCTTGCATGGTGGAACCGGATTAAAATGTTTCTGTATTTATTTGAATTAGGAAATTTTTAACAAAACAAAAATGCAATAGAAGATAGACAATGTTAATAAGTGGTTTTCTAAGTCAATATGTGCAGTGGTCCCTTTTTCTATTTGATTTTGATACCATTGGTCTACACATAGCTAAAGCTTCCTTCTGGCCATGCTACTTGTTGTCCAGTGAACTCCACTGACTTCCTTTTATCTCCAGGATCATTGATAATCTCTTCTTGGTGTTTAAAATCCTTCACAAACTAGTCATTTCCTACCTTCCAAGTTTTCTTACTCTACTTTTCTTCACATTCTACAGTTTGGCTACACTAGTCCTCAAACATAAAATTCCATCTACTGTCCCCTAGCCTTGGCATGATCTATCATGTTGATGATGTTCCTCAATGGCTCTGTAGAAGGTGAGGTCCTTTACCTCTTCATTTCCCTGACTTCCTTCAAAGTTCAGCTGAGATCCATCTTTAGCAAGAGGTTTCTCTCAGTGCCTCAGCTGCTAATGTCTTTCCTGATTAAATTGTATTATTCTGAGCATAGATTTAGAAGAGTTCTTAGGCAGTTTCATGGAAATTAAATGACTTGCCCAGGGTCACCAAGGTTTATAGATCTCAGAGGGTCAGCTTTAAACCCAAATTTTCCTGATTAAAAATCCAAATACTCTATCCACCACAAAACATAACCTGCTGTGGAATATTAAAAAACTAGATGTCTTACTTTTAAATTAGAGTAATAAGTAATTCAAAACATAAAAGAGCATAACTTTTACATAATTATGTTTTATCAAGCACTGCTTCTTAGGATTTTGAAAACTGGTTTAAGCAACCACAAAGGAAGAAACCCAATATGAATATGGATAGAAGAATATCTTTTTTATACAAAGTATCCATTTTGGCAGAAGTTGTAGGAATGTGACTAAAATACCTTTTCCTACTTTTGATCAGAGATTGGCAGGTCTCACATTTGATAGAGAATTCTCTGCCAAAGATATGCAAGCATCACATTACCATTTCTACCTTACCCCATTTCTGAAAGCTGATTTGGCTTCTAAATTAGAATTATGCAAAGTTAACTAAAAAGGACATTACGGAAGTGAAAACTGATGCTTGGGGAGATTTGTGTGTTCTCCCAGATGGCACAGCTAATTAATAATGAGTATGTCTAGAGTTTAGACCTTACTCTCAGTTTAGTGTTCTTTCTACCACACCATGTTTCCTTTCCCCTCAAGAAATTTACTCTGGATTCAAATTTTATTCAGTGCTTTTTTTTAATGCTCTTTTCTACAATAAATATTTTCTAATTTCCTTAGTTATTGACAGTCTCTCTTTTTCTCAAAATTATCTATTTATTTATTTACTTATCTGTCTATCTCTATCATCATCATCATCATTATTATTATCTATCTACCTATCTATCTATATACCTACCTACCTACATACCTATATACCTATCTATCAATCATCTATCTATCTAATCTATCATCTATCTATCTTTCTATCTATCTATCTATCTACCTACATACATATATACATACCTATATACCTATCTATCTATCTATCTACCTATCTATCTATATACCTACCTACCTACATACCTATATACCTATCTATCTACCTATCTATCTATATACCTACCTACCTACATACCTATATACCTATCTATCTATCAATCATCTATCTATCTATATACCTACCTACCTACATACCTATATACCTATCTATCTATC
>CM053599.1:166420919-166441408 GCA_028646575.1 Pseudocheirus occidentalis | reverse complement strand
AGGAGGAAAGGACAAAAATAAAACTCCCTTAACATGCTCCACTATATTTAAAAAGAAAACAAGCCTAAAAACTCAAGAGAATTATAAATTCCCATTTCATAATACCTTCAAAAATCAAAGAATGAAATTTCCTGTGATGGGGAATAGCCTTATATGTCCTAAGTTTACCTTTAAAACTCCCCGAAGATAGCACTCTGGTTCATAATTCATGGTGATTTTAGGCTCAGGCAAAAAAAATAGCTAACCTTCTGAGTACTGGTGAGCCGCTGAGTCACTTGGAGGGGATTGAAAGCAAGGGGGCACAGAGTGAGCACACTGTGTTTTCAGTGAATGTTTCTTGAAATGTTCTGCAGGGTTTTTTTGTTTTGTTTTGTTTTGTTTGGTAGATATAAATGAATGTACTGCAAATACCCACAAGTGCAGCATCCATGCTGACTGCCTCAATATCCAAGGTGCTTTTAAGTGCAAATGTAGACAGGGATATAAGGGCAATGGACTTCACTGCTCTGGTAAGTAAAATCTGATTCTGTATTAACTGCATCTCTTGCTCTCCCATTTCTCACTACTTAAATTACACCATGATATTATAACTTCATAGACTTTAAAATGTTATTTAATTCTTCTGTGCCTCAATTTCCTTATCTGTAAAATGAAAAAGTTGGATAAAATGGCCTATAAGGTCCCTTCCAACTCTAGATGTATGTTCTAGTGCTCTTTTTTATGGTTACAGGCTTCAATTTTTGAAAATGTTCTTAAAGATTTTGTGATTGGGGCGACTAGGTGGTACAATGAATAGAGCACCTGCCCTGGAGACAGGAGGACCTGAGTTCAAATCCAGCCTCAGACACTTAACACTTTGTAGCTGTGTGACTTTGGACAAGTCATTTAACCCCAATTGTCCTGCCTTTCTCCCCTCCAAAAAGAAAAAATTAAAAAGATTTTGTGGTGTTGTTCAGTCGTGTCCAGCTCTTTGTGACCCCATTAGAGGTTTTCTTGGCAAAGATGGAGTACTTAGCCATTTCCTTCTCCAGCTCCTTTACTGATGAAGAACCTCAAGCAGTTAAGTGACTTGCTCAAGGTCATGCAACTAGTAAGCGTCTGAGGCCAGATTTGAACTCAGGAAGATGAGTCTCCCCTGACTCTAAGCCTGACTCCCTCTGTCCCTTAAAGATTAGCTTAGTCCAGTCCCTTTATTTTGCAGGTGAGGAAACAGACTTGTCCAAGGTTCTGTCGCCAGTTATGCATAGAACCATGGAATCTGAGTTGTTGATAGGGACCTCAGCAGCCCTCTACTCCAATCCATACGCAAAATGATCTCCATGGTAAATCAATTAATAAACATTCATTAAGAAACACAGTAGGTGTTCCATGCCCTGCTCTAAGTGCCAGGGATACAAAAAAGCAAAAGACAATGCCTGTCCTCAGTGAGCTCACAATTACTCTAATAGGAAAGACAACATGCAAGCAAATAAAACAAAGCAAACTTTATACAGGGTAGCTAGGGGTGCAGCGGATAGAACACTGGGCCTGGGGTCAGGAAAGTCCTCTTCAAGAATGAAGGGATTCAGAAGGCCTGGGCATGAATCCTGCTTCAGATGCTCCCTAGCTGCCTGACCCTGGGTGACTCCCTTAATCTCTCCCAGCCTCAGTTTCTGTAAAATGTGAATAATAATGTGTAGCGTCAATGTGATCACAAAAAAGACCATGACTATAAAAATTCCTGCGTGGCACTCAATTGCAAAATACAACAAACTCTCCCTACAGAGTACAGAAGTGAAGCACTTATTCAGACACCAGAAAACCAAATCTGAACGCCAGGAAATCAGATCCATCAGAGCAACATACAAGTTAATGCACCACAACGTAGCAGAGAACCACACCATCTCTTAGCCTTCCCACAAACGGAGATCAATATTTACTCACAAACCTTTCTATCTCCTTACCTGAGCATCCCCTCTCACCATCTCTCTAGCTCTGACTCCCAGCTTCCTGTGGGCGCTGCTCCGCCTTTCAGCAAACTCCTCCCATCACAGGCCCCATGTGACTACATTCAGCCTATCAGGGGGCAGAGTTTATCTTCACAGCAGGGAAGCTTCCTGTGGGCTCTGCTCCACCCTTCAACAAACTCCTCCCAAAACAAGCCCCATGTGACTACATTCAGCCTATCAGAAGGCAGAGTTTACTTTCAAAGCAGGGAAGGTCTTCACATTCCCCCTAGGCCTATTAAGGGGCAGGGAAGATCTTCAATGCCCATTCCCATTACATAATAGCACATACTTTACAGGATTATTGTGAAAATCAAATAAGTTAGTGTGAAAAAGAGCTGTGCAAACGTGCATTGCACTGTGTAAATGCTATCTATTATTATCCTCATACTACACTGACAGAAGAAAACCAAACTATCCTTCAGGCCAGAGCCTTCAGTACATACAAAACCTTCCTGGTTTTCATTCCCTATGAGTTTAAGTACCGTGATTCTTAAGAAAAAGGTCATACCCTCACTTCAAAGAATTTTTGGCAAAATTCTATACTTAAGGTGCATAAAAGTCATCTAAATTTTTTAAATGGGGCAGAATTAGATCCAGTTACTTTTTTTCAGTGTTTTAAAATATTCTATGAACACAAGGAGAGCTAATGGACTGATGTCACTTATTTATATAACATCTTCTTTCCACAAAGTTTAAGGTGCTTTTTCCAAAGTTGATCTTTACCTTTTAGAGAGAGGGGCATAATCCTGGGCCAGAAAGAAAATGGAAGCATAGAGAATTTGTGATTTTCATGGTCAGTGCTTCCACAATGCCTTTAAATAATGACACATTAAAAGTTCACATGTTTAGAGCAAGAAGAAACCTCAGAAATCTAGTATATATGCTTCACTTTACAGATGAGGAAACTGAGTCCCACAGAGCTAAAGTGACTTTTTCCAAAGTCAAGCAACTAGTAAGTAGCTGAGTTGAGATTTGAACCCAGTTTCTCCTTAATTAGTATCCTTTGTTGTGATATAGGTGTTTATTTAGACTTTCTTTAATTTAATTCTAACTAGAAATGTATCTTGTCTCCAGAAAACAAATTTTTTTTAACCAAGGTAAAGATAATCTTCATTTTAGCAAAATTTTCTTTATAAAATGATAAGTGCCAGTTTTCTTTCAATAATCAGCTGCCTCAGTTCAATTTTTAAAATATATGATATATTAAAATTCCATTTAATTTATTTATAAGTATAATTAATTGATATATAAACTTATGTAATATAAACTATGTAATCGTTCATATTATGTTACATATAAATATAGAAAGGTAGATAGATAGATAGATAGATAGATAGATAGATAGATAGTTTGAAGGTTTACAATACTGTCTACCTAGTTTATCTTATTTCATCTATACAATAATGCTGTAAAGTAAGTTAAAGATTTGTCTAAGGGCCATATCACTAAACTTAAGAAGGAGTTATAGATTCAGGTCCTTCAATTCCAAACCCAGTGTTCCTCCCATCACACCTTCCTATTCTTAAATAACTTGTATGTAAGTTTGTGTTGTGACATACAAAAAGTTCAAGAGACATAATTTCTGATTAATCAATCACTTTATCAATTATGCTAGCAAATAATAAAAGGATGATCATTTGGCTGTTTCTCCTTAATCAAAGACCCTTCATGGAACCCACTCAATACTTATATGCCTTTGAAAGAGTGGATGTTTCTGAAGGTAAAAATCATCTCTGATTGTTGAACAAATAATGAGAATGAATATTATAATGAGAGGTGGGCTTATTCTAATGAGAGTGTGGGGGACATGGCCAATCACTCAGTCTTGGACAAAGAGATTCATCTATACCCATACCACTCCATCTAAGGTAATCTAGACAAAAGGGAGAATCTACTTCCAACCAGAACTGTCAGACTAAAACACAATGGGCCAGAATCCACCAGTTCATCTAAAGTAGGATTTCTTTACCTTTTGATCAGATCCAAATTTTCCTTGTTTCACCCAAGATTTCATCTCATTATCAGCTCTGCACTTCAATGGCCATCTAAAGTAGCCTACAAGGGTTAATTTCAGAATGAGGAAACAGAAGGTGGGAAACTTTAGTCCTAATTCAATAATTTGTTATTAATATAAGAGAGAAATAATAATTTCTTTTAATGTACAACTACTTTCAAGGATAGCCTGTTGTACATACCAAGACATTCAGAAACTATTTTCCACCTTCAGCTACAACATATGACAGATTTAAAATATTCCATTGGGAAATTTTAATAACTCAGCTGGTGGTATTCAATCAATAGGTCTTAGACAGAATTGTATTTTTGAGTCACCTACACACTACCCTGTCTGCCTTCATTGATTATTCATTTGATCAACAAATATTCCTTTGCACATACTGGGGGGAAATCTTGGACTTGCCAGCTCTCCTCTAGATGACTAGAAGAAACCTGCTAAAACAACTCATGCTAAACAACCTTTGCATTTTAATAGTTGTCTTCTATAATTAATGTTTTACCACCAAAGGAGTAAATATAATAGTGGGACCAGATATTTGGCAAGGCAGTTGGATAAGTGACTTGTCCAAGGTCACACAGCTAACGTGTCAAGTGTCTGAGTCTAGATTTGAACTCAGGTCCTCCTGACTCCAGGGCCGGTGCTCCATTCACTGCCCCACCTAGCTGCCCCCCTGGCTTAAGTCTTGACTCAGACATTTACTTAACCCCAGATGAGTTACTTACCTTTGCTCGCTTTCTTCACCTGCCAAATGAGTATAATATCAGCACCTACCTCCCTGGTTTGTTGTAAGGATCAAATGGGATAATACAAATCTAAAGTACTTTGAAAGTCTTACAACCCTGTATAAATGCTAGCTATTACTGTTATAACTGTGGTTGCTATTATTAACATGAATAATAATACCCAGGCACTTACTACTATTTTGCTTACAATGTCAGATGCTATGTTAAACACTTTGTGAATGCGAGTTCATTTAAACCTCACGGCAATCTTGGGAGGTGGGTGCTGTTATCCTCATTTTAAAGCTGAAGATACTGAGACAGACAGCATTTAAGTGGTTTGCCCAGAGTTATAGAGGTAGTAGGCAGCTGGATGGCGCAGTGGATAGAGCATTGTGCTCGAGGCAGCTTAGGCACTTACTAGCTTTGTGACCCTGTGCAAGTCACTTAACCCTGCTTACTTCAGTTTCTTCATCTGTAAAATGAGCTGGAGAAGAAAATGGCAAACCACTCCAGGATCTCTGGCAAGAAAACCCCAAATGGGGGTAATGAAGAGTCTAACATGATTGAAAAAAACTTGAACAACAACAACACACAACTCGTGAGTGTCTGAGGCCAAATTTGCAGTCAGGCCTTCCTGATTGCAAGCCCAGTGCTCTATCCACTGAGTCACCTACTTGCCTCAATTATTACTGCTGTTGCTCCATAGTACCAAAGCGGAGCCAGGCAGGTAGACAGGAGCTGCTCTCAGCTAGTCTGCTATTTTGCCTTCACGCTTATGCCTGTCTTTAGCCCCTCTGTACATCAGCCTCCCCGCCTCTTTCAAATACAACAGGGAGTGAGTTCTCTGACACCAAAGCTTACGATGTCTTTATTTCTTTCCCCATTCCATTTCAGCAGGAAGACTTCAAAGCCTAAACTAAAAGCAGATGTTTAGATTTGCCAGCTAGGTCTGAAACCTTCCACTCCCTATTTATTAAATGCCTGGAGTTTCATGTTACCAATTATATAAAGGAAATTCATAGGGAATTGGGTTTTCCTGTTAATTTTTCTTGCTCTGTTCTGAGAAAAGAGTCACTGAACCACATCGGCAGAATATAGAGGATTCTTTCTAATATAGTACACCAAGGAAAAGAGAATATTTTAGGTTACTAAGACTAGTCAGCAAGGGTCCAGTCTTGGAAGCATGAGGAAATTTGGTAAATCATCTTCTAGACTGTGTGATGAGGTGAAACGGAGGGGTGGGGGCTTTGCACTTCAGAGCCTGCACAAGTATTCTACGAATGTTTCCTATCCACTTACTGCCCAATAAAGAAGAGGTCTTTTGATTAGTTTGTGGGCCAGAACCAAGTTCAAGGACAAATGTTATCAAGTAGCCAAATCATTGTTTCTTTTCTTGTAGGGAAGCAAGAATGGCTGTGGGGCTGGGGACGGCAGGGGGAGGCTCCTGGAGGCAGCTGATCCTTTGAAATGCAGAGTTGGGCCCCTCTATTTCACCTCATGAGAGGTGAATTCCAAAAACTGGCACTCTGAACCCCAAAATTTGCTTATATTTCCAAGACTGGGTTCTCATTGACCCAGTCCCCCAGTACACATATGTAAGCAGCTCCTTTTGGCCAAATCTTGATAAGCAAGTTGTCTGGTAAAGTCACTTGAACATTTTATCCAAACAGAAGAAAAGTAGCATCTATAATCATGACTTACTGGTACTGGTACTGTTTGTTTTAGGCCCATAACAACAGACTCATAAAATTTGAATTTGAACCATTGCAGAATAAGATGGCCCCAGTGAATAACTGTGACAGTTCACTGAAAAGGAAACTTTAGCTAGTTTTTTGGAAAGGGTAATTTAAAAGGAAAAATGCTGTATTTTCATGAGGATATTTTTCTTATTCAACTGGCTCAAAACTTTGTTCACTTCTTTCTTTTTTATTACTTTAATGGTAGTCGAATGAATCAAGTAATGGGAAAAGGAAGGAGAGAAAGAAGGTCTAAAACTTAGTGAAGAAAAAGATTGTTTGAAAAAATCCTGAATAATATTATCTGTAGTTCCTTTTAGGTCATTTACTCCTATTGTATATATGTGTGTGTGTGTGTGTGTGTGTGTGTGTGTGACACACACACATGCTCTAAATTACATTCTTATAATGTGATTGAATAAATGATAAGCGTATAGACTTAGGACTGGAGGGGACCCCAGAGATCTTCTATATCACAGAATCATAGAATTAGAGCATAAAGGGACCTCAGGGGCCACCAAGTGCCACCACCTCACTGTACTGTTGAGGATACTGAGTCTCAGAGAGCTTCAGTGCTAGAGGCAGAATTGAATTCAGGTCTTCTTGACTTTTTTAAAGTTGGAAGAGATGATGGATACTATCTAGTCTATCTCCCTTCCTTTACAGATGAAGAAACTGAGAACTAGAGAGGGAAAGTGACTTGCCTAAGGTCACACAGCTGAAGTTAAAGACAGTACTAGAGCTATAAGCCAAGTCTTCTGATAATTCCTAATATGAGTCTTTTCACATCTTTGCTACTCTTCTCAACCCCAAGCCTTTGTCCAAACATATGCTGGGATCTTTTTTTTGAATAGTCAACCATATTGGATTTAGAAAATATAGCTCTTGATTTTTTTTTTCCCTGTTAGCTTTTGGAAGTACCGATGTCACTGTGGAGTTTGGCACTGGCTTACAGGGATATTGATCCTTTCTGCTGTCTCTCTCTGTCTCTGTCTCTCTGTTTCTGTCTCTCTATCTATCTCTGTGTCTGTCTCTCTGTCTCTCCCTCTGTCTCTGTCTCTCTCTGTCTCTGTCTCTCACTCTATCTCTGTCTCTTTCTCTCCCTCTGTCTCTCTCTGTTGCTCTGTTTCTCTGTCTCTCTGTGTCTCTTTCTCTCTCTAGCTGAATACTTCCCAGGCCTTGCCTATGTCTTCCCCCAAAGAGGTATGAACAAGCCACTCTCTTCTTCTTATCACTAGTCTATCTGGAGATTTAATCAGTCAACATCTGTTAGAAAAATTAACACATTTTTTAGCCTTTGAACAATATAATGGCCCTTCAGTCCATTTGATCCACAGAACCTCAAAGATATAACAACAAATTTAGAAAAAAATCAAATAGTAAAACAAGAATGTAGGACATTTTCTTTTTTCTATCAATGCCCCTGCCACAAACATATATGCACAAATTCAAAGTGGACTGCATAAGTTCAATCCTAAATTCTAATTTTCTAGGACATTCCTCCTAGCCACATTAAAATTAAGAGCAGTCAACAAAGAACCTTCAATAAACACAACAAATAATAAACTCTATGTACTTTGCTGTTATGATCATTTAAAGAGAAACCAAAAGGAGGAAAAGCAATAAGAAAGTCAGGGACAGGCCTGTGGATGCGGAAGAGATAGAGGTGTAATCTCACTATCGGCCAAGCCCAGAGGGGCAAAGAAGGGGCATGTTTATTAATACTAAAACAAGGATATGTGAGATGTATGGCTAGTAGTTTTTAATACTTATATGGTATGAAATGATTTATTCTGTGAACGGTTGACTAGGAAAGAGATCATAGAAGTTTTACCTAAAAAAAATAGGATTGCACATATATATGTATACATAAATATATATATATATATATAAATGTTATAGGTTAGAAAAGGACAATACCCTTTATAATACACACACACACACACACATACGCACAATACGATGACCTTTACTTCCATTCGACATGTGTACATACATATACTTACATACACACTAATCTTAGTCACTCATGGAACTGTGTGTATTTATATTGTGTGTATGTTGAAATCAGAAAGACTCCTTTTCCTGAGTTCAAATCTGGCTTCAGACACTTACCAGCTGTGTGACCCTGGGCAAGTCACTTAACCCTGTCTACCTCAGTTTCTTCATCTATAAAAATGAGCTGGACAAGGAAATGGCAAATCACTCCAGTATCTTTGCCAAGAAAATTCCAAAATGGGGTCACAAAAAGTTGAACACAATTGAAATGACGCAACAACAAAAATATGTGTATACGTGTCACGTGGAACTGAGAGCCATTATTGTGTGTCTATGTATATATGTTTATTATATATTGTATATATAAACATTTCAGAAATTTGTACACACACATAAAAAGTTGAAGTATCCCTATCCAAATTTTGGAAGTCCAGAAAAATTTTAAATTGTCTCTTTTCCTTAAAGGAGCAAGGGGAAACTTAATTTCCTACTGGAAAGTAGGGAGGATCTTTTTTTATAGGGGAAAAAAAGTCTGCTTTCATGGGAAAATATCCCCATCTTGTGGATTTAAAAGACCTGTTAAGTTTTCACATTTTACCTTTCTTGATAAAGGACTTCATAATCCAGGTAAAATTGATTTAAGGACTAGATCTGGGCCACTGACAAGAGCTTCCCAACCCTTGAGCTAATGGAAAACATAAAGAGAAATGTTACCTTTCTGTGAACCATAGCGGTTTTTTTTTTTTAAGGTTTTCAGAGTTTATATTTGAAGGTAAGCTTCTAAGAAAAAGATGAGATCATTTCAGCAGAATGCTCCAGTACAAGGTGTCAGCAAACTACAGCCCAAAGGCCAAATCCACCCTTCCTCCACCTCTGTGAGGGAAGAATTGTTTTTATATTTTTAAATACAGTAAAACTACCTTAAAATGTAAAAATCATTCTTAGTTCAAAGGGGTAAAGAATCATGAACCTTCACTAATCCTTACTCTTGTGGAGATATAGAAAAACTTTATCCAGGTAGCAGCAGGTAACCTTATCTGACAAGGGTGAAGAGTAAGAATGTCTTTGTTGAGTGGGATGTTTGACTCAATAACATCTACCTTCTTTTCCCAGTCTGCACATCAGTGTCCCTCTAAATCATTGCAATCCCTACTATAGCAACCCACCCAGTATGATAAATGTCTTTAAACAATTCTCATCAATATTTCACATTATAGATGAATGGCCTTCCCCCTTCAAAGGTTGTTTCTGCTTTTTTTTGCTTTTTTGGAGGGCAGTCAGGGTTAAGTGACTTGCCCAAGGTCACATGACTAAGTTTTGTGTTAAGTGTCTGAGGCCTGATTTGAACTCAGGTCCTCCTGACCCCAGGGCCTGTGCTCTATTCACTGCGCCACCTAGCCACCCCCCAAAGGTTGTTTTTGGAAAGTTTTAGTTTGTAGTATATTATAAGCACTATTTTAACATGCTTTCTTGGTTGTGAGTGATTATAAATGTCACCAAATTTGATTTCTTAAACATTCTTCTTATCACCGGCTACTTTAGTTATTCCTGAAAATTCTGTGAAAGAAATCTTCCAGACACCTGGAGCCATTAAAGACACCATCAAGAAGTTGCTTGCTCATAAGAGCAGTGTAAAAAAGAATGAAGAAATAAAGAATGTGATTCCAGAACCTGCTGTGACTCCAGCTACCAAGGTTCTTCTGCAGCCATTCCATTATGAAGAGAGCATTCAGGTTGGTGAGGCCTATGATGGAAAGGTGAAGAAACATGAAGATTCCAGGAGAGAAGATGGGACAGAGGAAGGAGGACAGATTGATCTCAGGAACCAAATTGATCCTGAGCAAAGCCTTAGAGGAGATGTGTTCTGTGAGTATAATTTTTATTGTTATTTTTTTATGAGGTCTTAGTTTTTATGGTCCACTTAAGAAAATACATGCACATGAAGAGGTAACCCAGTCATCATGACTGCAATAGAACAAGACTCAGGCTCATAAGCGGTAAGATCCTTTCTGAAGCTGAGATATTTTTATCTCTTGTTAAGTTATGAAAACAAAGTGACTGCTATGGAAAACCAAACCAAACAAAAGATACATCTACTGTCTACCTGAACTTATCACTTCTTATTCTTATTATTATATGTAAAAATAACATCCTGACTTGGAGGTCAACAGTTTATCCATTGTACCACCTCATACCACTAAGTCAAGATAATTTGAGTTTAAATCCCACTTCTTACACCTCCTGGCTACTTGACACGGACAGTCACTTAACTAATCAGGGCCCCAGACAACTGTCACGAGTCTGCAGTGCTAGAAGGAGAAATATTGGTAGATATTTATTTATAATTTTAAAGTTTTCAATACACTTTACTCTCCTTTGGTCTCCCAATAATCCTATGAGGTATATTACTATAGGTATATATGTCTAATTTTAATAAGAAAACTGAGGTAGCAGTGATGTTGGAGTCAGAGAACTTGGATTCAAATCTTGACTCTTATTTCCTACTTAGCATCTGGGTAGCACAAAGGATGGAGCACTGGGCCCAGAATCAGGAAAACCTGAATTCAAATTAACGTCAGATACATTTTAGCTGTGTAACCCTGGGCAAGTAATTTACCCTCTGTTTTCCTCCATTTCTTCATTTGTAAACTAGGGATAATAATAATTATTATGTATAACAATAATTATAATTTATATATCATAATAATATAATATAAATAATAAAAATGGGCTGTTGTGAGGAAGAAATGAAATAATATTTAGAATTGATGAACTCTATAAATTGAAATATAATTTTCTTACTTCGTTTTTCTTGCTTTTTAAAAAAATTTGGCTGATATGGAAATATATTTTGCATGATTTCCCATGCATAATTGATATCAATTGTATTGCTTCTTCTCAGTGGATGTGGAGGGGAGGGAATTTGGAAATTAAAATTTACAAAGAAAAGAATGCATACAATAAATAATAAATTGAACTGTTTTTTAAAATGAAATATTCATAAAGCAAGTAATAAATAAACATGTAATATGAAATTTTTTTAAAGTGCCTGGCACAGAGTAGAAGTTATATAAATGTTATTGTGACCACTAAAGACATTAGGTTATGTCATCTTTCTGAGACCTCCAAGGGCCTCCAAAGGCCTCTCTAGATCTAAATCTAGGAACTTATGAGCTCCTTATCTGTATCCAAACAACTTGTTCTGGCCTATAGATGCAGGTTTTATAATGACCTACTGACTGATCACATTAATTTTCTTGGTAATTTAAAAAGTCAGATATCAAGCAGCATGGAGTAAAGAGAGTGCTGGATATGGAATCCCACCTCATAAATCCTACCTTGAGCAAGTCCCAACCTCTCAGAGGCTTTGTTTACTTATCTATAAAACGTGAATGATAATCATCTCACTGCCTACCTTACTGGGTGTTATGAGGAAAGTGCTTTGTAAAGCTTTTTATTTATTGATATTCAGTCACTTCATTCATCTTTCACTATTGGTGATCTCATTTGGAATTTTCTTGGCAAAGATACTGGAGAGGTTTGCCTCTGGAGAGGTTTCCTCCTCCAGCTCATTTTACAGATGAGGAAACTGAGGCAAACAGGGTTAGGTGACTTGCCCAAGGTCACACAGCTAGTCAGTGCCTGAGGACAGATTTGAGCTCAGGAAGATAAGTCTTCCTGACCCCAGGCCTGATGCTCCAATCCACTGTACCACCCGGATGCCAGAAAGTATTACATAAATATTAAAGAAGATGTACTTGTGTTTCTCAAGATAGGTAGGGTGAGAAGCCAAACATGTTCTGCAGGAATATCTTTCTTTGTTATGTGTACATTTTAATTTCTTGAAGATAGAACCTGAATTGTTTTTCTTCTTGGCACCCCCAGAGTCTTGCCTATGACTTCCACATAGTAAACATGACTTTAACTGATTGAACTGTGAACAAAGCTTGATGTAAATGGAAATCAGAGTGACAGTCACTCTGCAAAGTGGATTTAGCCCTAACCTTTGTCACTGTCCACCTACTGCTGAGGAAGCCTGGGCTCTAGCCCCGTGGCTGCTGCTAATCAGTTAAGTGACCTTGGAAAAGTCACTTCCACCCTCTGGATATCCGTTTTCTTCTCAGTAAAAATGGCTAAGTGGCACAGTGGATATGGTGCTGGGCCTGGAGTCAAATTCAGTCTGAGTTCAAATTGAGTCTCAAACCCTTACTGGCTATTGACCTTGAGCAGGTTACTTAACCTCAGTTTCCTCATCTGTTGGTCAGTCATTTTAGTCACATCTGACTCTTAGTGACACCATTTTGGGGGTCTTCTTGGCAAAGATCCTGGAGTTGTCCACCATTTCCTTCTCCGGTTCATTTTACAGATGAAGAAACTGAAGTAAACAAGGTTAAGTGACTTACCCAGGGTAACACAGCTAGAAAATGTCTGAGGCTGGATTTGAACACAAAAAGATGAGTCTTCCGGATTCCAAGCTCAGGGCTCTATTCACTGCCCACCTAGCTCCCATCCTTATCTGTTAAAATCAGGATAATAATAACACCTACCTCCTCCTATAGTTGTGTTGAGAGAGATAATATATATGTGAAGGGCTTAGCACGGCACCTGGCTTTTAGTCAGCACTATTTTAATACTAGATATTATTAGAAATGAGGAGAACGAGCCCAGTGATTGCCAGGGGGCCCCTCTCAGTTCCAGATCTGGGATCCTATGATCCTTCCATCTCCAAAATTCTGGAACTGCACAGGAAGATTGGGTACTAGTGTAATTATGGAAGGTACCATGAGGTTTGGATCACAGAAATCTGGAGTATACACATGTGGCATGAATTACCCCTAAACCAGAAAACTGAGAACTGAAAGTGTTTGTTAGTATTATGCGGCTACTCTGAGTGGCTTAAATAAAGTCCCTTAAAATGCAAATGTGGAGAATTTACTGAAATGTGCTAATTCTCATGTGCAAATATTTCTAGAAGTAAGCCAGTAAATTCTAGGCTCTTTGATTATACTAGATAGCAAGGCTTTGACCCACCCAGCCTCTAATTTGTTTTGCTTTAGCTAATTATTTAGATTTGCTGGGAGACTACATTAAGGAGTCAGGCTTTTAGCATGCCTGCTTTCATTAGATCCACTCTCAAAATGTTTTCATCTTCTTAAGCATTGACTCTGTTTTAGTTTAACGTTTCAGTGGTATCCTATGAAATTTCATTAACATAGTTTTGAGCCTTAAAAAAAAATACAGAATGTGCCAAGGGTTTTGAGTTACACAGAAAGGCACCAGCATACCAACTTGGAATCTTTCCATTTAGGAAATGAGAACCGTGAGTTTTATTTTATTGATATCTTTTCTATTTTTTTCCTTAAGATATCTAATTTCTAGTTTATAATACCACTTCTTATTTTAAAAGCAAATTTATTATTTAGTCTGCTTTCAGGGAGCACAAAGCAATTACTCTGTGAAATAGGGACTGCTCTTACCGTGGGGACCATCCTTGTCTTGACTGTTGAAAAAAGGAGGGGAATGGCTTGGACTTCTAGGCCAGCCCAGCAATCCTATCACCAGCCAAGGTTGGGAGGGAGAAAGAGGAGCAATTTCATCCTTGCTCTGCCTACTTAAGGTTGTCCTCTAGGACTGCATAGGGAGTGGGGTGGCCACCAAATAAAAAACATTCAAGCTACCACTAAGAATACTTAGATACTCAAAAGCATCTATGAACCCATCAATTGGGGGTTTCCTTGCAAGGGTACAGATCGTGACTCATCCACATCTGCCCACATTAAGTCCATTTTTATCCATGTTTTCCCAGAAGTTTGACACAGGGAGGCCATTCAACATGCTGGAGCCTACATAGAACACAAAAGTTATATATCACTGAGATCCTTCAGAATGAGCCGTATCAATCTGTTAGTACCAACTGAAATTTATTTACTTCTTTGACCTGAGAAAAAATGGATTAACTTCTAGGTCAGTGAGGGATGTGGCTTAGTACAAATAAATCAGTTATCTTGTAAGACAGCGGTTCTCAACCTGTGGGTTATGTTCAGTTTGTAACAATGAAAATACATCCTGCATATCAGATATTTACATTAGGATTCATAACAGTAGCAAAATTACAGTTATGAAGTAGAAACAAAAATAGTTTTGAGGAACTGTATTAAAGGGTTGCGGCATCAGGAAGGTTGAGAACCACTGCTGTAAGGGGTAATGGCGGTAGTGGCAAAGGGAATAAGCATTTGTTAAGAATTTACTATGGTTTTTTTTTCCTTAACTCACTGTTTTCCCCCCAAAAGGCCCCTTGCCATGGTTAAGTTCCTCAACCTTGAGTTGCAAAAACACTTGCATTTACAATCTGTAAATTTGTGCATCTAGTTCATTTATGCAAAATTTTTTATTGATTGCCTTAATGTTCTTAACAGTAGAATACCAAAATTTGTAAGCCATCCTAAGAATTGAGAATGGTAATGCCCAACATATCATTGTGTAAGAAAAAATAAAAATGCTGCAAGTAAACTTGAAAAAAAAATCACATTTGATCCTCACAAGAACCCTGGGAGGTAGGGGATACTCCTATCTCTATGTTACAATTGAGTAAACTGAGGCAGGCAGAAGCTAAGTGACTTGCCCAGGGTTACACAGCTAGTGGCTAAGGCCATGTTTGTATACAAGTCTTCCTTATTCCAAGCCCTGTGCTCTATCCACTGCATCAACTAGCTTCCATCCTATAGTATGTGTGTTGTTCCGTTGTTTTCAGTCCTGTCTGACTCTTCATGACTTCACTTGGGGTTTTCTTGGCAAAGATCCTGGAGTTGTTCACCATTTCCTTCTCCAGTTCATTTTACAGATGAAGAAACTGGAGTAAACAAGGTTAAGTGACTCACCCAGGGTCACACAGGTGATAGGTGTCCATGGTCGCATTTGAACTCAGGAAGATGAGTCTTCCTGACTCCAGGCCTGACTCTCTATTCACTGTGCCATTTAGCTACCCCGTAGTGCATGTAATAACGTATAAATTTCCTTTTCCAAAGACTCCAGAGGAAAGCTGTACATAGATTTTTTTGCCTGTGTACTTTTGGTTTGGGAAATTTTCATAGAAAATTAGCACTGAAAACTGTAACACACTACTAGTTAGCGGTAGGTTAATTCCTCCGTGTGCCCTAGGCACCAAAATCCCAGGGGCTTCTCCTTTTTTTCCTGCTCACTTGAATTATCTGGCAAGATAATTCGGAGATATGGGAATCCAACCTAATTGCTAGAAAGTTGCCAAAAAGTGTTCTATAGGGGCAAGGAGAAAGAACATTCATGCTTATGCTTCTCCACCATTTTCTTCTTAATCCTAGCTTTTATTGGGAGTGTTATAGAGGAGCCCTGCTCTTATGGGCCCTGAACACTTTCAGTGCTGAAGGTGAGTGGATCTAGGCTTTATGGTGAGTTGACCACAGAGGAGGATGCTCTCAGTCTTTCTCCCAGTCTCCCACTGAGGAAGCAGAGAGCAATAACTGCCTTAATTCCATTGGCCTTGGGGGCCACGAGACCTAGGCTAGGACCTATTGAATGATCCAGCAGTGCCCCTGGAAAATGGAACCGTAAAAACAGTCATACAGATTAACAGAGGGCTACAGAAACATCTGGAAGAAATTAAGCTGAGTCTAAAAGAAATTAGACTATGGGGAAATAAAAATTATGGGTGAAATGAAGGGAAAAAAAGCATATAGCACAAATTATCTTGGCTTTTAGCTTAATAGAGGGCTCGTCTCTGTGCCATTGATGGAAGAAGTATTGGAAAAAGACTTTAACTTTAGGTTAGCACTCATCTTGTTAATTTATTCTTGGACCTTAAATAGTCCTGACTTAGGGGAAAATGAAAATGAGTGCCAATAATAAAGGGAAATCGCAAAACTTCCATTTTTTGGTGCTCCTTTTAAAGAAATGTCAGTTCTGAGATGGAGTTGAAAAGGACAATCTCGAAGATCCCTTCCAGTCCTAAATCCTGTGACTGATGAGACGAGACGAGTCACAGTCTTCCAACTGGTTTCCCTAATAGAAGTCCATAGGACCAGCCAAGATGAGCTTTTTAAAAAAGCAGTTCCATTTAGAGAAATAAATATGTTAAAGGTGAAAGATCCAGCTCTTGGAGAGGATAATTTAAGCATAGTTCTCATCTACAGAATGATTTTCAGGAATGGAATATTTAATGAAGCAGTTAGCATGTCAAGAAGAACCAGCCATACTATGAAATACCAAGATTTGAATGTACCTTTTGCTGGCACACTTGCTGAAATGGTTGCATCTTTGTGGTTGTTTAAGTTGTGTCACCAACCTGGTGACCCCATTTGGAATTTTTTTGTCAAAGGTACTGGGGTGGTTTGCCATTTCCTTCTCCAATTCATTTTGCAGATGAGGAACTGAGGCAAACAGGGTTAAGTGACTTGCCCAGGGTCATATAACTAGTGAGTATCCGAGGCCAGATACGAACTTAAGAACGTGCATCTTCCTAACTCCAGGTCTGGCACTCTATCTACTGTGCCACCTGGCTGCCATATACTACAGGTTAAGCTTCTATTAAAACAAATAACATCATTGGTTTTATAACAAAAATATTTTAAATGACTTTATTATTTCAAGGAATGTTATAATTTTTCAATCGTGAAAATTTCCAGTTTCAGCATTTCAAACAATTTTTAATATAACAAAATAGCAATCTAATGAATTCTGATTGCAGTTTGGAGTTTTCTATTTATGGAAATTCTTTTTCTATCAAGGGTAACATTACTATCCATATTTCTATTTTATTCATAGTGCTTAAAAGTATGATCAATTGAGCTCAAATGAAAAGTTTTACTTAGCACATTGCCTGTCAGATAGTAGGCACCCAATAAACACTTGTTCCTCTTCCTCCTGCTTTTTATTTCATTCCCCAAGCAAGCATTGCAGGGATTTGCCTTCAGCTTCCTCCAATCAAGTTCATAACATTGAATATCAATAAAATGTTTTGAAGACTTGTACATATGTAAAAGGGCAGAGGTGATGGAGTGGACAGAGCACTAGGCTGGAGTCAGGAAGACTTGAGTTCAAATCAGGCCTCAGACACTTACTAGCTGTGTGACCCTGGATAAGTCACTTAACTCTGTTTGCCTCAGTTTCCTCATCTGTAAAATGAGTTGGAAGAAGGAAATAATAAACCGCTCCAATATCTTTGCCAAGAAAACCCCAAATGAGGTCACAAAGAGTTAGATATGACTGAAAAGAACTGAACAGCAGCACCACTTGTATAAACTAAGTAATTCAGATGAAATATATATATGTACATATGTAATACATGTACATATATTACATATGTACATATATAATATATATGAGGAAGAAAAAATTATTTTATTTCAACCAGCTTTCAGTCTTCCTCCAATGAATTAAAATGACACGGAAGTTGGCCTTGAGTTCTTAAAGGCTGTCTCAGCAGATAGTAAGCTCCGGCAGCTACTATCAATGTTTATAGATGGATCTCAGCTTGAGAGGAGAAAAGGGACCTGGCTCATTTCTCATTTTTTTTTTAAACAGTTGAGGAAGTTGAGGCCCATTCAAGGTGCGTCTTGTCCCAACCAAGATCACATCAGGGATTTAAACCCTGCTTCCCTAACTTTAAATCCAACATTCTTTATACTATGCTGCCTCTCTGTGATTGTATGCCTGTCACGTGGGGATCAGCCTAAATTCAAAGAAATCATCATCTGAGTAACCACATGGCACTAAACTTTATAGACACAACAGTCCTTAAAGACCATCTACTAAGTGATAGAGGGATTGAGGACTATCTCAGAAGAGGGAGGAAATACCATTTGTTGTTCAGTCATTTCTGATTCTTCATGATGCCATTTGGGTTTTTCTTGGCAAGATGCTGGAGTGGTTTGCTCTTTTCCTTCTCCAGCTCATTTTTTACAAATGAGGAAACTGAGGCAAATAGGATTAAGTGGCCCGCCTAGGGTCACACAGCTAGTAAGTATCTGAGGCCTGATTTGGTCTCATGAAGTTGAGTCTTCCTGACTCCAGGCCCTGCATTCTCTCTACTGAGGCATGTGGCTGCCCAAAGGAATACTTACACTAAAGAAATCACAGGTCCTTGGTATATTAAAGCATGATTATATCATTGATGTCTTTTAGTAGTATTAGTGAGGCGAAGGCTGGCTGCAGAAGACAAAATAGACCCTTAGGAGTCTATCAGAGCTAACTTTATGCTTTGTTCATTCATTCAACAAACATTTATAGTGTTCCTACTGTATACAAGGGACCATACAAAGGCAGACCGGTTTTTTCCGGTTCAGAAATTTTTAAAGTGCTTAGATCCTTGTGTTTTTCTGGATCTCTTTATGTTTTATATGTAATCTCTTAAATATCGGAGTCCGAGAGGACTTTCTTAACACCTATGTTCTTTTTTAAAAATTATTATAAATTTAATGATTAAAAAAGGACATTTCCACATGCACAGCATTTCTCAGAACTGGTACGCAGGATTGGCATACCCCATATTACAAATATGGAGGAAGAATGAGGGGAATGGGCATCAGATGAATATTGCTTCGGAACCCCAAAAGAGGACCGTATATAAAACTCATTCTATTTCCTACTGCTTGCTTAGTTTTTTTTAAGTATATAATAAATTTGTTATTTCTAAAATTCTACTTCTGGATTACTTCCTTCCAAATCATTTTCTGTTTTATTTATTTAAAAAATGTTTCAGTGGCCCTCCTTTTGGAAAAGAGCCTATCTATTGCTATCTTCCCTTTCCCTCTATTAAAAATTGAAAAGAAAAAAAACTGCGTAACTAATAAGTATGATCAATCAAAGCACAGTGGCCATGTCCAAACATACATCCCTTAATGCTCCTTGAATTCATCGTCTCTGTGTCAGCAAGTAGGTAGCGTTCTTCATCACAGGACCACTGGAACCACGGCTGGCCATTGCTTTGTTGACAATTCCTATGTTTTCAAAGTTATTTGTTTACGACGATGTTGTCCTTGTATAAATTTTTCTTTGGGTTCTGTTTATTTTATACTATATCAGTTCATGTTACCCAGCATCCTCTGCAATGGTCTCTGTTGTTATTCATTCATATTTACCAACCTGTTCGGCCATTTCCCAGTTGATGGTCAGCCCTTTACATTCCAGTTTTCTTTTCTCTCTTTCCCCCTTTAAGTCCCTTTTCAATATCAGGAATTTATTCTTGGTTGTGACTATTTCCTTCCAGGTATTATTCTTCCCCCTTAACCCTTTTTCTCTCTAAATCTCCATTTATTTCTTTTCAGTTTGATATATTTCTATATCAAATTGTTAGTGTATGTGTGTATATGTATGTTTTTAACCCTCCTTTGTCAGACAAAAGTGATATTCATCTGATTCCCACTTCTCCTGTTTTTTCTTGTGTTTGTGAAATCTTCTCACACAAGACAATGATCAGAAACAGCAGCTTCCACTCCCTTCTCCATCCTTTCTATATTAATGTATTCCTCCTTTTTGGAGACTTTTTGGTGCAGTGGATAGAGCATCAGGCCTGGAGTCTGGAAAACTTGAGTTCAAATCCAGCCTTACTTACTAGCTGTGTGACCCTGGGCAAGTCACTTCACCCTGTTTGCCTCAGTTCCCTCATCTGTAAAATGAGCTAGATAAGAAAATGGCAAACCACTCTAGTATCTTTGCCAAGAAAACCACAAATGAGGTCATGAAGAGTCAAACACAATTGAACAACAATCCTCTTTCCTCCCCTTCTCTTTTCCCCTCTTCAAACACCCAGAACACAATCAATCCACCCCAGTTTCTCTCATCTTTTCTTTTTTTTAATTTAGCTCCCTCAACATTTTTTTTTAAAACATTCAGGTTCAAAAGGGACAGCTATTTCTTCTTCCCCATTAAAATGCTAGCCTGACATCATCACACAGCCTCTTCTAATTGATTGAATAAATGTACTTTCTGAGATTTCTCTTATTTCTTGTATTTGTGCACCTATTTATCTTTTGATCAGAAATCCTTTAAAGCCCAT
>CM053599.1:166404488-166420819 GCA_028646575.1 Pseudocheirus occidentalis | reverse complement strand
TAGGTAGGGGCATTGGAGCCCTTTGCCCTGGAGTGTACCAGTCTGAACACCATCACTGCCACTCCCTATTTCTTCCAAGGTCTCCCATCATGGGGATTTCTGCCCTTTCTGGATCTTTCTTTGGGGCACTTTACTCTTCCTGCTTAAAGGCACAAAATTTCACAGACTACATGTCTCTTCAAAAGGGGATGGCAACAAATATTTATTAAGTATCTACTATGTTAACAGGTACCATATGCTAAGTACTTTAGAACTATCCCATGTGATTCTTACAATAACTTGCCCAAGGTAACACATCTAGTAAGTGTCTATGGGTGGATTTGCACTCAGATCTCTGTCTTCAGATCTAGTATTCTAATCTACTGCACCACTGAACTGCCTTTCAAGTTGTGCTAGATGGCTTGTTAGCCTATGCTGGTGCTGGCTTTACTGCCGGTCAATCTCCCTATTTGCCCATGGACTTCTTGCTAACTTTTGGCACAGTTCTGAGGTAAAAGAAGTTACTGTGTAATGTCATGACCATTATTCACTCTGTGGCAAATTTTAGGTTTGTGTTGGAGAAGGTGTGTGGGATCTGGACAGTTTCCCATTCACATCCACCTAGAACAGAATTCCCTTAACATCTGTCTTCAACCTCTATTAGATAATCCAGAGAAACAAAAGTGATTCAATTCAATTCAACAGACATTAAATATCTACCCTGTGCAGGGAACACTGTGAGAGGCAGCAATGATATGACCAAGCTGAACCATCTTCAGCTATTTAAGGTATAATAAATTGACTTAAGGTACTCATAATTATAATTCACCTGTAAGACGTCACCATCATGTAGTATGATGTATAGAAAGAAGGTAGGGGAAGGGATGCTGGGATGACCATTTCATGATTCTTTCAAGACACTGAAATAAGGGAAAGTAAGAGGAAGAAATACTCTGTGTCCCAAAAGTCTTAGTGCAGACTTTATAAAAATCTGCACTAAGACTTTAGGGACATTGCATTTTAAAAACATGCTGAAGCCTGAAATCAAAAAATTATTTCTTGGTAAAATATGACCATGTTTTCTGTTTGCTCATTTCTGATGATCTTTTCTCCACTGGAAGATTCTTCCACTATTTGAATCATTTAGGTCTATGGTTTGAACAATTAACAATCATTTTGAATGTGTCCTCATTTCAAAACTTGCCTTAGGATTTTTAAAGCATTATAACTGCTGCCTCATACATTACCAGAGCTTGAGCATTGTCTTATATTTATTTTCTAGCTATTGTTTCATGCTGCCTGAGTTTGGATTCATAATGAGTTGTTTGGTTTTTTGGGTTTTTTTGGGGGGTGATTGTTAACCAAAAGAAATGGGAATCTAAAACCAATTATTTGCTTGAAAGTAAGCATGACTTTCCTATGAGAAACCTTCCTTATCACCATCTTTAATACTTGAATAGTAAAATTTAAGTATCATTTGAACAAAACTCAAAGGTGACATTAGAGCTTCAAGCCTGGAATCAGGAAGTTCCAAACTTAAATCCAGTCTCCGACAGGTAGTAAATGTGTGATCTTGGGCAAGTCTCTTAACCTCTATTTGCCATCTATAAAACAGGGATAGTAGCACCTGTGTCCCAGGATTGTTGTAAGAACCAAATGAAATAATAATAGTAAAGTGCTTGTCACAGAGCACAGCATATACAAATGTTTCATTGTTGTTCAGCTGTGTCCATCTATTCATGACCCTATTTGGGGTTTTCTTGCCTAAGATACTGGTGTGGTCCTTCAGATGGAGTTATTTCTCCAACTCATTTTACAGATGAAAAAACTGAGGCAAAGTCGAGTGACTTACCCAGGGTCACACAGGTAGTAAGTATCTGAGGCCGGATTTGAATTCACCAAAGTTAGTCTTCCTGACTGCAGACCTGGCGCTGTATCCACTGCACCACCTAGTTGCCTCATATAACTGTTAGCTATTAATATTAATTAAAGTGGAGCCTTTTGACTTTAAATTCAGCCACCAATACTTAGGTAAGTATCAGAATTGCTAATCTTTTCTATTTGAATAAAAAGCATTTGGCAGCCACATTATAGCTGTGCATAATTTTATAGGCATAGTCATTTAAATTAAGCTATTCTGACAGTTATTAAAATGCCATTTTCAGAGGAACCTTATATTATTAGCATGTGAAGTTATATATTTAACTTAAAATTTGCAAGGATTTCACTTATATTTTGCTCAAGAATGGAGCAGCTACGTGATGCAGTGAACAGAGCACAGGCCCTGGACTCAGGTGGACCTGAGTTCAAATCCAACCTTAACACTTACTAGAGTGTGTGACCATGGGCAAGTCACTTGCCCCCAATTACTCTGCCTTCCTCCCCCTCCAAAAAGCAAAAGAGAGAGAGAGAGAGAGAGACAGACAGAGAGAGAGAAAAAGAGAGAGAGAAAGAGAGAGAGAGAGAGATTGAGAGAGAGAGAGAGGTTATTTTGCTCAAGAAGATAAAATGTTGTGATGATATAGATAGTAGTTTATGTTTATGAAACATAAACATTAGTATTCTATATGGGAAATACCTGCATATTTTACTAATCTCAGATTATGTATAATGACAAGTATTTTTTGTTAGTCTCTAAGGTTAATGAAGCGGTTCCATTTGATCTATTCCTGGTCCAGAGAAAAGTTGTGACTTCAAAATTAGAACACAAAGGTAAAGAATCTTTCCTTGCCAAATCTGTGTTTTCTCATGTGGTATGATTTTGTGTCTTGTTTTTATTAAACAGTTGATGAGATCATTGTTAATAGTTCACAGTGGCATTATGCCAATTCAACTCCCTTTCCAAACCCAGAGGATGCATCATTACTACAGCTATTTATTTGAAATATTGCAGACTTATTAGATGAACACTAATGATTATAATATATCAAGACTAATAATCTCTGTCCCATTACTCTTTACCCCAGTAGGGGAGGTAAGAAACAAGTTGGTTTTAATATCGTTGAAAAAAAGAGAGAGAACCACCTCCTCCAAATTTCATGCAAACTCCCTCCAGTGGCATTTCAAATTAATAACATGGGCTGGAAGCCTCCTGTTGGCACAATGAGGTCATTATCTCCGGTTCCCCAAGGCCCTATTTTAAGTAGTCTCTCTCCTGACCAAAACACAAATAAAGCAACTTCTCTTGTTACATTTCCTGCTTCAGTCAGCAGAGAAAACATTGGAAGATTATGCCCTTCTCTACAAGGCTCCACTACATTGTCCCTGGTGTTGAATCTCTGGCTCCTCTCAGACTTTCACATTTCTGTCCAACTTTCTCAAAGTTCATGCTACTTTTCATTCCTTTCTGCCACTATCCGTGTCTGCACCGGCTTTCCCTCTGTCTCTTCTGCTTTAGAATGACTTCTTCCTACCATCTAACAAGCTGTCTTTCTGCCTCCTCCAGGTCATTACTCAAACCATGTTCTGAGAAGCCCTTCCTGAAGGAACAGAGAGGTCTCCTGAAAACCAGTGGTAGACTCCCCACAGCTCCCTTCAGCCCCCTGCTTCCACTTATCTTTCCTTTAAGTGCACTATTTTTTCATTTCTCTTTGTTAACATTTCTCTCTGTCCCCTGATTAGTCAGAAACATGTCAACATAATGAGACAAAAACATTGTTCCAAGAACCAGAAACTTACAGGCTCTGATCTCAGCTAGCCTATAGATTTGTTCTATGGTCTTGCCAAATCACATAGGTGCTTCACGGCCATGGCCCTAGAAAATAACATCCTACAAATACAAATTGACTTTTATTTTTCCAGACTTTTCTCATACAGCATTTCATGACTTACATGGCCTTAATGAGGTAGAAACAAGGTTATTTGGCTCATTTAGAATAGCTAGCATTTCTATAACTCTTTGATGTTTACAAAACCCTTATATAGGTTAACTCATCCAATCCTCATAATTATTATCTTATAGATATGATAATAATAATTATTATCCCCATTTTACAAGTGGGGAAACAAGAGTTGATAGAGATTAAGTGACTTGCATGGGGTCGTACAGCTGGTGAGTGTGTAAGGCAGGATTCCAACTCAGGTCTTCCTAACTGACTCATTCTAATGCATCATTATTATAATATTACAATATATATAATAATATTATTATAATATAATTATTAATTATTCAATGATTATAAATTATAATATAATTATAGTGATATTAACATATTATAATATTTATTACTGTTATAATTACAAATTTCTCTTTAGACAATTAGCTACCTTCTAGTTAGATCAGTTGAGCAGAATAGTATGGACATGATTCCTAGACTCAATTAATTTAAAGAATAATCAAAATCTATAAGTAAATCACTTAACTTTTCTGAACCTCTTTTCTTTAAATGGGGAAAAATAATGGTCATGTTATTTACTTTATGTGTTATGACAAAATCACATTATATATGTGAGCTGTTACTATTAATATTTGTCCATTTGCAAAAGGTTTTCCCATAAACAAAATGTCTTAGGGAGACATCAGTCTGCCTAATAAACAATGCTTATTTTTATTGGGACAACAGAGAATTAAGAAATAGCAAGATTTAGTAAAAAAATTTAAGGTCAGAAGACACTCAAACCATTATTAACTTCTTGTATGTGTGAAATCTCTAATTTTGAACTCATTAAAATGTTTTCACCAAAAAAATAATAAGAAGGTCTGTTAGAGGAAGTACCAAGTTTAGTAAAGATACGGACCTGTTCCTGATGGAGCTTACCACTGGGCAGCTTTACTGCCTCAGCCATAACCCCAGACCCTGCCTTGATGTCCCAAAGATAGGTCTCCTTCATCACAATGGGATGAAGGAATAGGACACATCCACCACCAATAAAGGAAAAAAAGAAATATATGCCTTATTGATGGTTGATCAGTGGAACATGTAGGCTTGGGTCCAGAGAACATTTTAAGTGTAAGACTTTACATTTCAGAAATCAGGAAAACACTATAAATAAGGACTTAATGCATTATTTTTATTCATTTCTAGACAAGAAATAATGAATAAAATGTTGATAATGAATCATAGTGGCTTTGGGCCAATTCGACTATCCCTTCCAGTTCTAAACCCAGAGAATGCATCATTATCACATAGTTTAACTATCACATACTTATTTGATAAAAACTAATGATTATAAAATATCAGGACGAGTTTCTCCCCATCCTACTACTCCCTACTCCTGTAGGGGAGGGAGGAAAGATGTTGGTTTAAATGCATATCTTGGAAAACAACTTCTCCAGATTGCAGGCAAATTTCCTCTGTTGTCATTTCAATAATGCAGATTAATAATGAAGATTCAGCTTCAGAGTATGCCATGCATGCATTTTTCTCCAGAGCTACAGTTGTTAAACATTGACTTGAATACTGTCTTCATATACAAAAGATTATCTGTTTAAAAAGTTCAAATTTTAAAGGTTAAAAGAAGAAATTTCCTGGCATCTTTTAATCAATAAGTTTAAAAAACTAATTGAAAATAAAACTTTTACTGTTGGAAAAACATTGGAAGGGAAGGAGAAGAGGAGAAATGAGCAGAGGGACCTGAACCAGACATTTTTGAACCTATAATATACCTTGTTGCCACTATACCCTTTCTTGTTAACATCTCCCTGCCCTGGCTTATTTAAGATTTAATAACTATCCTGCAATATCTTTAACTTCCTTCTTTATCTCTCTCTCCCCCCCCCCCCAAAAAGAATGAAAATCCAGATTCAGATGCAAAGGCTAACCTTGGCTATATCAGATTCTAAATCAACTTCCCTACTGCACATCACTGTGAACTTTTGTTACCAATAGGAATAGACAGCTAGGGGTACAATGAATAGAACGATAGAACAGAAAGACCAGACCCAAGATCAAATCTGGGCTGAGACACTTGCTAGCTGCATGACCCTGGGCAAGTTACATAATGTTGGTGTGCCTCAGTTTCCTCATCTGAAAAAGGGGGTAATAAAAGGCTCTAACTCTCAGGTTTGTTGTAAGAATAAAATGAGATAATATTTAGAAAGTGTTGTGCCAGCCTTAAAACTCTATAGAAATATTCTGTAGGTGGAGGAGAAGTATTATAACATGGCTTTTTAGTCTAGTGTTCTTGAACTTGGGATTTTTTTCTTAATATTTTGATATTTAAATATAATTGGTTTCCTTTTATTGACCCACCTTTCTTGTTTTATTCAAAAATATTATTCTGAGAAGTGGTCCATAAGCTTCTTCAGACTGCCAAAGGGATCCATGAACAAACAACAACAAAAAAAGTTAAGATCCATTGGTCTACAGCAGTGGTTCTCAACCTGTGGGTCCCCACCCCAACAACCTAAGACCATTGGAAAACACATATTTCTGATGGTCTTAGGAACCAAGACACGGCTCCTCTATCTGTTTCCAGGCGGGTCTGCCCACATGCAGATACTCCCACATACAAGTATTAAAAGGGTGCAGCATTCGTAAGGTTGAGAACCACTGGTCTACAGGAAAATAATATCAAGTGCCAAACCTCCCTGAATGGTTAAATAAATTACATTTCCATACAATGCCTAAACAGGGCAACTTAATCCTATAATTAAGAAAATATAAAATTTAATATAAAATTTAATAAAAATAGAATGTTATACTTTTAGAGGCTAAGTTGGTAATTTTATTTTTTCTGCATAATAGTAATATGACCTTTTCTAATTGGAATACTATGCAATAAAGAAGGGGTACAATACCATATTTGGTTATTAAATTAACTCTGAGTGAGAATTTAGGCCCAGGAGATACTAGCCATCAAAAATTCAATAGTCCATGTGTTACTAGCATTTTAATTGCCATCAACTGTAATCTACACAATTTAAAATAGACTGATGATTACTACAATTCAAATATTAAATTTTTCTTCTAACTTTCCTAATGGTTTTGAAATGAACTATTTTTCTTAATAGATCTAAATGCATCAATTGACTGCAGCTTTGATCAGGGGATTTGTGATTGGAAACAGGATACAGAAGATGATTTTGACTGGAATCCTGCAGATCGAGATAATGGTATTTAAATTATATTACTGATTATATACACTATGATGCTATGACAGAAGATAAAGGTAAAGATCATCTTTTATTCCACCATTAGATTGTCACTCTATCCCTCTTGAATTTACTTTGTGTTCTTTATATATATAATATATAGTATTTCCCAAGAAGAGATCATTTTGTTCAACCCCCTTTCTTTAATGAGAAAATTGCATCCCCAAAGATGTTAATTCCATTGGAATATAAGCTGTTCAATTAGAATGTAAGTCCAATGTTTTTATTTTTGTGTCCTTGCCTCGTACAGTCCCTTGTACTTTGTTGTTGAGCAGTCATGTCCAACTCTTCACGATCACATATGGGATTTTCTTGGCAAAAAAACGTTAGAATAATTTGCCACTTTTTTATCCATTATGCTTAGCAAATGTTTATTGAATTGAATTACACCTATAAAGCTTTGCTAAATAGAACATTTTCACAACTGGCAACACAATAGACTCTCTTTAATCTTTTTTTTTTTAAACCATGAGTTTTCCTTTCATTTCTTTTTCTTTTTTGTTCATGGTTAGACCTTGCCTCCCAAGGGGAAAAGAACCCTTTAACAAAGAATTACATGACTGATATTTAGGGATATATTTAAGGATAGCAAATTTTCGCTTTAATAAATGATGCCTAGTCATGTGACCAATAAGTAAATAAGTTGTGCATTTGTGATTTGTGATCTTATGTTAGAAATCAGGTGACCAATTATATAATATAACAAACCTGTTCAGCTGAATTATACATCTTGTAATATAAAATAAACCACATAAAAGAATTCAATCAGGATATTTGGGTTCTGATTTCAGGTCTGTCACTAATTAGCTATATAACCACGAAAGTTCATAAAGCATAAGAAAAAGACAATAGGATTTATTTTAAAATAAATTTAATGTTCTCAATCCATAAAAATCTATTTCTGTCCTCCATTCCACCCATCCATCTATCCTACCCTTCCCACTCCCCCATTCCCCACTGATCAAAAAAAGAAAAGTCTTTAACAAATAACAAGCAAAACAAATCCCTGCACTTACCTTATCTAAAAATTATCCATCATTCCACACTTTATCACCTCTCTATAAGGAAGTAGGGAGCATGCTTCATTATTGGTCCTCTGGAAGAGAGGTGCAAAACACATGACAAGTCATGGCCCACAACAGTCTTGATTGTGTCCTGAACCAGATTAAAATATAATTGGGAAATATTTAACAAAATAAAAAGTTATACAATCAAACATAAATAGTTTTAATATATGGCTTTCTAAGTTAATGCGTGGCTCACAGGGATCCTTATGTACAGGTTAATGGCCTCCATTTCTGTTTGAGCTTGAAATCACTGCTCTGGAATCATGGTTGGTCATTGCATTGAACAGAATTCTTAAGTCTTTCAGAATTGCTCAACTTTTCCCTGTTGCTGTTATCATATAAGTTGTTCTTCTGGTTCTGCTTACTTCACCTTGTATCAGTTCATATAGTCCTCCTTGGTTTCTCAGAAATCATTCCTTTCATCATTCTAACAGAACAGTAATACTCTTATTCATATATCATACTATCCTATTCATATATCATATTAATTCATACTAAATTATATATCATAATTTGTTAAGTCATTCCCCAATTGATGGGTACTCTTTTGGTTCTTTCACACCACAAAAATTGCTGCTATGAATATTTTTGTGCATATGGATCCTTTTCCTCTTTCTTGGATCTCTTTGGGTTATAGTTCTAGTAAAAGCATTATTAACTTCTTATTATTACTTTCCTGAAGGTCTGGAATAATTCATAGCTCCACCAATTCTGCATTAATGTGCTTTTTCCACATCTCCTCCAACATTTCTCATTATCCCTTTTTATCAACATTATCAATGTGATATGTAGGAGATTGAACCTCAGAGTCATTTTAATTTATATTACTCTAATTATTAGCAATTTAGAAAATTGTATATGACTATTGATAATTTGAATTTCTTCCTTTGAACACTGCTTGTTCATATCCTTTACCATTTATCTAATGAGTAATGGTTTTAATTCTCATAAATTTCAATCCATTCTTTATGTATCTTGGAAATAAGACCAACGTCATGAAAAAAATGCTACAAAGAATCTGTTGCTTATCAGAAACACATTTGAAAAGACAAATGCAAAAGAAAACTGAATAAATTGAAAAAATTTATTATGTGTCAAGTGAAACAAACAAAAAAACAAAAAAACCAAGAGTTGCCATCTTTCCATCAGACAAAGCAAAAACACTAAAAAAAATAAAACAAGATAGACAAGAAAACTATATTATGCTGAAAGAAACCATAGACAACAAACTGATATCAATAATAAACTTATATGCTCTCAGTGCCTTAGCATCAAAATCTATAAAGGAAATATTATCTGAGCTTCAAGAAGACATAGAGAATAACATAATAGTGACAGGAGAATTCAATATCCCTCATTCAGTGTTGGATAAGTCTAACAGAAGCACAGACTAAAGGAAAAATATGGAGCTGAACATACTTCTGGGAAAACTAGAATTGAAAGACTTCTGGCATATTCCAAATGGTACAGTGAAAGAATACATATATACATGCATACATACATACATACACATATTTCTCTGCACCACATGGAACTTTACAAAAATTATACACGTACTAGGGCACTACATATTGCAAATAAATGTACAAAACCAAAACTAGTCTGTATATACTTTGCAGACCATAATGTTACAAGAAAAGAAATTGGTTCAGGGACCACAAAAAAAAAATATATAGACCCAGATACAATGATGAAATCTTAAATAATGAGTAGGTCAAAGAATATAACATAGAAACAATAGCCATGTAAAAAGATTAGAATGATGAAAGAACATGCTAAAATTTCTGCAATTACAGTAATGTAAATGGAAACAGCATACCAAAAAAAATCAAAAGTAAATGTAACAAAATTATAAAGATCAAATGAGGCCCAAATGAAGACATATGAGAAAACATCCCCAATCTACCCCCTCATGGAAATAAAAAGTCTGTGTGTTTTCAGATTTTTTTCAATGTATCAATCAGGTGTGCTGACTTTTTTTTCCTCTCTAAAAAAATACTATTTGTCATGTGGGATAGCTCTCTGGAAAGGGTGGAGAGAGATACATGGGTTACTATGGTGATGTAAGAAACAAAAAATATCAATAAAAACATTTTTAAATTGCTACAAAGATTTTCCCCAGTTTTCTGCTTCCCTTCTGATCTTAGCTCCATTACAGACCATTGGATTTAGAATATTCGGAATATATTCTGAATTCAAAGAAGAGTTCAAAGTCCTACTTATCCACTACTTGTATAACCTTGAGCAAATCACCTCTCTTTGGTCCTTACTTTCCTCATCTGTAAGAGGACTGGGCCAGATGACCTTTAAGATCCTCCAATGATGGTAAAGCCCATTCAATTCAGCAAACATTTATTAAATATCCTACTCCGTACCAGGCACTATGCTAAGAGAAAAAAGATGGAAATGGAACCATGCCTACTCTCCAGGAGTTTGCATTCTTTTTTTTTTTTTATTTGAACTTAACATACAATGACTAAAACTGGCATTTCTAGATACAAAGAAGAACATAAGAAATGACTATACATGAGTCTATATTGCTTTTCTGACTTATAAGGGTATAATAAATTTAACATGTGACTTTCAAAGATATTCTGCTTGAAGAAAATTAGACTCAGATAGAGTCAACTTCTCAGTTTTCTAATCAGCAGCATGAGGTCGTTGGTCCTTCTAACCTCATTATATTATAACTCAGGTAATGGAACTTCAGTCTTCGTCATAGGAAGCTAGAATTCAGTTTGTTTTAAGATATTTTATTAATTGAAGAATTTTCCCTAATATGAATTTCAAGGTTTGTTAACAGTGACTTGCTCTTCTCCCCAAGCTGTAGGGCATTACATGGTAGTACCAGCCTTTGTAGGACAGAAGAAGGATGTTGGCCGTCTGACACTTCTCCTTACCAACCTTCAGCCCCAGAGCAGTTCCTGCTTAATGTTTGATTATCGACTTGCTGGAGAAAGAGTGGGGACACTTAGAGTGTTTGTGAAAGATAAAAATAATACTCTTGCCTGGGAGGAGACCAGCAATGAGGACAGAGGGTGGAGAACTGGGAAAATCCAACTGTATCACGGAACTGAGATGACCAAGAATGTGAGTGAAAAGTAAAATATTTCCTTTTTTCTATCCACTGATGTCCTTATATTCATGTCACTATCAGAGTTTCAATGTTCGTAACAGGAAATAATGAGCAGATTCATGGACTAAGGTTCTATTAAACTTCACTTGTAAATAATAATGGGTAATAACTTGAAGACTATAATGCCATGATTATAGCTGTCAGTATAGAAAAGCCTAGACATCCATAAATCAGTGACAAAAAAAATCACAATCTTTCAGCAGCTAGATGGGACAGTAGATAGAATACTGGACTTGAGTCGGAAAGACCTGAGTTAGAATCCTGCCCACTATACTTGCTAGCTATGTGACCATGGGCAATCTATTTAACCTCTTTTATTCCCATTTTCCTCATCTGTAAAAACTCTGCCTCCATTTCCTCATCTGTAAAATGGGGGTAATTTCCCAGCATTATTGTAAAAATCAAAGAAGTTAATGTTTGTAAAATGTATTGAAAACTTTAAAATTCTGCATAAATGCTAGTTATTATTATTAATGCCCAAAGAGTATTAAGCTGCCTGTACCCTTTAACCCAGCAATACCACTACTAGGTTTCCCAAGATGATTAGGGAAAAAGAGAAAGAACCTGTATGTTCTAAAATATTAATAGCAGCTCTGTTTCTGGTGGCAAAAAACTGAAAATTGCAGGGATGCCCATCAATTAGGGAATGGCTTAGCAGGTTGTGGTATGTGGTTGTGTTGGAATACTACTATGCTATAAGAAATAATGGGGTGGGGGCAGAGTCAAGATAGTGGCGTAGAAGCAGAAAAACTCTGCAGCTCCCCCCATAACCACCTCAAATACCTATAAAATATGAATCTAAACAAATTTTAGAGCTCCAGAACTCACAAAATTACAGAGTAACAAAGCTCCTGCTGAAAGCAGCCCGGCAGGCAAATGGGAAGGGTTCATTGCAGCACGCTGGGAGCCCAGGCCAGCACCACATAAACCTGTGACTATAGCCCCTTGGGGGCCAGGACAAGCGAGGCTGGAGCTTTCAGGAGAGTTGATGACTGGCAGCTGTGGCAGGTTTCAGAATTATCAACCCATAAGAAACAAGAACTAAGTGAAAGGTCAGTGGAACTCAGCTAAATTTGGGGGAGAGTCAGGCCATCTGCCTCGAGGGCAAGAAGCAGTGGTGGTGGCCCTGCAGCTGCCACCAAGTGGCTGCTTCAGAGCTCCTGGCCTGCAGATTGCAGGGGGGCCAAGTGATCATTCAGAGGCTAAGTGTTCTTGCCTTATCTGGCCTGGATTGGGATCGTGGTTTTGGCTGGTAATCCTAAGATGCATGAACAGTGAGTCAAAGCTGGGGGAGGCTGCAGAGACAGCGGCCTCCTAATAGCCCCGGCAGCTGCAAAAACACAAGCAATTTTGGACAAAGCTCTCACCTCTGGAAGTATAGTTCTACTGAGCCCAAAAGTCAAGTAATTGACTGGCAGCATAAGCAGACAAAGGAAGTGGAGCAAGCCCAACAATCCAACTTTAGAGTCCTTTTTGGGGACAAAAAGGATCAAAGCATGGAACAGGAAGAAGAAAACATAGTCAGAACTCCAGCACCAAAAGGTTCCAAGAAAAATGTAGACTGGTTACAAGCCATACAGCAGCTTAAGAAGGATTTTGAAAACTAAATAAGAGAAGTGGAGGAAAAATTGGGAAGAGAAATGAGAATGATGCAAGAAAATCTTGAAAAGAGAGTCAACAACCTGACTGAAGAAAATAACACTTTAAAAAATAGATGAACTCAAATGGCAAAACAGACCCAAAAAGCCAATGAGGAGAACAATGCCTTAAAAAGTTGAATTTGCCAGAAGGAAAAAGAATCTCAAAAGTTTTCTGAAGGGAATAATTCCATCAGAATTAGAGTGGAGCAAATGGAAGCAAATGACTTTATGAGAAATCAAGATACTATTAAACAGACCCAAACAAATGAAAAGAATAGAAGGCAATGTGAAATATCTCCTTGAAAAAACCACTGACCTGGAAAATAGATCCAGGAGAGACAATTTAAAAATTATTAGATTACCTGAAAGCCATGATCAAAAAAGAAATAACGAGCTTGAGGCAACTAGGTGGCACAGTGAATAGAGCAACAGCCCTGGAATCAAGAGGACCTGAGTTCAAATCCGGCCTTAGACACTTAACACTTACTACCTGTGTGACCTTGGGCAAGTCACTTAACCCCAATTACCCTGCCTTTCCCCATCCAAAAGCAAAAAAACAAAAAACAAAAAAACCCCAAAAAATGAAGAGCAAAATGAGCAGAACCAAGAGAATGTTAACATTCAGTTATCAGCCATATTGTTTTATGAATAACTTTCAGTAAATCATTTTGACTATTATAAATACCCAAATTAACTATAAAGAATGTATGAAGGAAAATGCTGTCTGCATCCAGAGAAAGAACTGATAAATTTAGGTATGTATAGAATGATTTTACATATGTGTGTGTATAAAAAATTTGTGTCTAATGAGAGTCACAGGGGGGAAGTTTTTTTAAAAGTTACACGATAACTTTATTATATATTTAAAAGGAATAGCAAATTGTACATAATAGATTTGCAGTTTCACATGCAAATCAAAATTTTTATTATACCAGCTTATAAAAATATCTCATTCATAAATTTAAAATTAAATAAATATTTTTAAAATAGGAAAGTTGATATAATAATTATAGCATTTATCTCACAAAGTTGTTGTAATGATTAGATAAGATAAATATGTAAAGCTCTATGTAAACCTTAAAGTTAGCTATTGTTCCGAGTTTGGAGAGACCTTGGAGCACAGATAATCACAGAATCCTAGGAACTTCAGTAGTCACTGGTCCTAACCAATTCTGAAGCAATTCAACTTTTCATCTTTATTTCAAGATTTTCAGAGATGAGTAAGTCACGTCTCAAGGAAATCTATTCTTCTTTGGAACGGCTCTTTTGGAATGGAAGAAGCTCTTCCCTATACCAAGCTAAAATCTACCTCTTTAAAACCCCTACTTACTGTTTCTAGTTCTACCCCTGGGACCAAGCAAAAAAGTTCAAGTTTCTCTTCCATATGACATTTCTTGTAATAACCGGAGACAGCAATAACATGCCCTTAATGTTTTCTTTTGGCTAAGAGGCCCCAGTTCTTGTCTACTTTCAAGCCCCCTTATGATTCTGACTTTTCTCCACCTACGTCTTTTTGTTTGTTTTTGGAGACAATGGGAGGATTCAAGTGCTTTGCCCAGGGTCACACTTGCAGTCAGAGTTGAAGCCAGGTCCTCCTGACTTCTCAGGGAAGTTACCTGCACCACCTAGCTCCTCTAAACAGATTCTATCTTACTATCATCCTTCCAAAAATATAAAGGAAGGAAACAAAGGCTTATCAAGCACCTACTCTGTGCTTAACAAATGTTCCCGTTTGATGCTCACAACTACTTAGAAGTTAGGTGTTCACATTTGAACTCGGATCTTCTAGGCCCGTCACACTATCCACTGCAACACTTAACTGCCTATGATATTCAGAACCATATATAACAATCAAAATGTGGTCTGAGTAGAACAAATTACAGTGGGACTAATTGCCCCTTTGTATATGCCTAAGCAAAAACCTGCAGTATTCTTAGGATCGCTGGCTTACTTGCAGTTTTCAAAACCAAATAAAGTCAATGGTATGACTGTGGGCATGGAGAAGCCGGGGATACCACTCAAGCCAGACCAAAGAGGTTCAGTGTTGTCCACACTGGAGTATTGGCAGCAGCCATTTCCTACATATGCAAGATGTGTCCTTGAAACGGCTTTGTTCTGAGTGAGAAGACTACCATAAATGCCCTAACCTCTCCACGTATTCCTGGTGAATTGCATCTTCGGTCATTACTGCTACCAGGCCACTGCCTTTGGACTACCCAGGTGATCCTCTCAGTGCCCTCAGTAATAACGTGAAGAAGTCTAAGGGATCTTCTTACGAGCCATTGCTCAATCTCCATCCCTAAAAAAAGAGAAAAGAGCAGAAAGTTTATAACAGCAGAAAACCTGGCTCTGTTCTCCCCTCCCACCCTTGTATTGGACCTCTCTAAACCCCCCCCCCCAAATAAACATAAGAAACTAGAATTTGAAAAATCAAAAAGAATAAAGACTAAGGATTCCTGAAATCCATAAATCACCTCTGAGATTCCCTTGTTTCTCTTTGGGAAGTCAAAGGAAGCATAGAGCTCAATGATGAAAGCAGGTCCCAAGTCACACCTATTTTTTTAGGTTTAGCACAGGGCCTGGCACCATATAAATGCAATATAAAGGATAGCCATTACTATTATTAGTATATTTACAGGTTTCTTATCCATAAAATTGCCATAAAAATGAAAGAATTGAACTAGAATCCCATAGGTTCTTAAATCTTTTGTGTGTCAAGAACCCCCTTGGCAGTCTAGTAAATCTATGGACCCCTTCTCAAAATGATATTTTAAATAATAAATAAGATTACAAAAGAATCCCTCTATAGCTTGATGAAGCCTATGGACCCCTTCCTTGGCAGTCTGGTGAAGGTTATGGATGGACCCATTCCCAGAATAACATGGATGCAAAAGAATCCCTTTGCAGTCTAATAAAGCTTACAGACCCCTTCTCAGAATAATATTTTAGATACGTAAAATAAAATACATAGGATTACAAAGGAAACCAATTATATTGAACTACATTTATCAGAATATGTATTTTCTAAAGTTCACAGGCCTCAAATAAGGAATGCCTGGTAAATGATCTCTAAAGTCTCTACTAATTGTAAAATGTTCTGGCATGAAATACCATTGATCCAGATGTTGGAAACAATTTCCCAATCTCAAAAATACACAGATTTGTTATTGTTGTTATTGTTTAAATACCTCTATTCTTTCTCAACATCATGTGGTTTTTAAGAATTTTTTTTTTAAGTGTTTGGTACTTGCTAGTGCATTTTCTTTTTTTCTTTTTCTTTTTGGAGGAGGTAGTGTAAGGCATTTGGGGTTGACTTGCCCAAGGTCACACAGCTAGTGTGAGTGTGTGAGTGTGTGTGAGTGTGTGTGAGTGTGTGTGTGTGTGTGTGTGTGTGTGTGTGTGTGTGTGTGTGTGTG
>CM053599.1:166385086-166397480 GCA_028646575.1 Pseudocheirus occidentalis | reverse complement strand
TTGGGCTGAGGTTGGGGGAAAGGCAAGACCCAAGATGTAATCACCCCTAAAATAAGCAATATAAGCTCTATGATTTTCTTGCATCCTTGGATCTGTATGGAATAGTTCTGCAATAAACAGACTATGAAATACATCCCCGTCTCTCTCTCTTTCCTTTAATTCAGCTATAAGCTTTTCTAACTCTCTATTTTCCTCAACTGGTAGCTAGGCCTAGACTGCGCTGGCCGCAGCATGAAGGATGTTTCCTTCTGACTGGGTAGAAAGATCAAATCAATAATTATGATAATAAAGGATTGTGAACTGTAACTCCCATTGGCTGTCTCCAAATTTGGTGCATAATGAAAGATTGGAAAACACTGTCCTTTGATAGGATATTAATTCACACATAATTATAGTAATGAAGGATTGAGACTGTTTTGCATCAATTAGTTTGAGACTGTGAACCCACCCTCACTGACCAATGGTGAGACAGACAGGGGAGTGGACTGGGTTAGGATCAGGATAACAGAAGCCTGTGAGCTTCCACAGTTTGCACTCCCTGACTGAGTGCTGTGCCCTTTCTCATGAGAAAGAATAAAGACCTTTTCTGATCTTCGACTCAGACTCCAGTTTTGAGGATCTGGCGGTGGTTTCTATCCCATACACATTGTATATCTTTTGAACCCACTTATAGCCGTACATGTTGCTTTCTTCATAGAATGTAAATTGCTGGTCTTAAGTACTCTTCTGTCTTGGTATCTCTAGTGCCAAGCACATGGTAGGGACTTTAAAAAATGTTTGTTGAATGACTGCATGTTTGGGAAACAAAAAAGGGTCCATTATGGCTAGAATATATAGTATGTAAAATTGAATAATATGAGATAAGTCTGGCAAGATAGGGTAGTATTGAATTGTGGGTAGCCTAGTGTGAAGGGGAGTAACCACCAAGGACAGAGACAATAGGAAGAGTAGAACAGTGATCTACATATGAGAAATATTAAGGAATGGACTAACGTGTTAAACTCTATTAGGAGGCTAGTACAATAAATAGTCCAGACAGGTGATTTTGATCATGATGGTTGGGCAGCTAGGTGGTTTGGTGGATAGAATGATGGACCTGCAGTCAGGAAGACTCATCTTCCTGAGTACAAATCTAGCTTCCGACAATTACTAGCTGTGTGACCTTGGAAAAGTCACTTAACCCCATCTGCCTCAGTTTTTCATCTGTAAAATGATCTGGAGAAGGAAATGGCAAACCACTCCAGGATCTTTGCCAAGAAACCGTGAATGGGGTCACATAGGGTTGGACATGAGTGAAATGACTCCATAACAACAAATTAGGATAGAGCCAGTGGGAGCACAGGGGAAAAGATAAATGACAGAGAGGTCAGGAAGGTATAATCAAGAGGACTTGGTAACTTGGTAACTTCCTCCTTTCCTTCAAGGCTGCACTCATGGGCTTCTTTGTCTATGAAACGTTCTCAAATCTCATCCTTTCCCCATCTGAAATGATCTTTCCCTCCTCACATTCCCCCTAGTTCTTTGTCTAGGTATCTCTTGTACTCATCACATTCTCCTTCATTTGTGATTATTTGTCTACATCTTGTCCCCTTATTAAATGATAATATTGTTTAAGGCAACATCGGTGTTAATTATGTTATTTTTTGCCTTTGCTTTTTTTTTCTTTGCAGGGGGGAAGGCAGAGCAGTTGGGGTTAAGTGACTTGCCCAAGGCCACACAGCTAGTAAGTGTTAAGTGTCTGAGATTGGATTTGAACTCAGGTCCTCCTGACTCCAGGGCTGGTGCTCTATTCACTGAGTCACCTAGCTGCCCGTGTTAATTAATTTCATACATAGCATCTAGCACAGTGTTTGTCAAATTCAATTCTTAGCTATTTCAAGATGCTCTTAGAACATTTTTCCCCAAAAAAGAGGTTTGAATTTAAAGTAGAAACAAGGCCAAAATTAGGAAATCAGCATAGATTTGGAATCGTGAATACAAACTGTAAAATGAGCAGCCAAATTGGATGTCTCTGAAAAAATAAAAAAAACATTTGATATGACATGCCAATCCAGGAAAAACTAGGTATTTTAAATGTTTGAATCTTCTCTATGTTATTTTGGGTCCACAAATATGGTTTATGTTAATAGAGATTAAACATAATATAAGCTTCCAATATCAGCCATTCCATTGAAATTAGTTTTAGAAATACAACCTTTGCCAGACTTTTCTGTGATACAAGTGGGTCTCTCTTGAACTTTCTTAACTCTCTCCTAGGACCACTAAATTCTGGAGTTTTAAGTGCATTCCTACAAATGATTCATCTTAAAAACAAGATAAATGTTGGGTTATGTGCTACAAAAACACACATCAAAATAGTCTCCTTTAATAATGCTTAAAGTCTGAAGCTATCCCACCAAAGCCAGGCTTGGGTAAAAAACTGGCTACATCTCCCAGGAGTCTGAAGAGGATTAAATCTCAAGAGAGCCGTTAAGGAGATCCAGCGAAATAAAGCCAGGACCTTTACCTGAGCTCTGGATTTCCCTTAGCTCTCACTTTGATATATGAATTTAAAGGAAATAGAAGGTTAGAATAAGTTCGATATTAGTAAGACAATTACTCTAACCAGAGGTTCTTAACCTGGAGTCCATAAACTTTAAAAATATTTTGATAATTATATTTCAATATAACTGGTTTCCTTTGTAATCCTATGTATTATGTTTAATACATTAAAAATAATACTCTGAAGTGTCTGTAGGTTTCATCTGAGTTCCAAAGGGAACCAAAATACAAAAAAGATGAAGAATTCCTACTCAAAACACTCAATCTATGCAAGAGAATAATTAGCAAGATGCTGAGATGCCTGAGGTCAGAAGATTCCATCCTTTTTGAATACTGGATACTTTAAGGCAGAATTATAACTAGGAAATTCTGTTCTTGGGACAAAATCATTTGAGTGGAGGAGGAGCTCACCTATGTTATCTCTCTTCAGCCAGTAAGTTCTCTCACATCACAATACCATAGCTGGCCTGGGCATCTTCTACAGAAAAGCGTGGCTCAAGTCCCCAGCCCTAATATTGGCTTTATGCAGTTAGAGTAGCATCAGGAGCCAAAGGAAGGACAGCATGTCCCTTAAGCAGTCTGGTTTATGCATCTGTGTTTTGGCTAAACCCCTCTCTCTCCAGTCTTATACCTCTCTCCAATACTGGAGAGGAGAAAGGGCAAACATTGGGCTGGGGAAGGCAGGCCCTGGGAAAGTGGTGAATGAGGGTGACATAATCTTGGAACTAGGTGAGGATAAGTAGGGTATCTGTGAAATCACACTATATGGCAGAGGACTGTGACATGCAGGAATGATGGGTCAGAGGATTTGCTCAGAAAGGGAAGGAGGAAACATATGTCATCTAAATGTTAGTAACCTGAGGCAAAACCCTTATTGCCTCTCCCTAGTTGCAGCTCCACTTCAGGAGTTTCACATCTTAAGTGACCTGAAGGTTTCAATACTCAGGCATCAGAGAACAGCACAAGGGTCAAGTATTAATGTCATATTTGGTTGTTTAAGGTCAAGTTAATACATAATACATAATCTTATAATGGTTAATGCATAATTTTATAAAGGAATTCACCTTTTTGACACTGATGAAGCCTATGGACAAATCGAAATAATATTTTTTAATATCTTAAACAACCTTATAACTCAAAAGGTCACCTAATTTACAGTGAAAGGTTTCATGGAAATAACATACTTAAAGACTTACTACCTCCATGTAGTGGAAGAAATTTGCTATATAATGTGTGAAGCCTCAAGAAATCAGCTTGTGCCAACTCCCTGCAAAGACAGCCTTGCCTTCTATTGCAATGTGTTTTCCATAACTGCAGGTCTGGAGTTTATAAAATCTGGTCTCTTGTGCAGTTCCTGAAAAGCCAGTGACTAGTGCTTGACAGCTCTAAGCATGTTGGAACAAGGATACTTCCACTTGCCGATACTAAGCATACCAGCTCATGAACTTGATGCTAAGCAAATAAACCCACTTTATATCTTTGAAAACTATATCTTGCAGAATTTGACATGGATTCTCCATTTTAATATTCTCTAGTTGATTGGGAGGTTTTATGGCTTTTAACTTAATTTCGTGGCACTTTGAAAGTGAAACCCTGGAACTTTGTTTGCCTGGTACCAAATAACTATTAATTCTCTTAAAAAATAGCATTTATCATTCATCTTATCTTGGAGTAATACATGTATAAAATTTTTCTCTTTGAAGATTAATTGAAAACTATGCCATTTTTTTGTCATAGAAGAACATAGAAATCTGTAGTCAATATTCTAACAACACTTTGCCTTTTATTTATGAGGCAGATAAGTGGTATAGGGGCTAGGGTGCTGTGTCCAGAGGCAGAAAGACCTGAGTTCAAATCCTGCCTTAGATATTTAATAGCTGTGTGGCCTTGGGCAAGTCATTTAACTTCTGGTTGCCTTAGTTTCTTCAACTGTAAAATGGGGATTTAAAAAAAGTACTTACCTCCTAGGGTGGTCGTGAGGCTCAGATGAAATAACATGTGTTATAAATGCTGGTTTCCTCGTTTCTTAAAAGAGCATCTACTTGTTAAATGAATAGATGGATCATATAAATGTACGGAATAGAACCTTTGAAGTCCAACTCCAACTCCCTCATTTTTTTAAAAGGTCCTAAATGGTTAAGTGACTTCTGTAACGTCCCAGGGCTAATAAGTGTTGTATAGCTGAGATGCGGATCCAAGTTCCTCCTTTTCTACTTTTCCACCAACAAGTCCAGTGTTCTTTCTATAACCTCATGAATTTGTGAATTTCTACTTGAACTTAAGAATCTCTGGAGGCATTACTACAGTGAAATAAAAAAACAAAACAACCCAATAACTCATAGCCTACATGCCAAGTATGTAACCTCCAGGGTACCTTTAGGAAACTTATCTAAGGACAGAGCTTTAAGGAGAATCCATGTCAAAATCTGCAGGATACAGTTCTGATTTCAAGACCAGTGCTCTTCATAGTGCTTTGAGAGCTAATGTGGCAGAGAGGAGGAGTATTGATTCTGGATTCAGAAGACTTTGGTTCAGATCTTGCCTTTGATACTCTGCCAAAGTATATCTGTGAACTAGGTGACTTCTGAGGTCCTTACTTGTTCTATATTTATCTTCCCCCCCACACCCAACCCTTCTTGGGTTAGAGACACTTGGGGTCATTAAGCCAACCTACTCAATTTTGAATCCTGGGGCACTGACTTTATATTAATTCTGGCAGTTACGTTGAACAGAAGTGGGGGGGGGGACATCAAAGGAGCACCGAAGATATAGATAGCAAGTTGTCTGCTTGTTTGTTCAAAACCCCTTAAAGCTCACCGACGTGGTGTCTCCGTTTCACCCGCTCCCCTCCCCAAACCAGATGCTGACAGCTAGTCAGTGCCTAGCTCAGTAAAGAATGAAACAGCAGGAATTGAACACACTAGAACTCCCAGTTATAGACAGGGATGGACCTCCCCGAATACCGCCAAGATGGTCACATTCTTCCTGTGAAGAGCATCCTTTTGAAAATGAGGGAACTGGAGAATGATTGGAATGAATCTGAAGGGAGAAAGAAACACCACATGACCCCGGGAAGAAATGACAATGGCCATTCACTCAAGGACCCTCCCAGTCTGGCCACTTGCAAAGACTCACAAAAGAAAAAAAGGTAGGGAAGGATAGGGGAACAAAAGAACCGAATAAAGACAGGCAGGACGCTGAAGCCCATTTGTGTGCAGACACTCACCTGGCTGCCGTGTTAACAAAACCACCTGCAACCAAGGAGAGAAGGAAGGACAGACCTGAGCACCAGGATGCCCGCATCTTGAAGACGCAGTGGAAGGCGGACGGACTGAGGCACCGGGCCAGGAGGCGGGGAAGGGTGGTCAGGGAAGCCCAAGCAGAACTTTGTCTTCTTCCCCACGTCCAAATCGCGATGCTGGGCACAGTGGCCACGGGGACAGCGGCACCAGCGAGTCTCTGCTCCTCGCGAGCTGGCGCCGCACAGCAGAGCTGGCTGGACAGGACGGCCCTGGAGGTCCGGCAGTTGGAGCCCCTCCCCAGGCAGGAAAGAGGGAGTCGGAGCCCGGGGGGCTGGGACGCTGTCGGGGACTCCAGCCGAGGTGGAGCGAGGACAACAGAAATCAGGGAGAGAACCCTACAGTCTGCATCCTCCAGCCCTCTCCAGGCTCCTGTGGAATAGGAAAGCTGGGAGGGAGGGAGGGAATGAGAGAGGAGGGCGGACTAGAAACTTTGGGCTGGGATCCGCCTCCCTCAGATAATTGATCATCTCTCTCTGGAAGGTGCTCTTCCTTTTTTGCGGCCTACCTCGCAGTCTGGGCCAGTTCAATTCAATTCCATTCAGTTCAGTTCAGTTCCTTTTAACCAACACAGTGAATAACACAAGGGCACACCTTGCTCTGGGTAGCGTGCTAAGGGCACACACTGAGCACTCTTATATGTACAATATAGCACACAGTTAGCGCTCTCCTAAAGCATTTATATTTTAGTTGGGGAAAGAGGCCACGCACTTAGGGCACGATTAGGTATCATCACGACCACCCTTCAATCTACACAAAGCTTTCATTCTTTTCAAAGGGTTTCCACTGGATCTTTCAGAATTTACAAACAGAAACAATCAGATACCACTCTAAGACAGCAAGGGACTAAGGGTAAAAAATAAATGGCAGGCTAGCTTCATACAGAAGAGATGAGGAAATGAACCTTTGGTCTCAGCAAAGGTGAGGAGCTGTGGATATGTAAGGTCACATGTACTCTTATTCCCTGTGAACGTGTTGGTTGATTTTGTGGAACTGCTTTTCCCCCCACTTCTTCCCACCACCCCCAAGCTTGTTATAAGTGACAGATGGATGGGTAATAATAGCTAATATTCATATAGCTTTAATATTTTGAAAACACATTACATACATTGTGTCATCTGATCCTCACAACAACCCTCTGATGGAGAGGTCAAGTGATTTAGCCAAAGTCACATAGTAAGTGTGTGAAGCAGAATTCCATCCTGGGATTTCCCCACCACATTGCATCACCCAACTGCCTTTGGTCATTGCTCGGTCATTTCAATTGTGTCCGATTTTTTGACTCTTTGGGGTTTCTTAGCAATGATATTGGACTGCTTTGCCATTTCCTTCTCTGGCTCATTTTACAGAGGAGGAAACTGAGGCAAATGGGATTAAGTGACTTGTCCAGGGTCACCCAGTTGGAAGTGTCTGAGGCCAGATTTGAACTCAAGGAGACGAGTCTTCCCAACTCCAGGCCCAGCGCTCTATGCACTGTACCACCTAACTGCCAGGGGTGGGGGGAAGGTATAAATTTGGAAATGAAGCTAAATTAAAAGTCAACAAATACAATTTTAAAAAATAAATGGTAGGTAAGTACAGTAAGTATTGAGGGAACCAGCTTTTTGTGTACAATTTTTCAAAATAAATGGGTGATGATATTGTTGATGATGAAGACCATGATGATTATGCTGGGGTGGGGTGTTTGTACCTCTTTTTTAAGGCATCCTGGCCCAGCGGCACAAAGACCAGTGTTCTCCCAGTAGTCCCACAGAGCTCTTTGCTGAATGAATCTCCTCCTTTCTCTTCCCTGTACTTCACTTGCTTCCAATTCAAGATGGATCCGATTATAAAGATTTTAAGGCTACTCACTGGACTGGCTGTTTTCTGAATTATGAGATAACATATACAAAAGACTTGAAACTCAAAGTGTAGCGTGCTATTGACATGCATATTGAAGACATTTACATTTATTTTCCATCTTATCTTAAATTAGAACCACTCATTTCAGCAATTAGCATGAATGATCCTCTGAGTTCAAGGGATTTGAAAATGAGGAGGCTTGATCAGTTTCTCTTATGAAATTGAATTCCATCACTTGGCAGCAAACATCTCTTCAAATGGATATGTGGTAATCCTGTGCTGGCACTGGGGGAAGAAAAGGAAACCCATGCACAAGAATGATGTTTCCGAAGGAGATTTAACAAAGGATATTCTTTATGGTTTCTGGAGTGCAATGTGGCAGGCCTCCAAATATGAGCCTAAATTGGATTGATCATGTGGTAGTTTCCATGATTAAGATGGCATGACAGTTTGTATCAGTAAGCACCCTAGCATGCCCAGGGCAGCTGCTAGCACAGGTTCTTGATCTGTTTTTCTAAAGGAAAGCAACTCAAAATGGGTTAACAATCTTTCTTTAATCAATCAAACATATAGCATTTACCTAGTTCAGGGGGAAAAGTCAGCACCCTGACCTTCAGAGAATGCAAACAGAATACAAGTAGACAAAGAAACAGATGAGCAGGCAGGCTTCCAACTGTCTGACCATTACATCCATACCTATTCGGTTACCAGAGAGGGAAACACCAGCATCTGGGTTTTTCAAACCCAGGGGGCTCAATGGCTTCCCAGAGTCTTGTCTGGCCAAATCACACAGCTCTTCTCAAAATGAGCCCCCAGAGCAAAACCTTGCATCAGGGTATATATCCTTCTCCTGCATCAGAGACTGTCACAGCCCTCTTGACCCACTGTCCAATCACAAAGCAACAAAGCACAGGCATTCCTGAAGAACAAGCCTCCTGCCACAGGCTCCATGTGACTACATCCAGCCTATTAGGGAGCAGAGTATACTTTCAACTCAGGGAAGGTTCTCAGAGCCACTTAAGCCTATCAAATGGCCTGGGGCAAGGAAGATCTTCAGATACCCATAACACAGTTCCAAACATGGTTTCCCACTTTCCCCCTTTTGTATAGATTTCCTTTCCTTTTCCTTTCTTATCTATCTCTTGTATGTAAGAATTTTGTTATCCTTTTTTAGAGTTTAGTTTCTCAGGATCCATGGCCATGGTAATATCTAGTTTTCAGATATTAGATAATAACTCCAAGAATAGCCCTAAGAATTCTAAATAGTAATTTCTAGAATCCATAGTCCTACTGAGGCTGCTCAGTGAGATAAGGGATGATATAATGTGGTATTTACTACACCTACACCAAATGACTATATTGCTTAAGTTAACCTGTGAGACTGTTGTTGGCAATATGCCTTTTTTCTTTTACCCTATAAAGCAAGTGGGCACTGGTCAGTGAGTAGGGAACCTATGGGGGAATCCATAAGGGAACTCCTGGAGGAACCCATTTTGGATTTGGGTATTGCATAGAGGAATACATGAACCTGTCTCAACCACCCCCATCAAGGCTCAAGTGGATTTAGGGGAGTGCACAAGCTGTGCCTGTCTTGATTGACTCCATCAAGAATAGGGGTAGTTGCCCCACCTTCTTGCCCACCCCTACAAGAAGGGTAATTAGGGAATGCTATAGGAGCTGGTGCTCCCATTATCAGCAACTCCCTCTTGAGAAGACTAGTCTAGAATAAAGTAAGACTATTAACTTCTCTGATTATTAGCCTGTCTTCCTGTCTGACCAGATCAAGAGTGAACCTGTTAGAGGCTGGAGTCCAAAAACTCCAGTGGCCCCCTCCCCAGAGGGTGAAAGTGTCACAATCTTCCATGATATCCCTCACAATGGTATCCTTCACTCTAGCTGAATTCAGGCACTCTACATTTCTCATTTGGACTAATTTAATAGCTGGCTTCTTTGCCTTCAGACTCTTCTTATTCCAACCCATCTTTATGCAGCTGCCAAGGTGAGGTTTCTATGATATAGATATCACTATGTCAACCTAAAAAATATCCAACAGTTCCCCAGGGTCCCTAGGATAAAATACAAACTCTTCAGTCTTTCACAATCTGACTCTGACCATTATTTCTAGTCTTCTTTACTCTTACTGTGATTCACAAATTTTGTTCTCATAACACTTGCCTACTAGCTTTCTGCCAATGTGCCATTCCATCTCCTGTCTTTGTGTAAGTGGTCCTTCATATTTGGAATGTGTCTTTCCTCACCTCTGCCATTCAGAATACGTGGATTTCTCCAACACAGCTCAGGTGAAGCCCCCCACACGAAGGGTCTTTTCCCATTTATTATGATTCCTTTCTTGAAATCCCTCAGTATTGATTGTCTATACTTGCTCACGTACATGTTATAACTTCCTAATAGAATGTAAACTCTCAGAGAGCAAGGACCATTTCCTTTCTTATCTTTGTAGATAAAGCACTATAATAGTAGGCACTCAATACATATTTGTTGAAATAAATTAAATGGAATTGAAGGAAGAAGAGCTGGCTCTTTCTGACAGCAAATACATGAATGAAAACAAAAATGTGGATTAATTATTTGGATGTTTGTCTATATAATATATCACCTAACGTCCAAATGTCTGACCAAAAATTTGGTTTGCTTGACAGTCAGTCTGATGAGGAATATTTATCAACCTTTCATCTTTAAGCTGTCTTTTCTTGAGACAATTCTAAACATGAGTGTTGGCGATGTATTTAACATCATAGAGAATACAGCTAGGTCTCAATTCGTTCACATTATAAGCCCTCTCAAGGGTTCACATGTATTTGAATTCAGACCATTTGAAGTTATAATTCTGTAAAATATAGTAACTGGTTCCAGCCCAGTAGAAATATGCAGTATGGGGGCGGCTAGGTGGCGCAGTGAATAGAGCACCGGCCCTGGAATCAGGAGTACCTGAGTTCAAATCCGGCCTCAGACACTTAACACAAAAAACTAGCCATGTGACCTTGGGCAAGTCACTTAACCCCAACTGCCCTCCAAAAAGCAAAAAAAAAGAAAAGAAATATGCAGTATGAATTTCAATAATGCAAACACTTTGGGGATTCATTGTTTATTCACTACCTTGGTGAATGACATTGTCCTTGTACTCTCTAAGTTTCTTGACTTAAATTACACTTAAAACAGGCATGCTGTCTGTGCATCCTCCCCTCAAGAATTTTGTAAATGTTAGGATCCCATTAAAAATCTTAATTCCATGATCTATATGTCAATTCCCTTGAAACATCCAGATGGGACACATCTGTACCCCTTTCCCTCTGTAACTCCTAGAGAATGGGTCTGATGCAACACAGTGATCCTGCAAAGATACTGCTAGTCCCATCCTCCAACAGAAATAACAAAGTTTGACCCAAACATGCGTTGTTGTTGTTTGAGATTACTTCTAACGTTTTGATTTTGCTTCTGTTGGTTTTATTTATTTTTGCTAGAACCTAGACATGATTGAAGAGGTATATGTATATCCCCTCCAAAGTTTGTGACACAATCTCCAACACATAGATACAGAATCCTGGAGAAAGCGGGATCCGGTTTAGAGAACACGTGTCAAAGTATAACTCATAGCTGACAGTTCATGAAGTTCCAGTAAAGTGGGTGTGGTTCGCTAGCAGACTATTAAGGTTAGGAGCTTTATAGAGCTACAAAGCTATACCTTTCTCTACCCCAAAAAGGTCCTGATCACTGAAGCTGTTTTTTTCTTTATGTAACTCTGTTTTTCCTCTCTCCCAATGCAGATACTTCTATCAGTGTGAACACTGTAACAGTCATTAGTTGTGAGCCTGACTTCTGAAGATCATAAAGTTGGCCTCTAGTCAAGAGAGGGTGGTCCTTCCTCTGGGCTCATGGGCTCATTCTAGCTCCCTCCCTACTCTGGAAGGGAGAGGTATGGAAGTCTACCTTTTCAAAGCATTCTCAAAGCTTAGCTCTCAAAGTGATTGATGGAATTCTCTTACTGGAATCTTCTTCTCTGATAAACATATACATACACATACATATATAAACACATATGCACACATACACACATATATGTATGTAATACATAGGTGTATGTCTATAGATATTAATAGAAATAGATATAGGCTCATTGGTGTGTCTATCAATCCAAATACATTCTATCATCTCATTTCATCCAAAGGATGAACTCATTTCATTCCCTAAACTTTGTTTATACTTTTGATTGATTGATTCTATAACTCCATCAAAGATGGATTCTCAGCTGATAAAGGTAACAGGGCATAGAGGCTCTTTTGTTAGGTATATTAATTGAAGTTGGGATGAGAGGTACTCCACTTACATTTATTCTCCATATTTATATACCCTGAACAATGGAAGTGAACAAGCGTCTGCTCTGTCTCAAATCTGTTGAAATTCCTCAGTGAAATAAAATCATGGTTCTACTCATTTATTTTTTTATGAAGTCAGTTAATGCTTCACATTTCAGTGGAAGTAAAAAAAATACATTTTCTGATAATAGGTGCTTACCTAGCAAAGGGATTTTTAAAATTTATTTTTTTATTTGTTTTCTTGTTTACATTATTCATTTTCATTACATTTTTGAATTACAAATTTTCTCCCCATCTTGCCTCTGCCCCAACCCTAAAGCAGCAATCTCACTGTAAAGCCCCTCCCCTGCTCTGCTCTTTTATTTTCTGGTAGGGCAG
>CM053599.1:166368377-166384586 GCA_028646575.1 Pseudocheirus occidentalis | reverse complement strand
GAATTTTTAAAAAGAGTATTAAATGGCAGGGGTGGGGGTTTAAGAAACCCTTCGTGTAAACTATTTACTCTGGATGGGGTCCTCTCCCTCAAGCTGCCTTTACAAGAACATCTCCAATTGCGTAGTTACCAATGTCTGACTGTTTAATACTCTCTACCTAGTATACTTGATAAGACTCCCAAATGAAAGACAACCCCTTCTTGATTAGAAACCAGACAGAATGAATCATCCAATTAACTCACCTCATTTAATGGCTCCAACTGTCCTTTTAGGTATCCATTATGAAGCAAGGGATGGGGGTGGGGTGGGAGAAGAAAACGAGAGAAGAGACAGACCAGTTTAGAAATGCTCAGACAGCTCAAAAATCCCCACACCTTTCTACTTACCATCTCGGGGGACAGAATGTAACTTCCTAACAAGCTATATCCAGGGCTGCAGCTCCCCTCATGACAAACCACATCTAATAAATAAATGGGAAACTTTAGCCTTTCAATTGGATTTGCACCGTATGGTGTATGAATCAGAGCGGGTGGATAGATAGTTGAGCTATCCAATACAGCCACACTTTGGGGAAAATAGCAAACCTTCCTATACAGAAATATCCAAGAAGCCAACCAAAATGTATCATTAGCTCACGTAGCAGGCAAACATATCCTGGAGGCCATTTGGTGCCCCCATCCTCCCAGAGGCCTAGTCTTCCAACTTTGGCTTCTAAGGCAGAGATGGTAAGAAGTTTAATCTTTCTGATACACTTGAAAAATAAATAACCCAAAAGGAAACCGGTTTCTGTGGAGCTCAAACTCATGCTATATTTTCCCCTCCTCTCCACTATCCTCTGCCTCAGAGATGCCCAAAGCAATACCCCTTAGCCTCTTCCTCCCCTATCCTATTGGCTCTCTAACTGTACCCATTAGACAGAGGAGGAAATAAGCAGCAGCCTGGGAATGCTTAACAGGCCAAGTTTGGCAGGAAGGGGAAGACTGAAAAAGATCTGTAACAAGTCTGGTTTCCCAGAGCAGTCCAGCCTGGATCCTAAGCCGGACGTTGAGTTTATCAGAGTTGCTACGAGGAAGACCACAATACATCTGAAGCTGGGTGGCAGCACAGAAAGGGTACCATCAAGAAATTCAGATCCTGTCTCTGAAACCTACTGCCTGTGTGACTGTTCTCAAGTCGATTCCTTTCTTTAGGCCTCAGTTTCTTCATCTGTAAAATGAAGGGGCTCGATAACTTCTAAAACTAGATTTATTATCCTAAACAGAAATAGGACTCTGAGTTAAGTTTAACAGACATCACTACATTTAAGAGATAGGCAGCAGGGACAGACTTCTTGAATGTCAGTATTTCTCATCAATGACTGATACCACTGATTGACTGATGGTAATGGGGGGAGGGAGCTTTGCCTCTCTAGCTAAGAAATATGGGTGAGAATAGAGAATATTTAGAAGGGTATACTTTATAAATACTTCACAAGGTTGTTGGGAGGATCAAATGAAATAAAGTTGCATGAAAGCACTTTAAAAACATAAAGCACTATACAAAAAGTAAGCTACTATGTCCTATCATTTTTTTTTAACTATTAGGCGAAAACTTCCCTATTGATACTACAATCTTCAGGGAAACAGTGAGACAAAAAGACACATATAAACCTATGGGGAATACACATCTGTAAACAGAAGTTTGGTTTCCTAAATTCCTCACAATGAAAGACCTCTCCCCGACCATGTATTCTAGGTACAAAATGAATGTTTTGGAAGGCAAAGATGATGAATGAAATGTATGAGGAGAGGTTCCAATGAAACTTCAAATATATTTGCTATGGGTTTCTCCAAGAAGCTACAGTTCATATCTATGTGTGGCCAAAGAAAGATTCATTCAAAGTCAGAAAATGCTGCCTGAGGAGTGGTATGGAACCTATGGAAAAAGGAGGAGATAAAGAATGTTCTGAAGGGAAACTAGACATTTTAAAGGAAAATCAGCAACCTGAGACCCTCCAAAGACCCCAGAAGTGCTTAATAAATGTTCATTGTTGTTAATTATGATAATGGAGAAGAGGAGAGTGAATTGAAAAGGGACTTGAGACATTGTAAATGTGAAGAAGCCTAGGCTGGGAGTAAGGAAAAAAGACTGACCACAGATATGAGATCTGTGAAATAACCTCAGCAGGAAACATCTAAGGTCGAACCCCAATGGGTCCATGGCTAGGGGGAGGAGAACTGGGCACAGAACAAATGATGGATGTGGAGATTTTATGTGAACTTTAAAATGCCAGATTTTGAGATGATACAGAAAAAAAAAAAGAACTAGAGTAGGAATCAAGAAATCGATTAAGAGTCTCAACTCCAAAAAACTGACTCTCTGACCTTGGGAAAGTGGCTCAGCCTCTCTGGATCTCCGTTTCCTCTACTGTGGTTCTGCACTGTAACATTCTCTGGTTCTCTGCATCCGTCAGAATGCCAGAAAGCTTTAGGCACCCTCATGACCTTGGCGCTTACGTGAAGCCCTAATTCAGCACTCTTGGGGATAAAGGCGCCTGAACCAAGCACGGGCCCTTTACAAGGCCTGATTTGAAATCATCTCAGTCAAAGACCATCTGCCAGGTCTCCTAACCTTCTTACTACCTCTTGTAACCTCCTTTCTCAAGATTTCCCTGATAGCTCTCTCCTTGATTATTACTACCACAAAATGCACTGTCCTTCCTCACCACCGTACATTTCACGTCCAACCAGCAAATCATTTTCGTCTCTCCAGCCCTCCTTCTTTAGTAGTCATGCCTAGAGGGGAAGGAGATGTCCTTGTCCCTTTGGCCAAACAGCTGCAAGTCTCCGCTCTGGCGGCCAATTAGCCAGAGCCGTAACCACGGTAACTGCAGCTGGCCGACCCGCCGGCTTGCCCCAGGCCCTTCTCCTTCGGAGCCCCGCCCCTTCCTCCCCTTTCTCCCCAGTCCCCCACCCCACCCCCATCCCCAAGCTCCTATTGAGGCCTCGGGGAAAGGATACCCCTTCCCCAGTGCTCCACAGCTGGAGCTCAGAACTCGCAGCTGCTCCCACTGCTGGAGGCTAAAGACAAGGCAGAGCAGAGACACGAGTGGTCCTGTGGGTGCCAGGAGCTTTCCTGCCCCGCCCATATCGCACCACGCCCCACCCCAGGCCAGTCTCACCCAGACTGGACAGTCTCCTTGCAATAACCAGGGCCTCTCACCCTCAACTATCCTTCTCACCCCTACATTATTCCGCATCCCCCCTCCACCCAGTCCTGCTCTCCCACTGCCCTTCCACGTCTGCTTTGCCCCAGCCTCAATAGCCGCTGTAGGTCTCAATCACCGCGCTCCTGGGCAGCTCAAGAGCCCGCGCAAACAGGTTACCTCTTTGAAACCTTTTTATCCCCAAACTGCCACTGTCTCTCCCTTTTTCCCTCCTCCCCCGTTCTTTTGGCAAGTTTCTTGCGCGTGGGTCTGAGCGCCAGCCCCACAGCAACAGATAAGCCAGCAGGGTGCAGCTGGCCAGCTCAGGGTTAGCGGTCCTGGTTCTCATCGAGTCGACCCCGTGCTTCCTCCGCTGCTGCCAGCGCCATCCCCACCCCAGCCCTGGCCCCGGCCCGGACACGTCCCTCCTGCCACAGCCCTACCTGTATATACGCCATTTTCACTCGCTCTCACTCCAGCCCCGGCATGGCGCTGCTACATCCACTTTGCCCTCCACAACAGGGGAGGTGAAGAAAGGAAAAGCGGGGAGGAAAAAACCCAACCCAGTCGCCCCAGACGTGACTTGCTTGGCTGATCAGTGGAGCCCATGCCCTCCGCTCAGCTGGCCGCCCCGTCTCTTCCTCTTCATGGTCCTGCCCCCGGGCTCTCGGACCTGGGTGGGCGCCTTATAGGCGGAGAGAGAGCCAGAGGAGGGGGCCCGCCTGACCTGCGCCCCAGCGGCACCCTACTCCCTCCTCTCTTTCCCCCGCCCCGCAGGCGCTTCTGCCTTCTTCCTCTCCCTGCGTTCTGGTCACGGCCGCCAGCGGCGCCAGGAGCATCAGGCGCCTTCTAGCCTCTGGCTGCCGCCTCACCCCGGCTCCGCGATGCTCCCAGCCAGCCAGAGCAGAGGCTCCTGAGCTTGGGCACACTGCTGGCACCTGGTAACTGAGCCCAGGGCAGCCCTGGTGTCGGGAAGGACCCGACCTCAAGGGTCCTCAGCCGGTGTCGTCTGAAGACTCAGGAAGACTTCACTTCGGGGTGGGAATAGGGAAAGAAGACTGAGAGTGAATAGCTGGGGCGGGGGACCGAGGGGGAGGGTTAGTGATGCGCAGGGCAATGTCGGTGTGTCCTGGGAGCCTGCACCTGTCGCAGAGTGTAACGGAAACCCAGCCTCGAAGTTGCTGCCTAAGAATTGTCTAAGTGACATTTAGGGGTTGTGGTCCAAGATAATGAATTCGCTTAGTCCTCCTTTCCCTGACCTAGGGATAAAAAGTTTCATCTCCTCTCTATTCATCTGAAACCTCAGTGTCTGGAGGACCCAAGAGGGTTGACATAAGGATTGCGAGGCGCTGATGTGCCAGGTGGTGTGGAGAAGGCACCGAGAGGAAAGCCTCGGAGCAGGAGTGAAGGGAGGGACCAAAAGTCGAAGAGGAGAGGAAAAGGTGTGGGCCACACAGGGGCCCCAAAATGACTGGCGCTCCCCAAGTCCTCAAAAGAGTTGGTGTTCCCAGGGCGCAACAGGTTGGGCGCAAAGAGTTCCAACAGCGCCACCCAGCGGGCACAACGCTATACTGCTTCAGAAAGGAGCGGCCAACCTTTAAGCCTGAGCCGCCGCAGTGTGAACGATTTGAAGTTACAGAGTAGCCTGGGCCGACTGTGCCTCGGAGGAACCATAGGAAAAGATGGATCGGGCTGGTAGGTATTTGAAAGGTGGGTCACGGTGAGGCAACGTAGAAGCTGACCACAGCAAAACTTCTGGCAAAAGCCGAGGGTGCCCACAGCACCACTTCTAGCCCTCCCCTCCTCCCATTAAATATATGTATGTACGCCTGTGTATCCCAGCCAGACGTAGTGTCTGAAATCTCATCATTAGCAATTTAGTTTACTGATTTATTTTGGATTCAACATAGGTCTCACCCAACAACTCTTTTAAACTACACCTAATGCAAAACCATTAACATCTAAAATTAGCTTTCCCAAACTAATTTCTTCACAAACCTCTTTGGTGCTTGGAATATATTGATGAAACCCATAAATGCTGTTCCGGAAGTGCTGGGGGGCATGGAATTCCCTCCCTCTCTCCCTGTAAAGTGGATGGGCATAGAGAAAATTGAGTCTGTTTTTATTCTCCCAAACTACTGCAGATAATGCATATTTTTAATATATACATTATTTCACAGTTTAGAGGGGGAAATTTCATTAGTATTGAAGTTTTCTCAGAGAAACCTTATTAGTGTCCTGTGGAACAACTAGGATTCTGTGAAAGACAATTTGGGAAATGCTGCTATTATTAAGAAAATTGATTTAGCATCTTGGGGGAAGGGGGTAAGGCAAATCTAAGAATCCCTGGTGCTTGCTCATAAGGGTGCTTGAAAGTTAAGACAGAGCACTGAAGACAAATGCCCAATTCACAGTTTTGGTTAGGGCTTATTTTCTATGTACTTGGGGTGAGGAGTTAGGAATACGTCTACACCCTGGAGTTCTTCATAGGATACAAGTGAGACTAATCTTATTTGTCTTTGGAATTGCCCAGGCTTCTGTCTGTCCCCTGGAGCATCCCCATCAGGCCATGCAGCACCCTCCACTTTTGATTTTGTGTGATAGCATCTCTCTAGGCAGAGTATGCCAGATCCACAGATTCTGGGAGGTAGAAGGGACGTTCTCCTTGCTGTTATGCCAAGCTCAGGACACAGCTTGCTTACTGGACTTAGCTCTGGAAAACAGGGTGTCTCCTAATTGTATCTTGACATATTCCATTACATTCTTATGACACAACTTTTCCATCCATTCCTCAATTGATGAGCATCCCCTCAATTTCCGGTTCTTTGCCATCACAAAAAGAGCTGCCATAAATATTTTTTTAACATGTAGGTCCTTTTCTGTGGTCCCTAGTCTTATGAAGCCTGCATTCTAATTTGGACAGACAAAACATAAAGGGGAACTGAAAAGGAACAGTGGGAGGAAAGTATCCAAATGGAGGGGGGGGTGAAGAAGAGGAAGGTAGCCAGTATGCAGGTGGAACAGGACAGAGAGCTAACTGGAAATGAAGAGAGTGCATAATGACTGGATTTTATGATGATATATTGGGTTCAGGCAGGGACCCAGCAATCACTGAATTGACCAGAGAGTTGAGTCATCCCAAGGGAGACATACAATCAGAATCAGGCTTTTCTTGGCTCCAGCCATCCACAGGTTAGAGGCCAGTTCAGCCCAGTTGACAAATACTACTGTGCTATAAAAAATAATGAGTACACAGATTTCAGAAAAACCTGGAAAGGCTTATATGAACTGATGCAAAATGAAGTGAGCAGAACCAGGAGAACATTGTACACAGTAGCAGCAGTAGAGTGATGATCACCTATGAATGAGAAAGAACCAATGGAGTTTGAATGTAGAGCAAAGCATGCTATTTTCACTTTCATTATTTTTTTAGAGTTCTTTTCCTTTGGCCTGTTTCTTCTTTCACAACATCACTAATATGGAAATATGTTTTACATGACTACACATACATAACCTATATTAAATTGCTAAACTTCTTAGGAAGGGAGGAGGTGAGGGGAGAGAGACAATTTGGAACTCAAACTTTTTAAAATATGAATGTTAAGAATTGTCGTTACCTGTAATTGGAAAAAAATACTATTTTAAAATAAGTAAACCACATGGTTAAAAAAAGAATAGGGACTATCTTGTTTTCTTGGTTTTACATCCTCAGTACTTAGCACAAGAAGTATCCCCAGACTGATACATAGCAAGCACTTAATAATTGTCCTATCCATCCATTTATCTATTCCCATTTTCTCTATCCCTCTACCTACATCTCTATCTATCCATTGAACTCCCTATCTATCCATCTAGCTCTATCAGTCTCTCTGCTTATTTCTCTTATGTCTGTCCATCTGTTATCTACCCATCCATCCAACTATCTATCCATCTATGTATCCATCCATTCATTTCCCCCCTTTCTCTTCCTCTCTCTTTCTCTTTTTCTCTCTCCACCTGCCATCTTTTCCAAACTGAACAGAAACACCCTCTGCAATAACTCCAACAAGTGGTTATCCAGCTTTTCTTTGGAGACTGAGCAAGGAGGAATCCACAATTTCCTAAAACAGCCTAGTTTACCTTTGGACAGCTCTAATTGTTAGGAAGTATTTTTCCTCATATCAAATCTAAATCTGCATGTTCATAACTTCCACCTATCACCCCAGCTTTACCCTCTGAGACCAAGCAGAACTAATCAAATTTCTCTTCCTAATCTGGGCACTCTGGAACAGATCCTTCCTAAAGTGAATATTCTGACCCCATTTCAGTCAAGTCCTTTTATTTTCCCTTCCACCATGAAGAGCCCTGTGAGCCCTAAACAACAAAACTAGTTTGTGTTTCTAAGAGACAAATAATCCCTCCATCTTCCAGAGGTCTATAAAGCCAAGTCCTGCTTGACCTTGCCACATAATTAAGGCAGAAAGAGAGATAGATACATTTCCTTAAAGTGGGTCAGCCACATCCTCATGATGCCAGTTCCCTAGGAAGAGAATCCAGAGGTTCAGTCCCTCTCAGTTCCTGGAAATGCATCAACAATGCCACTATACCCTTAGGCTGAAGTGCTTCTTAGGGAATTTAAAATTTGAAGACTGGGAGTACAATGAACTCAATACTCATCAGTGACCACAAGTAGTCTCCAGCCTTGGTACCAAGCCAGAGAGGCTTTCGAAGGAAAAAAACAAACAAGAATCTACTGTTAATGCTGAGTTGGTCCTAATGGTCATAGAGAATTATTAAAAGCTAATAATAGATATTTAGGCATGTAGGTGGCACAATAGATGCAGACAGGATCTATAGTTAGGAAGATCTGAGTTCAAATCCAGCCTCCGACGCTTGCTAGCTATATAATCCTGGGCAAGTCCTTTAACTTCTATCTGCCTCAGCTTTTTCATCTTTAAAAAGGGGATAATAGCACCTACCTCCCAGGGTTGATGTGAATATCAAATGAGATAATATTTGTGAAATACTTAGCACAGTGCTATATAAGAAATGTGTGCTATATAAGAAATATTAGCTCTATTTGCCACTGGAGTTACTGAATAGAACTTATATTGGCTAACCACCCAAGAGATCGTAGTAGACAACGAAGAAACTAGAACAGAACCAAAAGGCCTCCCATGGGCGATATCCACAGAAACTCATCTAATAATATGTGGACAATGAGGTGTCTAACAGATGATGGATTTGAACTGATATAGTTACAGAAACAGAGAGGTTCATGTTTGTGATATGAGCCATTGCTATCAAAATCTATAGAAAGCTCAGATTTACTAACTGATAAAGACTTCACAAGGAAAAAAACGTACAATATATCACTGCAGTTTGTAAAAATTTAACATTTACTAAACCCCTAGAAAGATGATCAAATGGCCAGAATTTCACACAAGAGTAATTACTAACTTGTCATAAACTAATAGATGACAAATCCTCATTCTAGAAACACAAAACTCAAAATATCCTTGAGAATTCAGAATTCAGCTAAGTGGCCCAGATTTCTGAACTTGGATCAGAACACCTGAGTTCGAATCCCATCTTAGACATTTGCTAGCTGTGTGACATTAAGCAAGTCACTTAACTTCTCTTAGTCTCAGTTTTCCCACCTGCAAAATGGAGATAATAACAGTATCTACTCCACAGAGTTGTTGTGAGGATACACTATTCCACAGCATATGGAAAGCACTTTGTGAGCTTTAAAGAGTTTACATAAATATAAGCTTTTGTAATTATTAACAAATAAATTAATTGGAATATTATCACATATGAAAATGCTACTTATAATCTCCCAGAAGCGAGCAACAAAAATTTAAAAGCATTTTAATAGATGTTTTCACACCAAATGTTCACAACCTTTAAACTATATTGAATGAAAAACTCAATGTATCAAGACCTAGGGGAAGAAATGAAAACCAATTGGCAATAGGAAGAAGTTCATGTCATCCCTGTCAGTCTGTCAATAAGTCAGTTAATAAATATTTATTATTTACTCTGTGCCAGAGACTGGGCTAAGCACTGGGGAGACAAAGAAAGGATGCTTCCAGCAAGCCTACGGGAGATAAGCCTGTGTCCCAGTATTTTCATTCAGTTACAGAACTCGATATTTTACCTGCCTATGGAGTAGTTTGCCTAACACCAAACATAAAAGAATAGCAAGACAGAAACTTGATCCAGGACTGTTTCTGTATGAGTTCCATTAAACGTAAATCTGAGAAGAATTAAATAATGACAGTGATAATAACAAAAGCAACTAATATTTACATAGAACACTGAAGTTTTTATAAGGAGACAGCTAAGTTTTTCACTGGTCAAAATAGATCACCAAAGTTAGAGGGCTTTGCTGAACATAATTAATGTAGGAGTATGGACCTGGTTCTCAATGAAAATGACCTCACCTACTTCCTTGACTTTCTGTTCTGATGAAATTATTTGCACACCAAGCCAGAGAAGATCTTGGGAATTTCAAACCCCAAGTCGGATGATTGATTTTTTTTTAGTTGTCTGGGACAAAGAACAATGAGCTCATCTCCAGAAGTAAGTGTTACATGAAAATACTTAACCTTGACCTGGCAATATCCCTAAGTTTTTTTTTTAAGTCTACAGTAGTTCAAAGCCTCTATGACGGAGCTTTCATTTTGCCCTTATTAGGGAGAGGCTTTCTAGTCACTACACCACCCGACTATAGCTGAAGGGGCTATCAGATACACCCAAAAAGATAAAGCCCAGAAACCAGTAGGAGGAACCAATGGTGTCCAGCAACAACCAAAAGTTCTAGCAAAGTAACAAGCACATTGGGGCGGCTAGGTGGCATAGTGAATAGAGCACTGGCCCTGGAGTCAGGAGTACCTGAGTTCAAATCCGGCCTCAGACATTTAACACAAAAAAACTAGCCATGTGACCTTGGGCAAGTCACTTAACCTCAACTGCCCTCCAAAAAGCAAAAAAAAACAACAACAAAAAAGTAACAAGCACATTAAAGAACAAAGAAATTCATATTAAGAAAGAGAATAACAGAGATGGGATGTCCAGAATGGAGCAACAGTGGCAGTCTATAACATCCAATTGCTAGCCCCAAAGGGAGCATCACTCAGCATGGAACTGGCCCAGAAAGAGCAATTTAACGAGATTGCCAGAAAACTTTGGTGGTCCTGGGAGAGAGAGAGAAGTGAGTTGTCCTTGCAGCCATATGTCCCAATTGCATGAACTCATTCCACATGTGCCTCTCTGTATGTTTGCCCTAGCCACATGTATTCTCTATATGTATGGTCTCTATCATGCATTCATCATCTCTATATTTCTACCCACTCTATAATATTTGTGAGGGGAATATGACCCAGATTTATGAGGTGATTTTCAATGGCTATTTTCCTTACTATGCAATTTCATTAAATTCCTTTGCTTTGAACTAATTGTATTCTTTCAGTGCCTGGTAAAAGTAAATGTATTGGTGGGAGGTCATAAGCTACAGTTTTGAGTGAATGCAAATCCACAAAGCAGTGCCAACTTGTATAGCTTTTCCATTTTGGGTTTTTTTTTAAGTATTAAGGAACGGCTTAGGTGCTTCATTTACAAAGGACTTTATATAGATTTTTTCACTTGAGCCTTGCAACAACCTTGTGAGGTGAATACTACAGTCATTCTTATCCCCTTTTAGGAGATGACCTTTTGCTGAGATGCAAAGACATTAATTTACTTGCTCGTGGTCACATGTAAGTGTTAAAGTCCAAACTGGAACCTAAGTCTTCTGAACTCCAAGTCTATCACACTTGGTGTTGCTGTCCTTGGGTCATAGCCTTCAAAGAATGTAAGTTGAAGTTCACCCAAAGATCAATCGAGAGAGTAAGAGATATATGGTGGGCATAAGTAGCTTCCAGCACATTACAAAAGAAAAATGGTAAGGAGAACAAGCATCAGGGACATTATCGACATAGTGTGCACCCAGAAAAGGAAGTGAACTAACCATTCAGGGACAGTAAGGAAGAACCAGCTGATAGTCCATGTGTTCCACTGGTACATACACAATGTAAAGAGGCCAGAGGAAGCCCCCAGAACACTGGGTGGAGCCTTTTGTGGAAGATCGGTGAGAAGACACAGATAAAAGTCATATCAGATAAAATGATGTAGATGGTTGTTGACCTCTGCAGTTGGATAGAGTACCCACAAGTCAACTGCATCAAAGTAAGAAGGTTCTAAAGCCACTAAAGGTCATGGTGACTCATTCCCCTGCCCTGGTACCAATCAAAGACTTACCTCTGACCCTACCCTTTGCAAGCCCGCCACAGAATATTCTTAAGACATAACCAGCCTGCAATCTTAGGACTAAAGCTCAACTGGAGAGAGCAGAGACACATAATAGTAATTTTCTCTTTGAGTACATTAGGAACATAGTTAAAAGTGGTCATGCAAACCACAGTCCTTAAATTACTAATTTTAATTAACAAGAATTTAAACATCAAATGCAATTTCTGACATCCATATGGTGAGTCCGGCTCCTTGCTGGGCATGCTATTTCAGCACAAAACAGTCTGACAACACTTGTCTCTAAGTCAATTTAATTATATCACTTCCCCAGCATGCCATGAAGATCCAGTTTTAAATGACCCTTTAACCCTAGGCAGCATAACAGGACACACAGGAAGGCAATGGCTCTGTACTGATTACACAAGGCTTTTTGGAACTAGTAAAGGTCACTCCCTATTGAGATCAATACTAACAAATGATAACATTGAACAATATATCCCAAGCCTTCTTAACTTCACATCATTCCTGGGTTATATTTCTGATAGTTCAGTCTCCTTGTGATTTCCCAGACTCAGCATTTCACCATGCCTGGAATGTACTCTTAGAATTCTTCCTTACTCAGCCCATGTACCTCTTCTTACAGGAAGGCACTCCTGATTCCCTTATAGTTAATGCTCTCTCATTTATCAAATAATTGTGTATGTACTTATCTGTGTATATATCATATTCCTTTCCAAATAGAACATAAGCTTCTTGAAGGCAAGGACTACCTTTCATTTTATCCATCTTCAGAGCCTACCTAGGACAGTGCCTGGCATATAGCTAGAACCCAATGAATGCTTTTCAGGTGGGAGTAGATTTCTGCCCACTTTCCATAAGATAGGAACTGAATGCATACCTTCCTTTTTGCCTGCTGGCCAAAACTAAAAATATTCAGCAGATTTCAGACAGGCTGAGATTGGACACAAAGTTATCATCATCATTGGTAAAATGACTTTGTCAAATGCCTTATTTCATGTGGGATTATGTTAAAATGCTATATTTAAGAGACTTTTATAGGTCCAGGCTCTACCCCCTAAGTGCTTACACCACACTATCAAAATGGAAAAACTGAGTATAAATAGGAAAGATTACCCTAGATTAGATTATGGAATTTCTTGTCCCAGAGATATATAATGCACAGTATTCCTTAGGTTAGAAGGATTGGGAATGGGAAAGCAACAAGAAGGTCTCCTGGAGACAGGAGGATGAACAATATGACCTCAAGAGGTCTCTGACAACTAAAAGATGCAAATCTTAATAAAGAGCTTGACTCACCCCTGGAATATTGACTTGTGCAGGTCTTTGAGTCCCAGAGATCTCTCCACCTGGCATATCTGAATGATGACTCCACTATTTTAAGTCTTGAAGAGATATAGGGGAATCTGCTGGTCCAACCTGTGAAACCTGAGCAATCTCCCCTAGTCCTCTGTGTTCCCTTCCTGGAACTCCTGGGCTTAAGAACTGACAAAGAGCGTGCTTAACTAAGTCTTCTCCAGTCAGTGAATCAGTGCAGGGAGCAGAAAAGAGTAACTAATTATTTAGTTTAGAGAAGGAAAAGCTGAGGATGACTTAATAACAGTCTTCAGAGATATGAAGGGTGATTATGAGGAGGCTGGTGACCAGCTGTTTTCTGTCTTCACTGAGGCTAGAAAATAGAGAATGGGAGTCAGTTGCAGAAAGAAGGGTCTATAGCAGCGGTTCTCAACCTGTGGGTCACGACCCCTTTGGGGTGGAACTACCCTTTCACAGGGATTACAGGGGTCTCCTATGACCATCGGAAAACATATTCCTGATGGTTTTAGGAACCTCCTCTATCTGTCTCCAGGCGGGTCCACCCACATATGACTATTAAAGGATTGCTGCATTAGGAAAGTTGAGAACCACTGGTCTAAAGAAACAGGAAGGGGAATCTCTCCTCCTGTTAAATGTCATAGGATCATAAGATTTTGAGATGAAAGGGGCCTTAAAGCTCAGCTAGTCCAACTCCCACACTCTACTGATTAGGAAACTGAAGGCCTGAGGAATTTATACAACTAGCAAAAGTGGCAGGGCTATGAGCTTCAACCCAGGTCAACCAATCTCACATTCAGTGTTGTTTCCATCGTGCTACATTTAGGTAGTAATGCAGATTTCCAAGGGAGAAAAAATTGACCAAGATGGAGCTCATTTCAATCCAGAGATCTCTAAGATGAGTAAAGACAATTACTGATAATTTGGGGTCTTTTAATCAATCTTCTTTGGAAGAAGAAAGAGGTCTTTAAACACTCTAAAACAGTGGTCTCCAAAATGAGTACTGTGGCCTAACTCTAAGGATTGTCTGATCAACCAGTCAGAGGGTGGGAAGATGATTTGCATCCCATCCTCCCTGTGAAAGCCAATCATGGGGCATTCTCCCTTTCTGTATCCTCCATCTATAAGTTCCCAACCTTTCCCTTTCAGCTTGTTATGTCTATAGAAATTATATGTATATATATATAATTCTATAGAAATTATTATTTCTGCCTCCACAACATCTCTTGCCTTTATTCTGTTCTCCACTCAGACTGCCACTATACTAATTCAGCCCCCTTTAGCCTCACCTCTGAACTCTTAGAATAAACTCCAGAATGATCTCACTCCCTCAAGTCTTGCCCTTCTCAAATCCACACTCCACGCAGTTGCCAAAGTGAGTTTCCTGAAGCATGTGGTCTGACCGAGTCATTCACCTACTCAATAACCTCCAGTAGCAACTAGTGACTATAAGACCCAATATTATTTATCTTTATCTTCTCTTTTTGAAATTCCTACTTTTATATATGTTCTATAATATACATATGATTAGTACTTTAGTACATATGTACTAAATACAGATGTATATTCCAAAAATATACTCAAATGAATCTGTGATAATCATAAATGTGGATATTCCTTCTAACCACACAGAGCACAATTTATCCATCTTCTGAGACTATTGTCCATTTCTCCCAAAAGTTCACCACAGGGAGCTCACCCACAGACATGTAAATAATTTATAAGTGAATATATACAGATTGAAAGTGCATGCTCAAAACACTTTTACCGCTATGGCTGTGTGATCACACAAGTTTGGAGATCATTGCTATAGAGAACACTTTATATTACACGACTGTGCAGGTTTTGTCCTCTTCCCCAAATATTGTTCCTGAAGTGTAGAAACAGGGGAAGCTTTAGAGCCACAGACTCAGGCAAAAGCCAAGTTCACACCATCTGGGATCAGTTCTCATCAGGGGCTGTCACCATTAGTAATTTGATAGGCTCAGGACAGTGCCTCATCTGTAAAGTGAGGGGTGAGCATGGTTTCTTCTTTTAATTAAAAAAAAAAACTTTTCAAACTCTCAAATTAGCACACTGTTGGAGCTCCCTTTCCCAACGTCCTCCAGTCTCCTAGAAACACAAAGATACACCTCCCTGAATCAATTTAGAATGGGTGGACCCCCAAGGGAGACACGAGGGAAGAACGGAGGAGGATCCCAGGGTAAATGCAGGCCTAGAATTCCCTGGTTCACACAATTCTGCTCAAACTTACAGCCTACAAACCATATAGTCTCTCAGCAAAGCTTAAATGAGCTACCAGAATTAGCTGACAGAAATCAGAGGGGTGCCTAATGGCTCTTATCAATTGGAATAGCTATCTTTAACGTTACCTTTAGGCAATGACAACACATTGGAGCTATGTAGCTAATGCTACTCATCGTCCTATTCCCCACCACCTGCCAGGACCCATCCAAGAAGCCTAGTGGAAGCAATCAATAGCTATTCATGACTGTGGCTCTTCTGGGAAATCCAGGGGCGAAGGACTAGCCCTAAATGGTCCCAATCAATCAACTAATCACTATTTGCTAGTGCTATGATTACAGTTCTAGACAGTAAAACTCCAGGAAGACAGGGAATATGCCTTCTCCAAATTTTGCATCTCCTCCCATGCCACCGCAGTATTCTGTATACTTAATAAAGGTTTACTGTATTTAAAGCACCGATGTTCTTACCCAACTATTGGATGTACCAAGAAGAAATTGACACGACCAAACACAAACTTTTCCAGCATCTTCTTGACTCTAATTATGGTCAATTCAATTATCCAGATTAGTGATGTGAGCTGAGCCGTAGCTGATGCAAAGCAGAAAAAACTTTAAAATTGTGATCATGGCATCACAGAAGTTAGCCCTAGAAGAGACATTTGAGATCATCCGATCCAATCCTTCTCCTTTCACAGAGGAGGGAATTGAAGCCCAGGAGAGTTAAGCAACTTGCCTGAGACCACACAGGCAGAAAGTAACCGAGCCAGGAATCACAGCCTAGGCTCTCAGACTCCAAATGCATTGCTCTGTCCACTAGGTAATTTTATTTGCTACGAGTCAATATTAAAAGTAATTTGGAGTAGTTCACTACTCACCATGGAAGGTGGGGATACGAAGTTAAGAAATGTAGTAGGAGAAGAAAGTCTGAGGGGGGAGGAACAAGTATTTATTACCTATGTGCCAGGCACTGTGCTAAGCACTCACAAATATTGCCTCCCTTGAATTCTCACTACAATTCTGTGAAATAAGTACTATTATTTTCATTTTACTGTTGAGGAAACTGAGGCACAGGTTGTCAGTTAACTTAATAATGTGGAAAAAGATTGGGAAGGAAGGTTGGAGCTTTAATTTCAAATTATGGCTGAGTCTGAAACATCTTGAAACAAAATAATG
>CM053599.1:166335123-166367877 GCA_028646575.1 Pseudocheirus occidentalis | reverse complement strand
CTCTCTCTCTCTCTCTCTCTCTCTCTCTCTCTCTCTCTCTCTCTCTCTCTCTCTCTCTTTCTCTCTCTCTCTCTCTCTCTCTCTCTTAATGGCTTCAGTAAGATTCTGTTTGCTGTCATGCTGCCTGCAGTTGGTAAATAGAAATGGGAAAACATTTTGTTCCAAGTGTTCAACAGCAGGGAGAGACCTCCTGAATGTCATTATTTCTCTTCAGTGATCGACATCAATGATTGACTGTTGTTAATATTAGTGGGGTTTTTTTTCTTATCTCCTCCCCTTCCCCCATCCCTTCCCACATGTCCTCAGGGCTTTCTTTCTAGAATCTCTGATCTGCTGCTGTGTAGATGGACCTGTCGCCACTGCTGTCAAAAGTGTTACGAGTGTAGCTGCTGCCAATCTAGTGAAGATGAAGTTGAAATCTTGGGACCTTTCCCTGCCCAGACTCCACCCTGGTTGTAAGTGGAGTTGCCCTGGCTTTCTCTGTTTTGCATGGCGTAGTACTTGGGACAGTGAGAGAGAGAGAGAGACAGAGAGAGAGAGAGAGAGAGAGAGAGAGAGTGTGTGTGTGTGTGTGTCTGTGTGTCTGTGTGTGTGTGTGTGTGTGTGTGTGTGTGTGTGTGATATTTTTAAGCATTATTGGAAATAGCCCCTGGGATATGTTCCCCCTTGCCTGAAAGGGTCAGAGACCCTCAAAAGGAGGAATAATTAGAGTTCAAGAGGCTAATGAAAATCTTGTCATGATGCTAATGTTACTTTGTATTCTACTGTTCCTGGTATTTGGCATGTCAGTGAGACTGAGTGTAAACAGCATTGACTTTGGATATGAGTTTAGATAGATCCTTTCTTCGTACCTGTGTGATCTTAGGTATTTAAACTCTCTGGGCCTCATTTCCTTCATCTACAAATTGGGGTAGGAGCTGGCCCAGCTGGCTTCTAAGATTCCTTCTAGCTCTAGACCTGTGATCCTCAGCCCATTTTAGACCCTGAGAGGCATGGACCTCTAAGGAGGTTTTAAAGCTCTAAGTATAGAAATTTTTGGTCAGGTGAGTTCCAAGCAGCAAAGGACTGTAAACAATCACATTCTGTAATGAGTTTATAGTCCTAATACTACTTAGACAGGTAACCCCTGGGATGCTCACATTTTCTCCAGCCCAAGGTCTAACTGCATCAGAGATAAGGTGACAGAGACAAGCGCTTCCAGCCTGAAACCTACCCTCCAATGCTGTTTATGGTCTCTTCAGCATCTCTCATTTTATTTCCAATTCGTTCTCCTCCTGCGCCTGCATACAACATATTTCCATCTGTCAGCCACTCAGATATTTTTGGAAAGTGATTTTGAATTTTCTGGTCCACGTGTCTATCCACCTCCCCATAGCTAGACTAGGAATGTGGTCAGAGGGCTAGGGTGGGCTGATAGCACAGCTAGAGGGCTCATAGATGCTCTGTTTGACTGCTGACCATCAGATCAGGGAGGAGAGGTGGGGGTAGGAATGCCTTAATCATGCACTTGAAAGCCATCTTGCTATACGACAGATTGCCAGTCTTGAAAGAAGGAAGAACTGGGTTTCAATCTCTTAGTTATGTGACTTTGGGCACATATCTTAACCACTCTGAGCCTAGATTTTTCATCTTTAGAATGGAAGTAATAAGAATAACACCTCCCTAGTTGGGTCACTTTGAGGATCCAAGAAGAGAATGCCTGTAAAATGCTTTGTAAACAACAAAAAAGTGCTATGTAAATGTCAGCTATTATTGTGTAGATGGATTTGCCCTTTTAAAAGTAATCACCTATAAAACTCACATTTATATAATGCTTTTTGGTTTACAAAGGGTTTTCTAAAAACTCTCTGAGGTGGACAGTGCAGTTATTATATCTATTGTGGCTTGGTTTTTGGAGGTTTGGAGCCCCATATAGGGATAGGAACTGGAAATGTGGTTCAAATAGCATTTGGGAACTCTGGTGAAGAAACTCTCTTTACCAATGGAGTTTGCCACCTTCTCTGTAACTGACAGTTTTAAAGGTCTGCTTAGAGTGATGAGTTTAAGTGACTTCCCCAGGGTGGTAGGTGTCAAAATGGGCCTTAAACCCTGGCCTTCCTGATTCTGAGGCTGGCTCTCTGTCTTCTAGGACATCCTTCTTCTCCGTAGCTCACTATATTCTTTCTTTTTTCTTTTTGGAGGGCAGTTGGGGTTAAGTGACTTGCCCAAGGTCACACGGCAAGTTTTTTGTGTTAAGCGTCTGAGGCCGGATTTGAACGCAGGTACTCCTGACTCCAGGGCCGGTGCTCTATTCACTGTGCCACCTAGCCGCCCCTTATAGATTCTTTAAACATCCATCTGTCCCAAGGGCTGTGTTAAAAGTCTTGCTTCTATCGGCAGATGAGCCTAAAATTGTATATGTCCACAACCAGAACTTCACAGATTCTAAGCCCCCTACCCTTACACAGAGGCCTTCCCTCCTTTTTGGTGGACAGCCAAACTATTTTTTGAGGTAAAAACCGAATGACAGCTCTAGCCCACAGATAGAGGCTGAGTCTGTGGGCAAGTCTGCTGAAAAACAAAAAATCTGACAAAAACCCAGATGCTGAATGCCTCAAAGACCCAGTCTTGTGGCTGATGTCCCTGAGACTGTAGTGGAGTTGAGCTGAGGCTAGGGCAAGTCACAGGATAAAGAAGCGATATTGTCTGCTAAGCTTTTTTATGCAGATAAGACTCTCTGTGCTCTCCTTGCTCACCTCCACCTCCTGACTCCCCCAAGCTGCCAGATGCAGTACTGAGTCCTTTATAAATGTCTTCAAAACAGCTCCCTGTTTTGAAGGGAGGCCTTCCTCAGTTCCCGGAACTACTATCTACTGAGTTACTTCTGTGTTTTCTCTTCTCCCCACACCCATTAGAATGTATGCTCTTTGAAGGCCGCAGAGCTTGTTGACTTTGTTGTTGTTGACTTTAGTCCAGATCTTTCCTGGCCATGGAAGATCTGTTGTTCTCTCTTTATAATTGGTGAATAACTTGTAGTTTAGTTTAACCATGGTTAAGAGATAGAAATTCCCCTGGGTGGTCAACACTTAACATATTTTGGGGGCCAAATTCAGTGTGTGATGATTTTTAAAAAATGTTCCTGGAAAGGTATGGGTTGTTTTAAAAATGATGTTGTGGTTTTTGCATCCCCAGATTTATTTACTGAGTAGGCAGTTGTATGTATTTAAACAAGCAGGGAGTGGAAATGTCAAGTGTGCGGGCCTGACTGTGCTGTTTCTCATGCTACCCTCCAGCACCACATGGGAGGCTGTGATGACAGCAGTGGGCACAAGGTACCAGTCTGTACGGAGCAGGGCACCAGGGTGTGTGTTTGTGTATGTGTGTGAGACTCATGCGTGTGAACTTAACATATGGCTTGTGACACATGCTCAAGACATATGGTGAAACCTCTCCCACCTTTGGAAAGACTACTGCTTCATTTATTTATGTTTCATATTCAACAAATGACATCAAATAGGCAAGGCCCTGTGTTAGGCCCTCAGGGGGAATAGAGGAATGAATAGGGCACTGTGCCGTGGTGGATAGAGGGCTGGCTTAGGATGAAGAAGATCTGGGTTCTGATCCTTACAACCAATGTGACCATGCGCAAGCCACTGTGTCTCTCTAACCTCAGTTCCTCATCTGTAAAATACCAGGGTTGTACTTGATGACCTTTAAGGTGCCCTCTAGCTTTATGGTTTATGGGAAGACATGGTCCTGCCTTTAAGGAACTCATAGTCTCGTAGGAGGAATAAAACAAGTACCCCGTTAATTATAATATAAGGCAACTTATAGTAATGGTTGGGGGAATTCAGAGGAGTCTGAGATTACATCTTTTGGGATTAATTGGAGAAATTAGCCAAAGCTTTGGGAAATTTAGTTAGTAATTCAATAGCATCTATTAAGCACTTAACGTAGTTTAGCAAGCATTTATTAAGCACCTACTCTCAGGGACTGTACTAGGCACTGGGAATAAAAAAAAAGCCTCTACCCTCAAAGAACTTACATTCTTTTGGGGAGGTACATACAACATATACACAAATGAGCAAATTACAGTTAAAATTAAGGATAGGGAAAGCTAGTCTTTCATGAAAAGATAGGGTCTTATGGGTTGGAAATTCAGAGTTCTAGGTAAAGATGGGCATAATCCAATGACTGCCGGACAAAATACTAGCTTATGTTTGTACATTTATGGTTTGCAGAGCCAAGGTGGTTTCCCACCACCTTGTAATAGCCAGCATGAGTATTACCTCCATTTTGTAAATGGGGAGACTGAGGCTCAGAGTGATGAATTGACTTTTCATGGTCACCTAGCTAATACTTTTGAGAGTCAGGATTGTAACCCCATGTCTCTGGACTACAAATTCTGCTCCATTCCCAGTGTAGGGGAAAGGCAGTATCTGCAGGTAGTAGCCATATTGTGTTTACTTCTGTGCAAACCTCCCAAGGGCCAATGAAGATCCAGAAGAACTGAGGGTAGGTGGGTGGAAGGGAAGAATATGTGCAGGTGGGCCATATGGCATATTTCTCCATCCCTGGCTTTCCTAGGTCTTCCCTTGTGGCACTTGAGGAGAAGTAAACACAGTTTGCTTCCAACCCTATGTGTCCATCTTCTGAGCTTAGAATTCTAATTCTAAAGAGAAGGGAGCAATTCATATTTTTCTCTTCATAGCAAAGCACACCTCCACGTTATAATTTCTTAAGTCATAACTAATTAAGGTAGTAGGTCCTGGAGGACCCAATCAGGTTCTCCCAGGCTATTCCTGAAGTCTCTTCCTTTTCACCAGGATGAGCAACCGGAATGAAGACAAAAATGGGGACTCAGACCACACTGCCAGCGAGGCTCCTCCAACCCCACAGGATGATTCCCCAGATCGAAGACGCTCGTCTTCAGATACATCTAAGTCTGCTTACAGCCTTACCCGGAGGATTTCAAGTAAGCTTCTAGACAGTCGCCTTCTGTGCAAATTATAGCTTGAGAAACCCCTGTCCTTGTAGCCTGTATACAAATTCAGAGTAAATCCATTTAAAATCTCATCAAATGCATCGCCAGGAAAATAAACAGAGCAGGTTCTCTCAGGAACATCACTGTTACCAAAGAAATAAAAAGAGGCAGAGCTGCTGGAGGAGGAAGGACTGGGGAGAGAAAGACGGGACAGAGCCTTGGTGCCTTATTCAAGGTGGCCTCAATTATGGGAAACCATAGCTGATGGAAGTGTAATAGATTTTGGTTTGTTTGTTATTGTGGGACTAAAGCTGTGTCTAGAGAGTTGATTGGTTTTAGTTAATGCCCCTGACTAGCTGTGTGACCTCAGGCAAATCACTTTCTCTGAGACAGGTGCAAGGGCTAGATCACTGCACCTAGAGCCAGAAAAGGCAGAACTGTGTGACTTTGGGCAAGTAACTTAACTTCTGTCTGTCTGTAAAATGTAGATGAAAAGAATACCTATCTTCTAGGGTTGTTGTGAGGATCAAATAAGAGAAGATTTGTAAAGTTCTTAGCACATAGTAGGTGATTCATGAATAGGCAATAGTAAGTCCTTTTTTCCTTCCTTCCTTCCTTCCTTCCTTCCTTCCTCCCTCCTTCCCTCCCTCTCTCCTTCCTTCCTTCCTTCCTTTTCTCCTTCCCTCCTTCCCCTCTTCCCTCTCCCTTATTCTATCCTCCCTCCCTCCTTCCTTTCCACTTTCCTTCCCTCCTTTCTTCCTTCCTCCTTTCTCTTCCCTCCTGCCCTCTTTCCTCCCTCCCTCCCTCTCTTCTTTCCTTTCTCATCTAAGCTGTTTTATCTGAAAAAATAAGTGGGGAATTGTGTTGATACACGACCCTGAACAACTATAAAGCTAATGGATTAGTTTGCCTTTTTCCTCTGCCTAATTGATCATTTGTTTAATTAGATTGACCAGACTGATTACTATTATTATGAGTTGTAATAATGGCAGCTTTCGTTTATGTAGCACTTTAAGGTTTACCAAGTGTTTTTTTTCCCAACAACCCCACGAGACAGTTGAGTGCAGTAACTATCAATTCCATTTTCAAACGAAGAAACAGACTCAGGAAAGTTATGTGACTTTCCCTCGGTCACATTGTTACAGTGTGTTGAAGTTGGGAATCGTAATTTGAACACTGGTGTTCTGTGATCCTTCCACTGTACCTAGATCCCGCTCATGATTTTCCCATCTCATAGATACCTAGAAGGTATAGAATGGGACCACAGTAGATGGTGTGTCATGTGATATGATTTCAGAAAGTAGGTGGTGGGGAAAAGACCCCCTCCCCCATCCCTCTTCTTTTAGGCTGCCTGAGACTTCAACTCTTTTAGAAGGGGAAAGGCCCATTTAAGGGGCAGCTGGGTGGCTCAGTGTGTAGACTAAGGGGATTGAAGTCAGGAAGACTTATTTTCCAGAGTTCAAATCAAGCCTCAGACACTTACTAGCTGATGACCCTAGACCAGTCACTTAACCCTGTTTTCCTCAGTTTCCTCATCTTTAAAAAGAGCTGGAGAAAGAAATGATGAGCCATTTCAGTATCTTTGCCAAGAAAACCCCAGATGGGGTCAGGAAGAGTCAAGCATGACTGAAAAATGACTCAACAAAAAAAAGCCCATTTATTCCTCTGGGTGTAAGGCAAAACAAAACAAAAAAACAAAAACAAATACAAAAAAATTCATACATTGGGAGAGATACTGACTTAACAGATATTCATATTTTAACGTGAAAAAGGTTTTCAGATACTTTCCTGACAATAGATTTTGTTGGAGAAGAAAGAAGAGAAAGTCAAAAGGAACCTATTCTTTCTAGAATTTATTTTCTTCAACTATAAAACAAGTGGTTATGACTAAATGATCCCTAAGACCAAGTCAACAATCATTTATTAAACACCAAATATGGCTGGCCAAGCACTGTGCTAAATTCTGGCACAAAGAAGGCAAAGAACAGTCTCTGGCTCAAGGAACACACAGTCTAAAATGGGGGGCCTGGATTGCATGCAAACATCTATGTACAAACAAGATATAGATAGGATAAGTGGGAGATAATTATTCATAGAGGGAAGGTCCCAGAATTAAGGCAAATCCCTTAGAAGTCTCTTGGAGTTCCAACATTCAATGGTGTATCAAACCTTCCCTATTACACAATTTGATCTGAGACTGGTTTTGAACTCTTTTATTCGAAGAGCTAAAAGGCTTTTTTGGGGTTCACTTGTTCTCAGTTGGCAAAGATACTGGAGTGGTTTGCCATTTCCTTCTTCAGCTAACTTTACAGATGAGGAAACTGAGGCAAACAGGGTTAAGTGACTCACTCAGGATCCCACAGCTAGTAAATGTGTGAGGCTCAGTGCTCTATCCACTCAGCTACCTAGCTTTACATTAAATTAGAGACTAATCAAGCCTGTCAAACTCAAATAGAAATAAATCCCTGCCTGCTGCATACTGACTTAGAATACCTCAAATTAACATTATCTATGTTATATTGTATTTTTGTTTATTTTGTTAAACATTTCCCAGTTACATTTTAATTTGGTTAAGGCCAGCACTAGGGAGTTTTGCAGGTGATTGTGGCCAGGGGTTCTTAAGTCTGACATCTCTGAATCCAGCTCCCCATTTCATAGATCATGGGATCTTAGGATCATAGATCTTGAGTGGAAAGCGACCTCAGAAACAATGATGAGAGAGAGACCCAAAGTGGCCCAACATTACATGTTGAACAGGCAATAAATGACAGAGTCACACTTGGATCACTTTTCCTGACTATGAATCTAGCATTTTACCGGCTGTACCACGCTGCTAACTTCTTCACTTTACAAATAAGGAAATTAAATAATGTGGTAGAGATCATTGAAATAACAAGCCAAAGTCATTGCCGTTCAGCCGTTTTTCAGTCATATCTGACTCTTTGTGACCCCATTTGGGATTTTCTTGACAAAGATACTGAAGTGATTTACCATTTCCATCTCCAGCTCATTTAGCAGATGAGAAAACTGAGGCAAACAGGGTTAAGTGACTTGCCCGGGGTCACACAGCTGGTAAATGTCTATGGTTAGATTTGAACTCATGAAGAGGATTTTTCCAAATTTGAAGTCCAGCACTCGATCTATTGTATCACCTATTGAGAGTCAGAATTAGAATCTGTGTCTTTAGAATCTTAATCTAGTATTCTTATTACTAAATGCACTGTGCAGCCTCCTTAGTGCAGTGCCTAGCTCATAGTAGGCATTTAATAAATGTTTATTGATGAACCTGTGAAATAAAATATATTTACAATGTTCTGTGCATCCACTGTTTAGGTCTTGAGTCCAGACGGCCCAGCTCACCACTAATCGATATTAAACCCATTGAGTTTGGGATTATTGGAGCCAAGAAAGAGATCATCCAACCATCAGTGCTGAGAAGGACCTACACCCCTGATGACTATTTTAGAAAATTCGAGCCCAGACTATACTCCCTTGACTCTAACAGTGATGACATGGAGTCATTGACTGATGAGGAAATCTTATCCAAGTATCAGCTGGGTATGCTGCATTTCAGCACCCAATATGATCTGCTGCATAACTACCTAACAGTGAGGGTGATTGAGGCCAGGGACCTACCACCTCCCATCTCTTATGATGGCTCTCGACAAGATATGGCTCATTCAAACCCCTATGTGAAGATCTGCCTCTTGCCAGACCAGAAGAATTCCAAGCAGACGGGTGTCAAACGCAAGACCCAGAACCCGGTGTTTGAGGAGCGCTACACCTTCGAGATCCCATTTCTAGAAGCCCAAAGAAGAACTTTGCTTTTAAGCATAGTGGATTTTGATAAATTCTCACGTCACTGTGTCATTGGGAAAGTTTCCGTGCCTTTAAGTGAAGTGGATCTGGTGAAGGGGGGGCACTGGTGGAAAGCTCTGGTTCCCAGTTCTCAGGTAAGGAAGCATGTCTGTGACTTCTGCTAGTGGGGTGAAAGATTCTTGACTTGTAATGTTTGATGGAGGAATAGAGATAATACTGAGAAAAAAATGTCATTTACTTTTTATTTTGAGGGGAGAAGGCAAGGCATTTGGGGTTAAGTGACTTGCCCAAGGTCACACAGCTAGTAAGTGTTAAGTGTCTGAGGCTGGATTTGAACTCAGGTCCTCCTGACTCCAGGGCCAGTGCTCTATTCACTACGCCACCTAGCTGCCCCATTTACTTTTGTCTTTAAAAAAAAAAAAAAGGAGTTTTGGAGAATGTGGAAAGAAAAAAAGATGAATTAGTCTTTGTTGCCCAGGGAACTGATACCCTGACTCCCTGAAAGGTGTCTGATGACTTAAGAAGCACCCACACTGATGGGAGACTTTCCCTGGGTGGTTATTATTAGGGTGATTGAGGCAAGCCAACTGTAGGTTCTTGTCTTGGGAATATATGTAGCTGTGGCATAATTATCTAACAGTGCAGGCAAATAAGCCCAGGGACCTGCCACCTCCTATCTTCTGTGACCTCTCACAGTAAGGCATGATTCTTCACTCTCCTACATGAAGATCCACCACATTTACTGGCTCTATAAACAGTGTAGAAATGCTTCTCAGCGCTGTGCTCTGGAGGGGCATTCACCCAGCACTTTAGGATTTACACAGTGCTTCACATGCGTCATCGCCTTCAGTCTCACAGCAGCCCTGGGGGGGGGGGGTAGGTGCTATTATTATTCCCATTGGACAGATGGGGAAACTGAGACTGAGAGACAAATTAACTTGCTCAGGCTCGCACAGATAGGAAGTGTCTGTGGCAATATTTGAACTCAAGCCTTCCTGATTCCAGGTCCAGTCTGTATCTACCGTGTTGTCTGCCTGCCTGGATTAAAGTTCTGAAGGTTCTTTCCATACACAGATTTCTATCTATGATGATTCAGTATGGAATCGGGTGGTGAGGTGGTACGTGGTTAGGGCACTGGGTTTGGAATCAGGGCAAGTGTGACCTTGGGCAAGTCACTCAACTCTGTTTGCCTCAGTTTCCTCATGTGTGAAGTGAGCCAGCAAACCACTTCAGTATCTTTGCCAAGAAAACCCCCAACAGGGTCACGAAGAGTCAGATACAACTGAACAACGCGGTGTGGGACTGGATCTCACACCGTGCACCAAGCATTGTTTCCTCATGGACCCCATCAGTCACTCTTAGTCATCATTTACTGATTGAATGTTCTGTACTCTCCTGCAGCAGTTCTCAACCTGTGGGTTATGTTCAATGTGTAACCATGAAAATCCATCCTGCATATCAGATGTATTTATATTATGATTCATAACAGTAGCAAAATTGCAGTTATGAAGTAGCAATGAAAATTATTTTATGGTTGGGCGTCACCAACATGACGAACTGCATTAAAGGGTCACGGCATCAGGAAGGTTGAGAACCACCGGACTCTACTGGATCACTTGGGTAGGGAAAAAAGTCTGATCTTTACAATCAAGAAGCTTACAGATCTAAAAAGAGAAATCAGGTGCAGACCAGGTGTAGACAGTGCTTTATTATTTGCATTGTGGAAGGTACTAAGCCAATAAGCATTTAATATGCACTTACTGGGCATATAAAGAAAGGCGGGAAAACAAGCCCTGCCCTCAGGGAGATTATATTCTAAAGGTTAGCAATAGGGAAATAATTAGGTACATGTAAAATATTTAAAGTCGATTGGTGCTATCAGTCAATAAACTTTAATTTAGCACCTATGTGCCCCACACTGTGCTAAGTCTGAGAATACAAAAAGAGTCCCTACCTTTAAGAAATGTATAGTCTAAGGGGTGGCTAGGTGGTGCAGTGAATAGAGCACTGGCCCTGGAGTCAGGAGTACCTGAGTTTGAATCCGGCCTCAGACACTAGCCGTGTGACCTTGGGCAAGTCACTTAACCCCAACTGCCCTCCCCCCAAAAAAAGCAAAAAAAAAAAAAAAGAAGAAATGTATAGTCTATTGGAATAGATGGACGATAATCTTGGAAGGGATGAATAACATGAATGATCTACGCCATTGGTGATGATAACTGGTTTTCTTTTCTTCTGAAATCTTTATCTTCCTAATACTTAGTGCCCCTTCCTAAAATAAATAAAATAAAATAAAAAATAAAATAAAAAAATAAAAAATATAAAAGTTTTAATATTTAAAATCAAATACACAGTGTAAAAAAGGAAACCAATTATATTGTAATAAAGTTATCAAAATATACATTTTTAAAAAATCAAATTCATAGTCCCCTCTGAAGTTGGTAGGCTTTGCGTAACCAGATTAACCTACCTTGGTTAAGGATAACTTCAACTTTTAACTGCGTCATGTCGGTCCATTCCATCTAACTACAGAAGGTAGAGAGGAGGAAGAGAAAGATTAGCAATAGTAGACACTTTATTTTCCTATGTTTTAAAAAGGATTTTCATTTATTTCATGAAATATTTCCCAACTGCATGTAAAAAATTGTCATTTTTTGAAAATTTTTAGTTCTAAATTCTCTCTCCCTCCTCGCCCCTTCCCTACCCATTGAGAAAGCAAGCAATATGATATTGATTATACATGTGAAGTCATACAAAACATTTCCATATTAGTCGTAAGTTATAATAATTATCTTAATATCTTAATTATTATCTTAAATATCTTAATTAAGAAATAGTAACAATAAATTATCTTAATCAGTGTTTGTTGGCTGACTTAGAGAATGACTTGCTGGATTCACTTTGAGTAGGAAAGAAAGGCTAGCCCTGGATTTAAAAATTTAATTATAAGTAATAGAGGTAGACGTATGAACAGTCCTGTTTGTCTAAATATCAAATATGACTGCAAAGTAATGAGACAGATTTTTCCCTGTCACTGTTGGTAGGCCCATTGCACAATTTCATTGTTGTCCAATCGTGTCCACCTCTTTGTGATCCCATGGACCATAGCATGCCAGGCCCTTCTGTTCTCTCCTATCTCTCGAAATCTGTCCAAACTCATGTTCATTACTTCCATGACACTATCTATCCATCTCACCCTCTGCTATTACCTGCTCATTTTTAGAATTTCTTGGTAGACCAGCACATGTTTGTCATTTTTTAATACTAGCTAGAATCTGAAGTTTATGGACGCCAAGATATTTTATCTTTTCCACACCCCCTTCTTCTTCCTTCAGTTCATGAGAGCTGTCAACCAGAGGCCTGCTACCAAGATGGGGGTGGAAAAGGAAGCTTACATTGAGCCTTACCATTCATTTATGTTGTTTTTGTTGTTCATTCATTCAGTCGTGTTGACTCTTTTTTCTGTTTGTTTTTGTTTTTGCTTTTGTTTTTTTGGAGGGCAATTGGGGTTAAGTGACTTGCCCAAGGTCACACGGCTAGTTTTTGTGTTAAGTGTCTGAGGTCAGATTTGAACTCAAATCCTCCTGACTCCAGGGCTGGTGCTCTATTCACTGCGCCACCTAGACTCCCCTAGTCATGTTGACTCTTGATGACCCATGGAGTATAGCACACCAGGCCCTTCTATTATCCACTCTCTCCCAAAGTCTGTCCAAGCTTGTGTTCATTGTTCCCATGACACTATCTGTCCACCTCATTCTCTGCCGTCCTCTTCTCCGTTTACCTTCAATCTTTCCCAACATTAGGATCTTTTCCAATGAGTCTTGTCCTCTCATGTCACCAAAGGATTCAAGCTTAAGCTTCAGCATTTGTCCTTCCATAAGTCTGAATTCAATTGAGTATTGACTGATTTCCTGTGCTTGCTGCCCAAGGAGCTCTCAGGAGTCTTCACCAGAACCACCATTTGAAAGGGTCATTTCTGTGGTGCTCAGCTTTCTTTCTGGTCCGGCTCTCGCAGTCATACATTGCTACTGGAAAAATGGCACCTTTGTCTGTGCAGACCTTTGTTGGCAACGTGATGTCTCTGCTTTTTAGTATGTTGTCTACATTTGCCGCAGATTTTCTTCTAAAGAAGAAGTGTCTAATGTCAGACTAGTTAGGGCCGGTAAATGCTTATTTAATGGTAGGCTTCACGTAGAACTTTATTGGCACAAGCGTAAGTGAACGAGTGGAGATGTACCAGGGCCCATTATACAAAGCTAAGGACAAGATGCTGTTCGTTCTGGGAAGGCTTCTGGAAGGAACAAAGAGTTCAGTTGTGCTTTACTTGGGCGACAATAATTATACACCTACTGCGTACTGAGCATGATGCTGGTTGCAGAGGAAGGACTTAAGATGGCGAGCTCCTTGAGAGCAGGGACTGTTTTTTGCCTTTCTGTGTATTTCTGGTACTTACAACAGTGCCCTTCATGTAATAGGCACTTAATAAATGCTAATTGACTGACTGACATAATGTAACAGCTACGTGGTGCAGTGGATAGAGCATTTTACTTGGAGTCGGGAAGACCTGAGTTCAAATCCAGACTCCAACCTTTACTAGCTGTGTGTCCGTGGGCAAGTCTTTCTGTTTGCCTCAGTCTTCTCATTTGTAGAATGGGGATAATAACAGCAACAACCTCCCAAGGATTGCTTGTTCCAAGATCAATGCTGCTGCTGCTGCTGCTGCTGATGTTGATGCACTGGCCAAGTCTGAATTCTGGCTCTGCTTCTTACTGCTTATAACAACTTGTGTTAATCACTTGTCTTCTCTGAGGCATAATTACCTCATCTATAAAATGAAAGGGTAGAGTTAGAATTCAGGAGTTCTTAACCTCGGGACTGATTTTAAATTTAAAAAAAATTTTTTCACAGTGAATAGAGCACTGGTCCTGGAGTCAGGAGGACCTGAGTTCAAATCCAGCCTCAGACACTTAACATTAGCTGTGTGACCTTGGGCAAGTCACTTAATCCCATTTGCCCTACCTTCCCCCTTCAAAAAAATTCTTTAAAAATTTTAAAGAAATATTTTGATAGCTGTATTTCAGTATAATTGCTTCCCCCCCCTTCTCTCTCACACCCACACACCCACACACCCCTTTCCAGTCTTACTTTACTCTCCTAAACATACCCTTGAATTTAGTGACACTGGTCCCCCTGCTATTCATTATCCATGACAGTTTCCCATATCCTCAGTGCCTGGAACTCTCACCCTCCTCTTCTTCCACTTCCTGGCTTCCCTGGCTTTCTTCAAGTCTCATCTAAAATTCCACTTTCTTCAAGAAGTTTTTCCCAGTCCCCTTTAATCTTAGTCCATTCTGTCTGAGAAGACTTCCAGTTTATCCTGTTTTTATCTTGTTTGAACGTTATTGCTTTGGATGGAGCTCCTCGAGGGCAGGCTCTGACCTTTACCTTTCCTTGCATTCTTAGTGCATTGCCTAGCTAGGGACAATTAGTGCTTACTTAATGCTAGGACTTTGCATTTAAAATTCTTTTCTGAAAAGGGGGTTCCTACGTGTCATCAGATTACCCAAGAGGTTCATGATCCAGAAAAGGTTAAGAACCAGTGGAGTAGCAAGTCCTTGTTCTATGTCCTGGGGCATCATGTTTGGTTGAGGAATTTGTGGAGGAGCTCAACAGCTCCTGGAGTCAGGAGGGGTATTAGGGGTTTTATCTCTCAGAGGTGAGAGATACTACAGGTAGAGAAGTTTGGCCTGTTGCAGTTCAGTGAATTATTTTCCTGCTAGAGTTTTTTTATTTAAAACTGAATCAAAGCTTCTTTTTCACTATTTGCAAGTTGATCAAACAGTAGTTGCTACACTTAGGTGAAATAACAAGTGTTCATTCCAAAGGCAAGAGGTGGACAACATCTCTTAGAATTCCAGACTTCATGTCTTCTGGAAGAAAATCTGAACAATAAACTGAATGTGACATTTTATGAGTTGAATTAAAGTTCTGGGGTTGCTTTTTCTTTCTCCTAAAATTCTTGATATTTATTGATGGTATGGATGGCATTTTGATGACTGCATTAGCCAGAAGGTTGGATTGTCTGTAGATTGAGCTCAAGACTGTTAGTTTTATGATAATTCTGATGCCCTTGTGAAATTTTTGGAATAAAGGCAAATCTCCATATTGATAGATTCCAACAGGTCAGATATCGTGAAACACAGCCTCTGTTAACTTGTGGGGTTTGGGTTGTTAGATGGGCGGTTGTTAATTCACATCACTTAGGGCTTGACTTTTAAATCCTGATTAGGAGCAAATATTTCGTGTCAGTCATTTCCTCCCATTTCATCGGAGTGTTTTCCAGAGGGCTTTAACAGAGAAATTCTGAAAGAGCAACTGAGGCCATGATGACAGTTATTTTGCTTTTTTTTTCTCTTCCAGATAATTTGATTTCAAAGTGACATTTAGTAGAGGAAATATTTGTTCTGTGTAAGGACCCTTTCAGGAATGCCTTTGTTAGAGAATATAAATAAAATCATCATTGAAACCATGCAGGTTATGCAACAGGATCCATTGGCTTACTTTGGCTTGGCAAAGTGGGAAAATCGATGGCTTTGAAACTGGAGGATCTGAGTTCAGATTTCAGTTATGCCGCTTACTACTTTGTGACGTTGGACAAGTCACTTAATCCCTTTGGGCCTCAGTTTCTTCCTCTAAAATAAGGGGCAGCTAGATGGTGCAGTGGATGGAGGGCAAGGCCTAGAGTCAGGAAGACTCATTTTCCTGAGTTAAAATCATACTGCAGGCACTTATCATCTATGTGACCCTGGGCAAGTCACTTAACCCTGTTTGCCTCAGTTTCCTCATCTGTAAAATGAGTTGTAGAAGGAAATGACAGATCACTCCAGGTTCTCTGCCAAGATAACCCCAGATGGGGTCATGAAGAGTCAGACAGACTGAAACAAGCCAACAACAACAACAAAAGTGAAGGGGCCTGGCCGAAATGCTCTCCAAGGTTCCTTCCCATTCTGAATCTATGGTCCAGGGAGCCAATAATTTCATCAATGAACCAGTCAGTGTAATGGCTAAAAAAATGAGCTCAACTGATTGTGGATAAAGCGTGGAAAGCTGGAGGATATTGGGTGGGTATAGCCACAGAGGGTGATTTTGAGTTGTTCTGCAGTCTCTGCCGTGGAAAAGACATGGGAAGGATGATCAAAAGGATATTTTAAAGGTGTAGCATGGATTCATACTGTGGCTCCCATCATAGTATCCTGCTTGTCCAGCTCCTTTTTGAACATTATATCTTGGGTGGAGCTGTCTGGGTCTAAACTGAGTGTTCATTGCCAGTTTGGTGATCCTATCATACTATCATAAGGCAGCTAGGTGGCACAGTGGGTAGAGCTCCAGCCCTAGAGTCAGGATAACCCGAGTTCAAATTCAGCCTCAGACACTTACTAGCTGTGTGACCCTGGGCAAGTCACTTAACCCTGTTTGCCTCAGTTTCCTCATCTTTAAAATGAACTGAAAAGGAAATGGCAAATTATTCCAGTATCTTTGCCAAGAAAACCCCAAATGGGATCATGAAGAGTTGGCTGTGACTGAAGTGACTTGACCACAAATCATACCTTGAATTTCAGGATGGATTTCAGGTCTGGTTTAGCACATTATATATAAAAGTGGCTTGAAAGAAACATCAAGTCAAGTAAGCCATTAAAAGATACCCTGTTCATTAGGGTAGATTAAGGTAAACTGGCTCTGACAATAAAGGATGGAAATAAATCCATGCCTCATAATGGCTCAGCATTGCTGAAGAATAACACTGCCTTGGATGTAGTCAGTAGGCTTTTTTTTCCTAAGGAGTTTGGAGGAAATTGGCCATGAACGATAATGCCTAGAAGCTGCCTAAAAGGCAGCGTAATGATTTGATGTCTAAAGATAAAATCTGTAACTGGATGGAAAGGCCATGGAGTTATAAGACTGCTGGGTACTCTTCCATGGACTTGCTGTGTTACCCTGAGTAAGTCCTTTAACCTTTGTGGCCTGGGTAAAATGATGATAGTATTATCACCTACTTTATGGTAGTGGCAACACACTTAAAAAATATGCTTTTAAAGCACCACAAAGGTACGATGCTATGTGAATGTATAACATCTGAGGGTGGGCATTGACATCTAGGCTTAGTCCTCAAACATGAAACCCTCTTCTGAGGACAGGAGGTTTTTAACTTTTTTTGTACCACTTGGAAGTCTGATGAAGACTTTTGCCCATTTCTACAATAATGTTTCTACATGATCAAACAGGAGAGGAATTAAAAAATGCTTAGCCAAGTGCCTAAAATGTAGTAAGCACTATATAAAGGCTAACTAAATACATAAAGTAAAATATATAGGAGTACAAAGGAAATTGATTATATTGAAATTTAAAATATTAAAAATAATAACAAGTTCATAGACTCTGGGCTAAGAACCTCTACTAGGAAAATGGTGATACCTATAAAGTCTGAAAGATACAACATATGTGACCAGCGTGGAAACCGGGCCACTCTGTCTTGGGGAGAAGCTGGAGGAGCACAGCAGTATTGTATTACACAGCCAAATTATTCTCAGGATGCTTGATTTTAGAAGATTATTGGGAGAAGCGTCAGATTTTGTACAAACAGAAGGAAATGTGTTTTGTTAAAAAGTGATATTTGCACATAGGTCCGGCAGATATTTATGTTTCATAAGATGGTGTTAGGCTGAGATTTGCTCTATATGAAGTGAAACTTTTTATTGCCAAGGGTTGAATACTGAATAGCATCCAAGAGGATGAGGGAGAAGTGTTCAGGGTGATATCCATAGCTGTCTATGTTTGGGAAATAGCCAGATCAATGGCGGTGTCATTACAAAATAATGAGAATTTTATTAAAAACCCTAAACTAAATATATTAGAATTTGTACTTCCAAAGAAGGGTTGCCTCCATCAAAGTTACCCCTTTGAGAAGTAATGGACTTTGAATGAAAAAAACAACAAAACCTCAAAACATTTATTAAGCAAGTTGTTGTTGTTGTTGTTCATTTATTTTGGGTGTGTATGACTCTTCGTGATCCCATTTGGTGTTTTCTTCACAACGTTACTGGAGTGGTTTGTGCCGTTTCCTTCTCCAACTCATTTTACAGATGAGAAAACGGAGGTAAAAAAGGTTAAGTGACTTGCTCAGGGTCACACAGCTGATAAGTTTCTGAGGCTGGATTCGAACTCAGGAAGAGGAATGTGCGCCTAGTTTAGACACCCAAATGCAGGCTGGGCATCTAGACTGAGTTCAGATCCAGCCCCAGAAACTTACCAGCTGTGTGACCCTGGACAAGTCACTTAACCCTGTTGGCCTCAGTTTCCTCATCTGTAAAATGAGTTGGAGAAGGAAATGGCAAAACTACTTGAGTATCTTTACCAAGAAAGCCCCAGATGAGGTCAAGAAGAGTCAGATGTGATTGAATCCAGTGAGCAACAAAAACAAAAATGCGCCAAATACTGTGCAAAGTGCTAAAGATGAAAATACAGAAGCAAAGTCTTTGATGCTTACAGTGCTGGATATCTCCATCTCCTTCTTGTGGGATAACAGATCAGTAGAATGTTTAAAACTGGCAGAAACCTTTGAGACCAAGTCAGACCTTCGCATTTTGCAGATGAGGAAGCAATCATAAAGAAATGAAACAATTTCCCAATTGGGGGAACAAAAGGGTCCCTGGGGATGGCAAACCTCCATCCTTTGAGGATGGATGTGACTTAGGAACAGTCAAATACTCTAAATCCACATCAGGAATAAAGGCCTTTCCTTCTCATCTCTGAGCACTAGTTGATTTTGTTTCATGCCCTTAGAATTGCCAAACCCAATGAATTTAAATTTTGATTAGCTGTGAGCTGAGTCAGTTGGAGTCAAGACCCAAGACCATTGGATAATAGCACCATGCGTTGACATAGAACTTTTCATATTTGTTACATTTGATTTGAAGACCGCATCGCTGGTTGCCAGCCTTCTTGGATGTAATGACCCCCTTACTTCAATTATTCTTTGCAATAGAAATTCCAGTTCTTTGGACGAGGAATATTTTTTATTCAGATTTTGTCTGTGTGGAGAACTCTTGGTGATGTTAGTCATCTCTGTGACATTGGTCGAGTCATTTAAATTACCTGGGTCTCAGTTTCCTTTTCTGTAAAACTAGAGGTCCCTTCCATCTCTAGCTCTATGATTCTATGAAATTCCCACAAGTGATGAAGATCAGTGACTATTCTGCAATGTGTAACCTTAGTCTGGGGCATAGAAGGGGTTGTTGACTTGCCCCTAGAGGCACAGGCAATATGTAGCAGAAGCCTGACTTGAACACAGGCTCTTGACTCCAGGGCCAGCCAGCCTTTCATCTGCTAAACCATGATACCTTTCAATTTTGCTATTAGTATTTATTAATCGAGAAATAAATATTGATAAGCTAATATAGATTCAGTAACACTTTTAAATGAATTTGTATTTTATTAATCACAACTGTGGCTGCTTACATTTGAAAAAGTGATGTGTGTGTGTGATATTATTCAGCCTGCAGAAGGTATGAAAGACACTGTAGCATAAGTTGTTAAGGCTGAACAAGTCCCAGTTTCAAATCTTGACCTGGGCAAGCTCCAGGAAATCCTCTCAGATGGAGATGTCAAACTCGAGGCCTGCAAAACTCCTCAGTGAGACCCGAACCAGATTAAAATGTAATTAATTGGGAAATGTTTAACAAAAGAAATAAAAATTCCATTTTGTTGTTGTTGTTCAATTGTATCTGACTCTGTTACCCCTTTTGGGGTTTTCTTGGCAAAGACATGGGAGTGGTTTACCATTTCCTTCTCCAGCTTATTTTACAAATGAGGAAACTGAGGCAAACAGGGCTAAGTGACTTGCCTAAGGTCACACCCCTAGTAAGTATCTGAGACCAGATTTAAACTCAGATTTCCCTGACTCTAGGCCTGGCAGTCTATCCACTATACACTTACATACCCCTCAATACAATGGAGGTAATGTTAATTTGTCATCTCCTAAGTCAGTATGCACCTGAGGGGATTCATTTCTATTTGAATTTCACCTCACTGTTCTAAGGTACATAGATTTTTCACACTGAGAGTTCCTTACAAAAAGGAAATTAAATGTCTGAACCAACCACAGTGATAAAACACTTATATTTATATACATTACACAAAAATAAATTTATTTCTAAAATTACTTAAATAACATTTTATATAGTATATAAAAATAAATAAGACCCAGACTGAATATTTATTCGTTATCTTGAGTCACATTGCATATTTTGTGGTTCTAAAAAAAGATCAAAATGACAATTTAGGGGCAGCTAAGTGGTACAATGAATAGAGCACTGGCCCTGGAGTCAGGAGGATCTGAGTTCAAATGCGGCCTCAGACACTTGACACTTACTAACTGTGTGGCCTTGGGCAAGTCACTTAATCCCAACTGCCCTGCCTTCCCTCCTCCAAACAAAAAAGACAATTTTAAGTGAACATGGGAAGTTGTGGGCCCTTTGTAATAACCCTGAGGCACACAGCACACCTGTTGGGAATATCTGGTGTAGCTGCAAGACCACTACTTGGTTCAAAGTCTGAATACCTGTGGCATTAAGTATGATGTGCTGAACTTGGAGCTAGGAAGATCCAGGTTCATATCCTACCTTCAACACCTGGATGACACAGGTATATGACCCAGGGCAAGTTCTTTGACTTCTCTGGGGCTGTTTCTTCATTTAGAAAACAAGAGGATAGGACTCAGGGATCTTTAAGATTCTTTCAAGCTCTCAGTCTATGAACCTGGCTCCATCAAAGTAATAGAGCCTTAAGAACAGTACTTAAGCTCTCTGAGCCTCAGTTTTCAGTCAGCTCTAAAGTTCCTTGTAGTTTGTTGGGGGTTTTTTGGAGGCAGTTGGGGTTAAGCAACTTGCCCAGGGTCACACAACTAGAGTCTGAGGTTGGATTTGAACTTAGGTCTTCTTGTTTCAGAGCTGTTGCTCTATCCACTGTGCCATCTAGCTGCTCCCTTCTAGTTCTGCAAACCCCACCCCCCCCAGTACCCCTACCCCAAAACAATGCTTATTCCAGTACTATGATTGTGGCAGCAGAGTGGTTCTTTCAGACTCTAAGCTTCCCATATAGAGCAAGGGGGCCACAGGGTGGTTGCTTTCAGGGTTAGAATGGGTTAGAATCCCAGAGTTCTTCCTTTGGGAACTTTTCATAAAAATGTTTTGATGAAGCTTATGAGATTATGGGTAAACCCTTGTTACTCAGCCTGGGAATTTAGATCTTAAAACTGCTCTCACGGGGCAGCTAGGTGGTACAGTGAATAGAACATTGGCCCTGGAGTCAGGAGGACCTGCGTTCAAATTCAGCCTCAGACACATACTAGCTGTGTGACCTTGGGCAAGTCACTTAACCCCAATTGCTTTGCCTTCCCCCCTCCAAAAAAAATTGCTCTCATTTTGAAGTTAGTGGCTGGGGTGTAGCATCAACCTTTGGGGCATAGTTAATGAATTAAAATAAAGCTGACTGCCTGCCTCTCTTCTGTCCTTCAAGTGAATCTCAAAAAGATTAAATGGGAAAATGCTGAATTTAGAACTGGAAGGAATTGTCAAGTCCAGGGGTGTTTAACTTGGAGTCCATGAATTAATATATGTACATATTTGGTAACTGTGTTTCAGTATATTTGATTTTCTTTGCAATCTTTTGCATTTCAATTTATGGATTTAAAAACATCCTTTTGAGAAGAGGTCCCAAGACTTCACCAGACAAAAGGCTAAGAATCCCTACTTCTGGGGCAGGTGGGTGGTGTAGTAGGTAGAACACTAGTCCTAGAATAAGGATTAACTGAGTTCAGATCTGACATCAGATACTTACTGGGGGAGTGACCCTCAGCAAGTCACTTAATCCTGATTGCCTTAAAAAAAAATCACTTCTTCCAGTCTAATCCCTTCTTTTACATCTGAAGAAACTTGGGCCCAGAGAAAGGTCAGTGACTTGGTCAGAGTCACACAGACATTAAGTGGAAGAGCTAGGATTTGAATTCAGATCTTGTAACTTCAAATACAATGTCCTTTCTACCACAACCATAGTGCCCTATCACTTCATTTGAAATTATTTACAGTAATCAAATTTAAGGATAGCTAGGTGGTGCAGTAGATATAACCCTGAGCCTGGAGTCAGGAAACCCTGAGTTCAAATTTGGCCTCAGACACATACTAGCTGTGTGACCTTGGGCAAGTCACATAACCATGTTTACCTTAGTAAGTAGTACTGATTAGTTTCCTAATTAGTAAAATGAACTGAAGAAGGAAATGGCAAATGATTCCATTATCTTTGTCAAAAAACCTAAATGGGGTCATGAAGAATGACAACAACAAATTTGTTTCCCACTCTGAATTTATTTATTTTCTTTCTTCTTTACATCACTCATTTCCACAAGATTTTGAGTTACAATTTTTCTCCCCATCTTTCCCCTACCTCCCACCCCAAAACAGCGCTCCTGCTGTAAAGCCCCTCCCCCAATCTGCTCTCTCCTATGTCCTCCCCCATCGCCCTTCTGACTTTCCGGTAGGGCAGGATGGGTCTCCCTACCCCAGTGCCTGTATATCTTAATTCCCAGAACAACAACACATTTAAATAGAAACAGAGATGCAGTAAGACATGTACCACCAGAAACTCAAGGGTGGTGGTTGGGATGTCAGGTCACTGCATGGCATCTATTTGAAGTCAGCTGCAGGAGCTCAGGCATGGCTGGGGAAGGGAGGCCCAGAAGGAAATCCAGGAAAACCCACGGGGGCCCACAGGGCCTGTTCTTGGGATTCTATTAGGTCTGTAAACACAAAGTCTTAGTCTTAACACCTTCAGGACAGTTAGGACGGGAAGAGATTTGTTTGTTTTTGCCGTAGGAAGCTGTAGGTTAAAGCTGCCTAAGGCCACCTGCTGAAACCTTAGCAAGGGTGTCACGGGCCCCCAGAGTCTGTCTGGAGCTCTTAGAGCCACCAGACAATGTTGTTCCCGGGTCAAGGCCTAAACACCGAGACCTGGTCAATAAAAACAAATAACAATGTTTAGTATTCTATTACTGCTCCCAGCTCCTGAAGGGCTCAACAGTCAAGGCTCTTGACAAGGTAAATGTCAGTCTTTTAATGAAAACTATTCTTTCACTTGGCCTGGAGCCGCACAGGCTTTTATGCATTCACTTGAACAGCCTCTGTGCCTTGACTTTTTCAGAATCACCTCCTACTCAGGAGGAGGTTATCTTGCTCTTGCTTTTGATGGTTAATCATATCAGTAACCAGATGCAAATGCATCTCAGTAATAGGCACCAGGAGGCTGGATGCAATGAAAAGGGCTTCGGAAAGCAGCCCTAGGTGGGAAATGTGTGGGTTTTTTTTCTTCCCCCCTCAGGATTTCTTAGCCTTCAAGCAAAATCAGGCACTTGGCTCCCTGGTGGCTCTGGTGTGGATGAACTATGTTACAGTACTGGACAAACAATTCGGGAAAGTCTAAGAGCATCTGGTTTTTAGCTCCAGGAGGGCTCTCAGCTCGAGGACTCCTCTCTAAGAAAGAGCCAGGTGTCTAAATGTTAATGACCAGAAAACCAAGCCAGGAAGGTTAGGGAAGCTTGGGTCAAAAGATTATTGAGAATCTCTTCCCAGTTATTCTTCTTGCCTTAGATGACTTCTTAGATTCATCCTCCAGGTGGCTGCCTAAGGAGCAGGTCTAACAGGGCTGCCCCTTCCTACCTCTGGCATCAAACTGAAATGCCCTTGTGTGGTATTTAAAGCCCTTCACAACCTGGCCACGTTTTACCTTTCCAGCCCTAATATAGAACACTAATGTATAATTATTGTTCTATGTTTATATAGAAATATATGATAATTATATATTTCATGATACTAATAGATAATCATATAAGATATTAATAGATAATTATTTATATATTACATAGGATACTAATAGATATTATATATTATACAAATAGATAATTATATTTCATAGGATAATTATATATTAAGTAGGCTACTATTAATTATACATTATATGTATTTTATAGAATTCTAACAATTATATATTATATAGGATACTAATAAATAAATAAATGTTAAATAGGCTACTGTTAATTATATATTATATGAATAGATAATTGTATTTTATAGAATTCTAACAATTATATATTATATAGGATACTAATAGCCAGTTATATTATGTTAATATGGAATGGCGTTATATAAGATATGAATATAGAATTATGCTACATATTATATATAATACTAATATAGAATTGCATTATATAGGATATGATATGTAATTATATATTATATAGGATACATACATATAGTTATAATTTATTTGATATAGGATATTAATGTATAATTATGTTATATAGCATATGAATATAATTAGTCTATATTATATACAACACTAATATGTAATCATATGAGATTTCACATACATATATTAACTAGTATATAACACTAATATATAATATACTTGATATATAATAGTTGATACTTCTTTTAACATTGATTAGCAATGAATTGCTTGTACACATCATTTTGTCCCTTGGCTCTTCTTCTTTCCCCTTGCTGTCAGTCCGTACCTGGAATGCACTTTTTATTTTTTTTTTTACTTCTGCCTCCTGGAATCTCTATTTTCTTAAATGAGCCAGCTCAGGTACCACCTACTCCATGAATCTTTCCCCGATTCCCACTCCTTAACTCCTTACTCCTCTCCCCCAGTGCTACTGTCTTTCTCCCCAGATTATCTTGTATCTGTTTTGCAGATACTATTTATGAACATCTCTTTCCTGGCTAGATTGTGTGCTCCTAGAGACGGTTTCACTTCTGTGTTTGTAACAATCCTATCACTTAACACAGCTCCTGGCATTCTGTAAGGTGCTTAATGAACGCTTATTGAGTGGTGCTGCATTAAAACTTTTGGTTGTGCTACTTACTTTTTGTGTAATCTTGGATAAATCATTTAAGCTCTCTGGTCCTTGGTGTTTTCATCTGTAAAATGAGTAGATTGGGTTTTTGTGGTTCCTTCTATCTGTTCCACTTAGAAATGGATTTTTGTAGCAGCACTGACAAGGGCCATCAGAGAGAAGGATCTATTTCTTTATTGTGGAGGTCAGCTGGGTGGCTCAGTGGATAGATCCCTAGACTTGGAATCTGAAAGACTCATCTTCTTGAGTTCAAATCTGACTTCAGATACCTACTAGCTGTGTGATCCTAGGCAAGTCACCTAACCCTGTTTGCCTCTATTTCTTCATCCGGAAAATGAGCCGGAGAAGGAAATGGCAAACTACTCCAGTATCTTTGCTAAAAACAAACAAACTAAGACCCCAAACAAGATCCTGGAGAGTAGGACACAACTGAAACAGCTCAACTTTGCTGTGGGGTGGCTTCTGTTAAGTGAAATGTGGTAAATTACATCAAGCCAAGATCAGTATGTGGTGGTGTTTAGAAGATGAGGAGATGGCAAGTTTGGCATCCTTATTCAAAGACTGGGAGGTGATAACAAGTTAGGGTACCAGACTGGTGGGTAAAAGCTCCTGCTGGAAATCTGACCAGAGAGATCCTGTCAGAAAAGACCTCTATGATCCGCCCAAAGCATCAGCAGACTCTTCCCTCTTTCCCTCTCACCCTCCAGCCCCATCAATCAGTTAATCCACAAGCACTGTCTGTTGCCTTATACACAACAAATGCAGTTTTAGGCATTGGGGATAACAAAGAAAAAATGTGAAACAGTCTCTGTCCTCAAGAAACTTATATTCTTTCAGAGAAGATAACATGTAAATATATAAAAATATACAAAATACAACCTACCCAAATTTTGGAACTCATAAAAGTAGTCCTTAGAGGAAAATTTATATTTCTAAAATAAATACAAGGGGCAGCTAGGCAGTGCAGTGAATAGAACAGGTCTTGAAATCAGAAAGACCTGACTTCAAATGTAGCTTCAGACACTTACTATCTGTGTGACCCTATGCAAGTCACTTATCCTCAGTTGCCTCAAAAAAATACAGTATTTGGTGGGGGAGCAGTAGCAGCTGGGGAGATTAAGAAAGGTTTCATGTACAGAGATGATGTTTGGGCTGAGTTTTGATGGAGGCGAGGTTTCTGTCACTCCCATCTCAGTAGTATAAGATGAAATTTAGAGCTGGAAGAAATCATTTAGAAGTTCTCTCACTTTACAGATGAAGCTACTGAGCCTCAGAGAAGGTAAGTGACTTGAACAAAGTCACACAACTGGTACATAGCAGAGCCTGACTTCAGTACGGACTCTGACTTCAGATCTAGTGCTTTTCCTCCTATATCACAGTTAAAGGTCACGTAATGTGTCAGGATTGAAAAAGAGCCCTGGGTTTTGCTTGGGCTTATTTCTTAGTCACATGCTTTAATGTTTGACGGTCCTTGATGGTCTGTTGACCTAATTTGCACTCTGGTATCTGAGCTGTATTTTGGACTTCTTAGGCCATCTTAAGAATTAAATTAGGAGGCAGCGAGGCGGTACAGTGAATAGAGCGCTGGCCCTGGAGTCAGGAGGACCTGAGTTCAAATTCAGCCTCAGACACTCCTAGCTGTGTGACCTTACCATCCAGTGTGCTTGGGGAGAGGAGGCTAGAGCTGAGTTTCTGGTGATTGATACAGTATTGAGGATGTGTATGTCACTTAACCCCAATTGCCTTGCCTTCCTCACTTAAAAAAAAAAAAAGAAAGAAAGAAAGAAAGAAAGAAAGAAAGAAAGGAAAGAAGGAAGGAAGGAAGGAAGGAAGGAAGGAAGGAAAGGAAGAGGAAGAAATTGGACCTAAGAGGCACTATGTACGTAGAAGGGGACAAGCAGTCAAAAGGCAGATCTTAAAATTCAAATTTTATCTAGTCACCAAAACAGCTGCTACCACAATTTCCTTTGGACCAGATGTGGGGTGATTCTAAGCTTCTGCTCCTTCCAGGTGATAGTGAAGAGGGTTTTTTCCCTTTCATGTAGCTCCCATGGTTATCTGGGATGTTGCTGGATCAAAGACAAATCAGAGGTTAGTAGCCAGAGTGGCAGGTCGTATAATTCAGCACTTTCCAAAGGCTCCTGCGGCGTTCTCACCATCAGGATGACTAGGGCTCTGTCAGCTAGGCCTCTAATCAAACAAGGAAATTGCTTTCCTGGGGTGAATTGAAATGGCAGTGTAAACCCAATTGTCCTTGACAACATAGTGGCTGAGCTAACTTAAGCCTTTGAGTGATGGTGCCTAAGCAGACAGTCTGCTTCTCTCACAGGGTCCTTGAGCCACACACTGGGAAACATGACAGTGTTCCCCTTTCTGCCCCCTGCTAAAAAGTGAACTTCTCGTAGCAAAGACAAGGCACAAAGTGATTTTTAATCAGTCAGTAAACATTTGTAACTGGACTCATTTTAGAGAAAGGATTACGTTTCTTTTTAAAAAATTTTTCTTAACTTTTTTCAGTGAACAAAAATAAATTTTCTTTCCTTCTCACTCCCCACACCATTAAAAAAGAAAAAGGAAATAAAAGGAAAATTTGTTACAACAAATATTCATAGTCAAACAAATTCCTGCATTGGCCATGTCCAAAAACTATGTATCTCATTCTGCATCCCGAGTCTATCACTGCTCTGTTAGAAGGTCACTTTGTCATCCTGCCTCTGGAATTGTGGTTGATAAGACTTTCAAAACTGCTTTTTCTTCACATTGTTATTATAATATAAATTATTCTTCTAGTTCTGTCAATTCCACTTTTCCTCAGCTTTTATAGGTGTTCCCAGATTTCACTGGAACCATTGCTTTTATCATTTCTTATGGGACAGGAGTATTCCATTACATTCATATATCAAAATTTGTTCAGTCAGCCCCCTTTTGATGTGTACTCCCTTAGCTTCCAATTCTTTGCTACCATGAAAAGAGCTGCTATACATAAATTTGTATATATGGGCAATATTTCAAATGAGGCCCCAGGACCTCAAGGATGGATTGGATTGAAGTTCCTAGGATTTCAACGTCCATGAAACTCTGTGTCTATGGAAGGAAGGCAAGGAAGTTAACAAGCATTTATTAAATGCCTGCTATGTTCCAGGCATGGTGTTAAGTACTTTACAACTATTAATCTCGTTTGATCAGAACAATCCTGTAAGGTATGTGCTATTATAATCCTCATTGTACAGCTGAGAAAACTGAGACAGGAAGTAGTTAAATGACTTACCCAGGGTCACATAGCTAAGAAGTAACTGAGGCCACATCTGGTCTTCTTGACTCCAGCCTGAGATGTGGGGTATGGGGGAGGATGGAGGGGTAATGAAGACAATAAAGGGAGCCAGAGACTTTGCCATGACAACATTTTTGAGTATGGAATGGGGAAAAGGGAGGAATAGGAATTTCCACCTGTGATTTCATCATTGTTATAGATTCCTGATATGGAAACTCCCTTCATTGATGTCCAATACCAACTCCTCTATAATTTGTAGCCTCAGACATTCACCCAGGGCACTCAAGAGATTAAGTGACTTTACCATGACCTCACCCTTTGTTTGTGAAAGAGGCAAGACTTGAACCAACTCTAGGCATCCCTAATTCTAAGGTCAATCTTTGGTCCACTATGCTGCCCTGTTACTGTTCGGTTGTTTGCCATCTCTGATCCTTCATGACCCCATTGGGGGTTTCCTTGGCAAAGATAGTGGAGCGCTTTGCCCTTTCCTTCTCCAGCTAATTTTTCAGATGAGAAAACTGAGACAAACAGAGTTAAGTAACTTGTCCAGGGTCAAGTGAGTGTCCACAGTTGGATTTGAACTTAGGAAGAGGAATCTCTCTGACTCTAGACCTGGAACTCTATCCACACCACCTAGCTGACCTCTACAATGAGGCACTGGTTTTCCTTAATTAAGTCTGCATTAAATGTTTTACTTCAACAGTTCATGTACTTTGTAGAGTTTGCTAGCCTGTTGCCATTGAAAGATGACCACTGAAGTTCTTAGCCTGGTGGATTTTGGTCTTAAGCTAATGTGTCATGCAAAAGTACCTGTACATTAAACCCAGTAATCTGTGTGAATTCAGAGGTTAGCAGCATTTGTGTTACACATCTCTTGAATACTTATTGTGCACAAGGCACTTTGCTCAACTCTGGGAGAGGGTTACCAAGATAGATAAGATGTAGGCCTCGCCCTCAAGGAGCTTAGACGTAGACTTAGGAAAATAAGAGATTGAAAAACACGTAGAGCATGATGGTTGAATCAGAGGCAAGGAATACTTCAATGGACGTCTAGGTGGTGAAGTGGATAGAGGGCCAGGCCTGGTGTCAGAAAGATTGGAGTTTGAACCTGGCCTCAGACCCTTATTAGCTGTGTGACCTTGGGCAAGCCACTTAACCCTGTTTGCCTCAGTTTCCTCATCTGTAAAAAGACCTGGAGAATGAAATGGCAAACCACTTCAGTATCTTTGCCAAGAAAATGCCAAAAGGCATCATAAATAGTTGGACACAACTGAAAACAGTTAAACAACAACACTTCAATGCAACAGTTTAAGAAATATCACCAGGAGCTAATGGCATTGATAATAAACATTCTGTCAGCTTCAGAGGAGGGGCAAGATCCCATCTGACTGGGGCTAGAGAAGCTTAATGTGGAAGAGTAGGTAGAATTTGTCTCGGCAGAGAGAACAGGGCAAAACATTTCAACCTAAAAGACAGAAGGTGTGGTAGCTAAAACATGGTCAGACAACTCAGAAGATTTCCTTAAACTGCTTGGCAGTGAGTATTTTCCTGTTCCTTTAAAAAATTATCCTTTTTCTTTTTACCTTTTGTTATCACATCATCTCTTTTTTTTAAATACCCTCTATCCTCTCCTACCCACCAAGCCCTTTGTAACAGATATTAAAAAAGAAAGGGGCAGAGGGGGTAAGAGTCAAGATGTCAGAGTAAAAGCAGGGCCTTCCTTGAGATCTCCCTCAAACCCCTCCAAATACCTGTAAAAATGATTCTAAACAAATTCCAGAGCAGCACAACTCACAAAATGACAGAACGAAATACATTTCCAGCCCAAGAGAACTTGACAGGTAAATAGGAAAGGTCTATTGCACCAGTCTGAGAGAAGAGCGTAGTTCAGCATGGGCCATGCTGGAATAGACAGTGTGGGAGCAGGCCTCAGGGGACTGAATCACTGGCAGCTATGGTGGTTTCCAGACTTCTCAACATACAAATTCCAAAGACAGCTTAGAAGGTCAACAGGAAATGTCTTTCAGACCTGGGTGAGAGAGGAACAAGGTCCAGCCCTAGTCCCAGGGTAGCAGGAGCAGAAGTGGCAGCAGCAGCAGCTCCTTCTGGAACTCTCAGCTCACAGACCATTTTAGGGATGGAGTGGCTGATCAGAGGGAGATTGCAGGGATCTCTTTGCTGGTACTGAGGCAAGATTTTCTTGCTTTGCCTATGCTTGGATCTGGGTTCCAGTCTAGGGAGCAAGGAGAAGAACTGGCATGGTGAAGCTTGTGGCAGTGCCAGAGAGGGAATCTTTCTCACAGCTCCAAGGTAGAAAAGAGTACATTTGGTAACTCACAGACCAGGAGAGGAGTAAACACTTCTCCTTTGATCATAGAACCTTGGAAGAGCTGAAAACTTACAGGTCCCTAGAAGCATCTCTGAAAACAGCTGGACAAAATCCCTGAAACTTGGGACAGTTTGCCCTCCATCCTGGAAGCAGAGCCCTACCTTATCAAAGAGCTAAAAAATCAAGTAATTGACTGAGAAAGTGAGCAAAGAACAGGGCTAAAAACCAGACTATAGAATCATACTTTGGTGACAAAGAAGATCAAAACATACAACCACAAGATGGCCAAGTGAAAGCTCCTACATCCAAAGCCTCCAAGGAAAATATGATTTGGTCACAGGCCATAGAAGAGCTCAAAAAAGATTTTGAAAATCAAATAAGAGAAGCAGAGGAAAAAATTGGAGAAAAATAAGAGTGATGCAGGAAAATGATTAAAAACAAGTCAACAGCTTACTAAAAGAGACCCCAAAATGCCGAAGAAAATAACACCTTAAAAATAGACTAACCCAAATTGCAAAAGAGGCCCAAAAAGCTAATGAGAAAAAAGAATGCCTTAAAAAGTAGAACTGACCATATGGAAAAGGAGACTCAAGAGTTCAATGAAGAAAATCATTCCTTCAAAATTAGATCTGGAGCAAATTGAAGCTAATGACTTTATGAGAAATCAAAAAAATTATAAAACAAATCAAAAGAGTAAAAAAATGTGACACTGTGAAATATCCCATTGGGAAAACAACTGTCCTGGAAAACAGATCAGGAGAGATAATTTAAAAATTATTGGACTACCTAAAAACCATGGTCAAAAAAAGAGCCTAGATATTATCTTTCAGGAAATTATCAAGGAAAACTGCCCAGATATTCTAGAACCAGAAGGTAAAATAGAAATTGAAAGAATCTGCTGATCACCTCCTGAAAGAGATCCCAAAAGGAAAACTCTTAGGAATATTGTAGTTAAATTCCAGAGTTCCCAGGTCAAGTAGAAAATATTGCAAGTATCCAGAAAGAAACAATTCAAGTGTTGTGGAAACACAACCAAGATGACACAAGATTTATCAGCTGTTACATTAAGGCTTGGAATAGTCTCATATTCTGGAGGTCAAAGGAGCTAGGATTAAAACCAAGAATCACCTACCCAGCAAAACTAAGTGCAACCCTTCAGGGGAAAAATTGGATATTCAATATAATAGAGGATTTTCAAGCATTCTTGATGAAAAGACCAGAACTGAATAGTAAATTTCACTTTGAAATACATGAATCAAGACAAGCAAGAAAAAGTAAACAGGAAAAAGAAATCATAAGGGACTTATTAAAGTTGAACTGCTCACATTCCTACATGGAAAGATGATATTTATAACTCATGAGACTTTTCTCATTATTAGGGTAGTTGGAGGATTGAGTTGAATATGAAGGGATGATATCTAAAAAATAAAATTAAGGAGTAAGAGAGAGGAATGCACTGAGAGAAGGAGAAGGGATAGGATGGAGGGAAATAAAAGTTAGTCTTTTACAATATAACTACTATGGAAATGTTTTGCATAACTACACATGTACAACCTATGTTGAATTTCTTGTCTTCCCAGTGGGAGTGGGTGAGGAGGGAAGAAGGGAAAGAATCAGCAACACAAAGTTTAAAAACAAATGTTTAAAAAACATGACTCTTATAGAAGTGTTTTGCATAACTACACATGTATAATCTATATTGAATTGCTTTCCTTCTCAATGAGGGTGAATGGGGAAGGGGAAAGGGAGAAAATGTGGAACTCAAAGTTTTAAAAACAAATGTTAAAAATTGTTTTTACGTGCAACTGGGAAACAAGATATACAAGCACTGGGGTAGAGAAATCTGTCTTGCCCTACAGGAAAATAGAAGGGAAGGGGAGAAGAGAAAGGCAGCAGGGTTGATAGAAGGTAAGGCAGATTAGAGGAAGGGTTAATCACAATGGGGTGGGGGGAAGGGAGAAATGAGGAGAAAATTTGGAACTCAAAATCTTTTGGAAGTGAATGTTGATCTTCTCATGCTTCTTGTGTTTGAATGTCAAATTTTCTGTTCAGCTCTGGTTTTTTCATCAAGAATGCTTGAAAGTCCTCTACCTCACTGAATGACCATATTTTCCCCTGGAACATTATACTCAGTTTTGCTGGGTAGGTGATTTTTGGTTTTAATCCCAGCTCTCTTGCTCTCTGGAATATCATATTCCAGGCCCTTTGAGCCCTCAGTGTAGACACTGCCAGATCCTGGGTTATCCTAATTGTATTTCCAGAGTGCTCAAATGGTTTTCTCTTGGCAGTCTGTATTATTTTCTCCTTGACTTGAGGGTTCCTGAACCTGGCTATAACATTTCTAGGAGTTTTCTTCTGGGGATCTTTTTGAAGAGGTGATCGGTGAATTCTTTCAGGTTCTATTTTGC
>CM053599.1:166285137-166334623 GCA_028646575.1 Pseudocheirus occidentalis | reverse complement strand
TCCTCATTGGCTTTCTGGGCCTCCTTTGCCATCTGAGTTAATTTGCTCTTTAAGGTGTTGTTTTCTTCAGTCAGGTTGTTGACTCTCTTTTCATGACTTTCTCGCATCATTCTCATTTCTCTTTCCAATTTTTCCTCCACTTCTCTTATTTGGTTTTCAAAGTCCTTTCTAAGTTGATCCATAGCTTGTAGGCATTCTTCCAGTGTCTTGGAAGCATTTGGTGTGGGAGTTCTGACTGTGTTGTCTTCCTCCCACTCTATGCTTTGATCCTTTTTGTCCACAAACAAGGATTCTAGAGTTTTATTGCTGTTCTTACTCTGCTTCCTTTTCCTCATGTTGGCCAGTCTATCAATTGCTTGGTTTTTTTTAGCTCTGTGGAACTCTGCTTCCTTGGGGGAGGGAAGCTCTGTCCCAAATCTCTGGGGCCTTCACAGCTGCCAGAGCCATTAGCGGGGTGCTGCAGCGCCCCCCCCACCTTTGACTAACTGAAAGCGCACCCCAGGACCACCACTCAAGACCACGATCCAGATCCAGGCTGCTCAATGCAAGAGCCCTTGGCCCGGATTGATTGCCTCAGCCCCCCTGCTATCTGCAGGGCAGGGGCCCTGAAGCAGCCCAGTGGAGGCCGCTGCTGCTTTCAGCCATTCCTGCTGCCACAGCCGGCCTCCCGCTGCTTCCTTGCCCTGGGATCCGTTTGGTTGGACCTGCTCTTCTCCCCCAAATTTAGCAAAATCCACTGACCTTTCTCTTATCCTTCTTTCCTCTGGCCTAATAAATGTGGGAACTGTGCCTCCAGTACTGCCAATCTGCTCTCCTATAGATTTGGCTCAGCCTGCCTGGCCAGGCCAGGGTTTTGGCCTGGGCCGGCCACAGCTCCCAGACTGCTGTGATGAGCCCCACCTGCTGAGCTGCCTGCAGCAACAGATGCGTTTTCTGTATTTTGGAGAGTCTTGGAGCTCTAAAATCTGTTTAGAGTCATATTCTATGGGTGTTTAGGGTGGCTGTGTGGGAGCTGCCAAACTTTGCTGCTTCTACGCTGCTATCTTGGCTCTGCCCCTCTGGAAGTGAATGTTGAAAAATAATTTATAGGAATAATAAAAAAGGGGGAAAAACAAAGAGGGGGAAAAAGCAATTTACAAAAACCAACCAAAATACCAAGTGCCTCTCACACAGTAGGTGCTTAATATTTGCTTGTTAATGGATAGGTGCTTAATAATTGCTTGTTAATGGAATTACCCCCCTGTATCTGATAGCATGTACAGTGTTCCATACCTGTAGTGCCCTTTTTCTGTAAAGAAGGGAGAGAGGTACATTTTCTCAACCTTTCTTTGAAGCCAAATTAATTTATTCTAATTATGCATTAGTTTCTTTCTATTTACACAGTTGTAGACATTGTATATGTATTTTCTTGTGTTTACTCTGCATCACTTCATAAAAATCCTTAGTATTTTGAGCTTCTTATGGCGCAGTAACATTTTATCTCATCTGTTAGTTAGCCATGCCCCAATTGATGGACATCTCCTTTGTTTTCAGTTTTGTATTGCTAGGAATGTTTTGGTGCCTATAGAACCTCCTATAGACACTTGTATTTGGCTTCCTTCAAGTATATAGGTGTCAAAGTGGATAGGGAACTGAACCTGGAGTCAGGAGGACCTTATTTCAAATTCTTGCCCAAACATTTCCTAGTTGTATGACCCTGGGCAAGTCACTTGATCTCTGACTGCCTCACTTCCTCATCTGCAAAATGGGTGTAATAATAGCACTTACTACCCAAGGTTGTTGTGAGGATAGAATAATATAAGATTTATAATCACTTTATAAACCTTAAAACACCTAGTTAAGTTGTTATGATTTTTAGCCTCCCAATGGGACTTTTGGGTCTCAGTTACTTAGCATGTCATGGATGCTACTATTTCTACAAAGAAGGAATGGTAATACTTTTTACTCCTACCCTTGGTTCTCTTAGTTATTGGGCTTGGATTTGCCATGACTGGCAAATTTTGTATGTTATCAAAGGCCAAGGTTTCCATGTGTGTTTTTCTTGTTATTAGGCAGACATACCCTTATAAGCAGCTGACCATCAACAGGTGCCTAAGTAGTGAAACATGCTGAAAAGCCAACTTAGGGTGGCACCTGTGCCTCACTTTTTCCAGACTCTGAAGAGGATCTGGAGTAGATTGATTTAATCTGGACAGTCATTGAGCCATGAACATAGACTCATCAGACATCAAATACAGCTCTGGAGCTCAGGTTTATACAACCTCCAGAATCCCTTTCTTTCCTCCCATCTTCCTTGTAAGAGTCATCCCTAAGCAAGCATAGCGAAGCCTTTACAGGTCATAAAGGAGCATATTCAAAGTAGCTCTTTCCTGGCTGCATTAAGCATAGATGGAAGAGACTCCAAAAAAACTGTTAGCATCACACAAGTAACTTTTGAAGGAGTGCTAGACTAATGCCTTTTCCCATAGTCTTTTGATACTGAATGACTTTTCTGATGTCCTTTTTTAATTGATCAGAGCTTAACTGTGTTGAAAGGAAGCAAAAGGAGAAAGGGTAGTATGCCATTCCAGGTTGGGCTCCTCTTCGAATCAACCTGGTGTTAACATTGTGTTTTTGGGGGTGAAGGTGGAAATATTTATGAGTCTTGCCTTAATGTTGCCCTTGAAGTTCATGCTGTGGAATGTCTTGTGGGTGAAGTTGCTTTTGAAGTGCAATTTCTAGGATTTAAAAAAAATTTTAATGAACAAAAATTGATTTTCTCTCTTCACACAACCCCACTGAAAAGAAAAAGAAAAGCCTCATAAAAATTTGCATAGCCAAGCAAAGCAAATTCCCACATTGGCAGTGTCCAAAAATGCACGTCTCCACTCTGCATCCTGAAACTGTCACCTTTCTGTCAAGAGGAAGGTAACTTAATTCATTATCAATCCTCAGGCATCATGATTGGTCATTATTCTAAGTCTATCAGCACTGTCAGTTTCTAGACCTTGAGAAACATGTATGCTGGGCCAAGAAAACAGCATAACTTTTTTTTACTCCAACCAGACTAAGCTGGCAAAAAGCCAACTGCCTATTGCTCAGAGCAAGTGATGGGAGTTAGTGGGGCATGGTTGAAAGTGCACTGATTTGACCAAGAGGACTTGGGCAACAACACCAATAGGTAGGATCTGTATAGTGCTTAAAAGTATGCCAAGCACTTTTCATGTTACCTTATTTGATCTCCCTGCCCCTGTGAGATAGGTACTATTACTAACTCCATTTTTCAGATAAGGAAACTGAGGCTGAACCATTAAATGAATTGCCGAGTCACAGCTACTAAGTGTCTGAGGCAGGATTTGAACTCAGGTACTCCTGACTCCAGGGCCGATGCTCTATTCACTGTGCCACCTAGCCGCCCCTCATTTTTCTTACTCTATTTTGTATCAGTTAACATGTCTTTCCATGGAACAGAATAATTACTGTAATTCCTTTTACAAATAGCCCTGTTCTTTCTGTTTTGTGGGTCTTGTTTAGGTCCTAATGGCAACTGAAAAGTTCTGTGAGAGATTCATTGAATTGTAAGGGTCACCCCCAGCATCCAGGCTGGTTTTGGTTAAGCACTGTCAGGGTCTTTACCCTTTGATTCTCTTGCCCTCCCTCCATACTCCATTCCTTTTAAAACAACATTCTTGTGCTTTCAGAAATCTGTTGTCAAAACCACTGAGACTAAAGTTAGATACAGAACCACATTCCAGATTTTGTAAATGGAGACTTGGGGCGGAAGGGGAAATAGGATAAAGGATTTTAATAGGCTAAATAAGCTCTTAAAGCAAGCCCTAGTGATTCTTTGAAATCTCTTTGCAAAGATCTGTGTGTGTTTCCATGTGAGATCTACTTCTGCCTGACTAAATCAAGATGGAGAAAGGAATAATTCATAGAGCTGCACTTCAGATCTTTCAAGGATAACCAGCAGTTCTTCTCTGCACTTTCTGAAACTGCCTCTTGAGAAGACATATGTATTCCAGCCAGGGATGGGTAGGTAGTAAGAAAATGTAAGAAGGAACCTGGTCTATTCCACTAAAGCAGATACATCGTAAGCTTTGGAGAGGAGTCCCAAAGAGGCTTTCTTTTCCAAATGCTTAATTGTTCTTTTGATTGAGTGTACCATGATGATTTTTCCAGTTGTATAGTCCAGAGGTCTAGGGGTTACTAGATGTTCAGAGCTGTGCCATCTTGGTCCAGCTTTGTGGCCTTACTTAGGTTTTGGCATCCCATGTGCTTGGGGAGAGGAGACTGGAGCTGAGTTTCTAGTGATTGATGCAGTATTGAGGACATGTATCATGGGAAGTTGACATGCCCACCTATTCCTGGGTCTGAATTTCAACTCAAGGACTTTGAAATGGAGTTGCTGATCATAGGTCAGCAGTCTGTCTCTTCTGAAAGAACAAACAAACCCGGCAACTTACAGACAGACTTTAAGGAACTCTCCAAGGCAGGAATTCTTAACCTTTTTTTGGGTTATAACATGGACTCCCTTTGGCAGTCTGGAGAAACCTATTGGTCTCATCTTAGAAGAATATTTTTAATTAACTGAAGGAAATGCTAAATTTCAGTTAGATGTTAGTGAAAAAAGTATGTGTGTGTGTGTGTGTGTGTGTGTGTGTGTGTATAATTTTTCCTGTCCAACTTCATGGATTCTCTGAAGTCTATTCATGTATCCCTTAGGACTTCTCAGATACCTACCTCTAAAGGCAATGGGCTGAAACTCTCAAATCTCTGTTTTGGTTAGAGTATAATGCTAAGGAAACCAAAGTCATGAGTTTATTTTCTTAGTATGGATCATCTCATTCCACCTTGTTCCAGAGCCATAACTAGGAATTTTTTGCATTGAGGACAAATACTACCACTTCCTCACCCTTCCTCCCATGTAAGTGAGGGTATGGGGAGCACATGCTCACACTTTCTATGCTTTCACTTGATATGGTGAAGCAGCAGGGGTGGAACAGCTATCCCAGCTTTCTCTTTGTCACTCCTATCTGAACTAATTATTCTTGCTAACTGGCACTAAGCTCTGTTGTTTCATTAGCATTGAAGGTCTTACAATGCTGAAAGAATACTCTAAATATGGCATCCTGGGGCAAAGCCCTGGTTTCCCCCTCCTAGAATATATTTCTGTTCTGTGCTGCAACCACAGACAAATGTCTTATAAATTAATCACAATGATGCCTGAACAAGAAAGTATGGACATGCCAATGAGATGCTTCACCAGGAAATCAACAAATGCCACATAATGGATTCATATGTAATGAATAGCAGGGTCCACAGAAAATAGGATGTGAGTGGGTTTTCTTTGTTTCTGTGTCTGGGAAAGGCAAAATTAAGCTTGCTTGAAAGGGATAATGAGGATGACAAATGGCTAACTTTTCAAAATGATACTTGGGAGTTGTGTTCCCGAATATTAGAGATCAGCAATTTGTTTTCTTGGATATAATAAAGGAACTGGGGGGCCTTCCTCATATCTCAGAGTCCTTGGAATCTCCTTATAATCCCCTCACTCCTCAAAGTAGACTGAGGAAATTCTATTGAAGTCACAATTGCTATTTCCTCTCCCCAATTCCAAAAGTACAAAAAAAAAAATAGGCAACCCTCATAGGATATCAGCATGAGATCACATTAACAAGAATAAACAAGAAAGCATTTATTAAGCACTTATCACATGCCAAACATTGTGTGAAGTCCTGGAGATACAAATACAAAAGCAAAAGCAGTCCCTGTTTACAAAGGAGCTTACAGTCTAATGGGGGAGACAGCACCTGGCAGTGGTAGCTAGGGAGGGGACACTTAGGTAGAAGTTTACAGGATGGTGATTGGGACCACGGGGTAGTAGATTGATACAGTCCATTCATGAACAATGATAGAGTTGATTTGATTGTGGTCCGCAGCTCCAGAATTGGGGAAGAGTGATGAAAAGGTGTATCTCTAGTGGCAAGGTAATTGGTGCGACTGTGAAGCAGATTTCCAGTGAGTCAGGAATGGAGTGAAGAATAGAGGCTGGGGATTTTCTGACATGGTTTGTAGAGGCAGTGACCAATCAGAAGAAAAGACCAAATTGTGAAGTTCTTCCCAGCATGACTTTTTATATGACTGGCAAAGTAATGAGTCTGGATATGACCAGAGAGCAGGGAGATGATGCCGTCCTCGCAATAGCCCCTGTGAGGTAGGTAGGGTTATTGTTGTTACAGCAGCATGAGAGAACCAGACAAATATGTCCTGGGTATGTAACCACTTCTCCAGCTACCGACTACAGAATCAAGGTGCTAGTTTTAGTAGATATTTATTCTATCTGTATTGACCACCTTACTTCTGAAGGCTTCTGGGGTAGATGGGAAGCTGTTGATTTTGTCTCTACATAATAGAGATTTAGTCATTAACACTTGGTTATTTGGGGCTAAATCTTATAGGGTATCACCCACTTTGAAAAGGCAGTGTTGGTGACTGGATTTTATAGCTGGGGTTAGGTAGAGTTGGTAGGCCCTTCCTTATGATAAAGGAATACTTTATCCCAAATCACCTTTCAAACTCTTCTCTACAGGCTGTTTCACAGACAGGGTGGGTATGAAAGCAGATGTGGAGAATGATGAGCTAGCATTATGCCTGCCTGGGGATTGAAAGGCAGTAATTGTATGTACAGTTATAATTTTTCTAAGACATACTGGGCCCTTTTTATTCTTTTTCTTCCCCTCCTATGTCCCAATGCAGTTATACTGAAATGTAGGCTAATATCTCCCTAGACTACATTGTCCTTCAGTTGGCCCCATCTTTGAAAGATATAACTCCCAAATAATGCTAGATTTATATAATTCAGTTTCTTCAATGTTAAATCAGCCACATTGATTGAATTAGACATTTTCCCCCTTTGCCTTCCTCCCCTTGCTTCCCTCTCACCCTCTCCCCACAAATTGCATCTCAAGATGAAATCTTTTTAAATTTTTAAAAAGGAGGCCCTCTTGGCTATCAGTCTGATTTATGAGCCTTTGAGGGACAAAATTCGCTGTAGCTTACGAGCATAGCCAATGCCTCCTTGAGGCTCCAAAAGAATTCAGTGGCACTTTTCTCCTGCAAATGAGCTATTTTTCAGGGACACTTTCAGGAAAAAGTTGCACCTTCTGCTCTTGCCACTGGTTGTAGTAGCTGTGAGATTGTGCAAGTGATCTTGGGAAAGCTGAGTTGAGAGAATTGTCTTTGAATTCTCGTAGTCTTCATACCATCAGTGGTATTTTAGGCTTCCAAGACTGGGGGTGCATGGGTTGGAAGGGCAAAGGGGGGAGTGATGGAAAAGAACTTTGAGAAGCCAAGGACTTTGGAAAAAATCCACCAGTTTAAAGCGCAGCTGTCTCCCCTTAGGCCAGCTCTCATCCGTGCTACGCTGCGCTAGGCCGTGAACCCACCGATGGCCCTTCCACACGCAGGAGGCTCTCACCTGCTGAGTGAAAAAGGAAACCATTTCTCCTTTTTGCTGTTAGAACCAAAGGGGGTGATTTGGCGGTCTCCTGGCCACGATCTATTTATTTATGTATTTTAAGCCTCAGAAGTCGCTGCTTCTGCTAAGAAAGTATTGGGAACAGCTCGGAAAACTGGTCTATGATTTTCTTTTTCCTTTACGAAGAAATGTCTTTACATTTAATAGTGCAGCAAGTATGTATTAGGTGCCTACTGTGTGCCAAGGACTGTGCCAGAGGCTGGAGGGAACAAGCATTTAAGTGCCTACTGTGTGCCAAGGACGGCACTAAGCACTTTACAAGATCCTTACAACAACCCTGGGAAGCGGGTGCTTTTGTTCTCTCCATTTTGTAGTTGGAGACACTGAGGCGGATGGAGGTTAAGTGACTTGCCCAGCGTTGAGCAACTAGTAAGTATCTCAGGCAGGATTTGAATCTGATTTAATGCTTGTCGCTCTCTCCACTGAACCGCCTAGCTCTCAGACAAAACAAAAGAAGGAAGCCAAAAGTGTTCCTGACCTCAGAAAGCTTACATTCCAGGGGAATGTATGAAAAGAAGTCCATACAAAATACATACAAAGTAATTTGGGGAGAAGAAGCACTAATAGCTTGAGGAGGGGCATTAGAGCTGAACCTTGAAAGAAGCTAAGGATTCTAAGATGGCAGGTGAAAATCGAGTGCATTCCAGGCACGAGAGACAGTGTATGCGAAAGTATGGAGACAGAGGATGAAATGCCTTGTATGACGGATAGCAACGAGGCCAGTTTGGAATCCTGAAGAGTGTGTGAAAGGAAGTAGTGTGTCATAAGATTGGAAAGGGAATCTAGATCTAAGAAATAAAGCGTTTGAAATGCCAAAGAAATAACTTTTTATGTTATTCTAGGTTGACAGTAGAGAGCCATTAAAGTTTCTTAAGCAAGAGAATGACATGGTTAGATAGGTTAGAAACGTGTCATTTTTGGTAGCAGTGTAGAGCATGAATGAGCCTGGAGGCAGGGAAACCAAGACCAAGTTCTATTTTGGTATGTTATCAAGGAAGTTTGCTGTTATGTGCATTTCAGGAAGAAGCTCTGTCTGTGGTACTTGATCCCTTCAATTTTTCCCATTTGGTTTGCTAAATCACTTAAGGTATGAGGGCCTTAGTTTTCTTATCTATAAAATGGGGGAACCAACTGCTTTTACTTATCTCCTTTATAGGGCTGATATGTCAGATAAAAGAATGGATGAGGAAGCACCATGTAGAATTTGGGTGTGTGACAGTCATTGCTGAGGGAAGACATGATAGCCAACTTTGAATATTTGAGATAGGCCTTGTTCTGTTTGGTCTAAGAAGGCAGAACCAGTAGCAATGGGTAGAAATTGTAAAGAGGCAAAGGTATGCTTGGGATCATGAAAACCTCCCCAGCAGGGAGATAAATAAAAGTGGAATGGGATAAAGGTAAAGAAGGTAAAAGGTTTGCCTCTCAGTGGAGATATTCAAGTAGAGGTTGAATAATTGCTTGTCCCCTACCTTACAGTGGGGATTTCTTTTTGTAATTTTCAAAATTTTTCCCCAGTTACATGTAAAGACAATTTTAAACATTAATTATAAAGAAAAAACTTACTCTCACTTCCCCCTTCCCTGAGATAGTAAGCAATTTGGTATAGGTTATACTTGTTCAATCATGCAAAACATATATATACACACACACACACACACATACACACATATGTGTACACATAATATATATGTATGTATATAAAATATATAATTCACATAATTCAGGGGGAAAAGTCAGCACCCTGAACTTCAGAAAATACAAACAGAAATTATAAGCAGACAAAAAATGCAGACAGAGAAAATAACACAATTCAACATAACAACAGACAGGGCTTCTAACTGTCTGACCATTACATACATACATAGTTACCAGAGAGAGAAGCAGCAGCATCTGGGTTTTAAAAGCCAGGGGGTTCAATAACTACCCAGAGTCTCATCTGTCCAAGTCACATAAACTCTTCCCATAAATTAACACCAAAACAAAATGTCAGAGTATATATAGTTTTCTCCGGGGTCAGAGAACATCACAACCTTCTTGACCTAGTGCCTAATTACAAAGTAACAAAAGGTGTGGGCCTTCTTGAAAAACAATCCTCCCCTAAGCAAGCTTCTTTTATTGGGCTCCAAGTGAGGCCCACTAAGGGTCAGGGAAGATTTTCAAGTTTCCTAGGCCTATTAAGGGGCAGGGAAGATCTTCAAATTCCTTACCATTACAGTTAGTCAAGGAGATTTCTTTTTTATTGTGTTTTAGACAAAATGGCCACTGTTGTCCAAAATTCTGTGATTTTCTGATGCCTCTTAGACTTGTCAGGAGGATCCAATGAGGGAGTGGGTAGTACCGTAGAAAGAGTTCGGTTTTTGGAGTTTGAATCCTAGTTCTGTCTTTTACTAACTGTGTGACCTCAGGCAAATTATGTGACCCCTCAAATACTCAGTTCATATCTAGACTGAATAAGATGACCTAAGGTCCCTATCAACTCTAAATAAGTGATCCATCTTAACAATGTAAGACATGATTACAATCTCTCTTCTTCCAGGATAAATATAGTATTGTTGTAGTTCCATGGGGTTTTTTGGTTCTAAAAATGTTTCTGAGATTGCTGACTTACTCACTTTCTGTGAGCGCCATGAGCTAACCGTTTTTAACTCCTTCTTTCTCCGTAGAATGAAGTGGAGCTGGGAGAGCTGCTGCTGTCATTGAATTATCTCCCAAGTGCTGGAAGATTGAATGTTGATGTGATAAGAGCCAAGCAGCTTCTTCAGACAGACATGAGTCAAGGCTCAGGTAAAGATAAGTCTGTTGATAAAGGGCAGAGGTTTCCTCGGGTCAAGGCAGCACTTGGGGGCTATAGGTCCAGTTCTCCCTGGTTAGTCAAGAAGGGCTTTTCAAAAGACTCTTGGGAGAATGGCAGGTCAGGGAAATGAGCCCCAGAAATTTTGTTGTTTTTAATCTTCTCATCCGGCAAAGAGCTTTGTGGACAATAAGTGTTTACAAAATGTTAGGTAGTAGAGAACATTTTTTTTCAGATGTCTATCACTTAGAAACTATTGAATACTATCTTGGTGACCCAGTTGGAGACCTATGAATAAAAATATTCTGAGACCACATTTGACAAATGCTGTTGCTTCACAAAGAAAAGATAAAAAGTATTTATTAAGCACCTGTTATATGTCAGGCACCATGCTAAGTGCTTTGCAAATATTATCTCGTTTGATACAACAATTCTGAGAGGTTGTATCACCAAGGCAATATTCACAGCACTGACAGTGACTATGAATATGCTGGCATAGTTCTGAATTACAAAATATAACAGACTCTCCGTATATAAGACAGAAGCAAAATACCAGAAAGCCAAATCCCAACACCAGAAAACCAAATTCATCATAGCAACAAAGAAATCTATACAGAATAACACTGCAGATAGCGATACCATCCCAAAGCCTTCCCACAAACACTCACAAGCCTAGGGGTCTCCTTGCCTGCATCTTCTCTCCTCAATCTGTTCTAACTGCTCTGACTCCCAGCTTCCTCCGGGCTCTGCTCCACCCATTCAGCAAACTCTTCCCACCACAGGCTCCCTGTGGTTACATTCAGCCTATTAGGGGGCAGGGAAGATCTTCAAATCCCCTTAGGCCTATCAAGGTGAAGAGAAAATCTTCAAATTCCCATTCCCATTACAGAAGTAGGTTCTATAACCATCCCATTTTACAATTTAGGAAACTAAGACAGAGATTAAGTGCCTTATCCAGGGTCACAGAATCAGGATTTGGATTCAAGTCTCACAGACTCCAGGCCCAGTGCTCCAGCCCCATATGACTTTGAAGGTTCAACTTCTCTCTTTTTTTTTGTTTTTGTTTTTTTGGAGGGCAGTTGGGGTTAAGTGACTTGCCCAAGGTCACACGGCTAGTGTGTGTGTGTGTGTGTGTGTGTGTGTGTGTGTTAAGTGTCTGAGGCCAGATTTGAACTCAGGTACTCCTGACTCCAGGGCCGGTGCTCTCTTCACTGCGCCACCTAACCGCCCCTCACTGCGCCACCGAGCCACCCCAGGTTCAACTTCTCTTTAAAAATTTTTTGTTACATTTTAAGTTCTAAAATTTTTCCTCCTTCCTCTGCACTAGAGAAGTTCACCATTTAACATATCTGTGTGTATGTGTATGTGTGTGTATACACACACACACATATATGGATATGGATATGGATGTGTGTGTAGGCATGTAGTGTATATGTAAAACCATACTCTGCATACTTTTATTCTCTTTGGCTTTAAAACCCTTCATAACCTAGTTCTCTTTCCAATCTTCTTTTTATAAGTGCCATGTCTCACTTTATTTTTTAATTATGTTTTATTTTTCCCCAATTGCATGTAAAAACAGCTTTTAACATCTGGGGTTTTTTTTTAAGTTTTGAGTTCCGAATTCTATCCCTCCCTCCTTCCCCACCCCCTCCCTGAGACAATAAGCAATCTGTATAGGTTATATACATGTGCAACCACATAAAACATTTCCATATGTAGATTTAACTTCTAAAGGAATTGTGTATTTGTGAATCCATTGATTAGTATGTGCCTAGTATATAGTGGGCACTTAATAAATGTTTATAGATTGATGTCTCAGAATGATACTCTTGCAATTTATGAACAATGACAGGTGGCAATAATGTGCAAAACCCAGGAAGTGTGAACTATAAGGAATACACATCTTGAATTCCAATCATCATCATCATTATTGGGATTTATATGGAACTTTGCAGTTTGCAGATATATCATTATCATTAATAATAATGATGATAATTTTCATCTATATAGTTTTGTTGTTTTGTCATTTTCAGTGGTGTCTCTTCATGACCCTGCTTGGAGTTTTCTTGGCAAAGATACTGGAGTGATTTGTCATTTCCTTCTCCAGCTCATTTTCCAGATGAGGAAACTGAGGCAGACAGGGATAAGTGATTTACCCAGGGTCACACAGCTAGGAAGTGTCTGAAGCCAGATTTGAACTCTGAAGATGAGTCTTCCTGACACCCAAGCAGGCACTCTATCCACTGCACCCACCACCTAATGTCCATTTTACATTTATAAAACTATTTCCTTTAATTCTGTGATCCTTCCCAACAATCCCTTAGGTAGGGTGCATGAGTTTTATCTCTGTTTTACAGTTTTGTAAACTGAGACTCAGAAGGCCAAGTCATGCATAGAAGAGTCATTTTGGAATAGGAAGAGACCTTGGAGGTCATTAATCTCTTCCCTTTTTTGATGAGGAAACTGAGACCAAGGGGGGTTAAATAATTTGCCTAAAGTCACACAAGTGGCAAATAATAGAGCTGGGATTCAAATCCAGGTTCTCTGATTCCAAATCCATTATTCTTCCCATGGCACCTCTCTGAGAATAAGAATTAATGCCACTTCAGTTTAAATCCTCTTCATCTACCCTTAAATCCACAGCTCTTTCTGCTATGCCAAATAACCTAAGGACATCTTCTCGGTTCACTCTCCAAAATTTGAGAATTAATTTTTCCCCTCCTTGGTTGTCAAAAAAAGCCTCTTTATTATATTTATATTGTATAATATTTAAGTTTAAAAATCACATCAGAGATTATATTTTTGAGCAAACTTTATAGTTTGAATGGATATTTAATCTAGTTTCATTTCATCAGGAAATGGCTTTTTTTCTATGGAAACAGAAATGGTTTAATTGAGGTATCCATTCCTTGCAAAGCACTGAGGGCATTGGCTCTTCGGGCAAAAGCAGAGATGCACAAACTTATCTTTGCCTTTAATACTGACTCTAATGTAGTTAGCTGCTAGTTTGGTTGGTTGTTGTCCTTTCTCAGAGAGGACCAAAATGACATCCCTATGCTAAAGTCAAGTCTCAATGTGTCTGACTGTGGCTGATCAGACCAATATAAGCTCCAAAATGCTTTACCACAGGTCCAGCACAAATAGTCTATGTGAACATTTGGAGTGGCTACTCTAAATTTGCACATCCTGCATTTCCTTTAAGCTCTCTAAATTTTACTTTGCTCATAGAGCATGGCACCTTCTCTGATGTGGGCACACCATGCTGGGAAGTCCTGTGCCAGTGTCTCCCATGTCACACAATCAGTTCCAAAGTTCTTGAGAGAGACCTTGTGTCGCTTCTTCTGACTACCATGCGAACACTTGCCCTGTGTGAGTTCTCCATTAAAAAAAAGCATAAAAAAGCTGCCAGGCAGGACAGTGGATAGAGTGCTGGGTCTTTAGTCAGGAAGACCTTGAGTTTAAATTCAACTCCAGATGCTTATTAGCTGTGTGACCCTGGGCAAGTCACTTATTTTTTAAATTAATTAATTTTTAGTTTACAACATTCAGTTCTACAAGGTTTTGAGTTCCAGATTTTCTCCTTCTCCTCCCCCCTCCCCAAAACGGCATGCTATCTGATATAGGCTCTACATATACATTCACATTAAAGGTATGTTCACATTAGTCATGTCGTAAAGAATTATAACCAGCGGAATGAACTACAAGAAAGAAAAAACAAAACAAAACAAAAAAAAGGGAGAGAGCAAATAGTATGCCTTAATCTACATTAAGACTCCATAATTCTTTTTCTGGAGGTGGCTGGCATTTTCCATCATGAGCCTTTTGGAGTTGTCTTAGCACCTAACATTGCTGAGAAGAGCCAAGTCTATCAAAGTTAGTCATCACACAGTGTGGCAGTAACTTGGTTGTCAAAAATAAACCTCTTTATAATATTTATATTTTATACTACTTAAGTTTAAAAATCACATCAGAGATTATATTTTTGAGCAAACTTTATAGTTTGAATGGATATTTAATCTAGTTTCATTTCATCAGGAAATGGCTTTTTCTACGAAAACGGAAATGGTTTAATTGAGATATTCATTCCTTGCAAAGCACTTGAAGGCATTGGCTCTTCAGGCAAAAGTGGTTCTGCTCACTTCACTCAGCATCAGTTCATATAAGTTTTTCCAGGGTTCTCTGAAATCCATCTGCTCCTCATTTGTTATAGCACAGTAGTATTCTGTTACATTCATATACCACAACTTGTTCAGCCATTTCCCCACATCATGGGCATCTCCTCAATTTCTAGTTCTGGCAAGTCACATCTGTCTGCCTCAGTTTCCTCCATTGGCAAGATGACAGTGCCTACCTTCCAGGTGTTGTGAGGATCAAATGAAGTTATGCTTGTAAAATTTTTAGCACAATGCCTGGTACGTGGTGTTATATAGATGCTTTCTTCCATTCTCTTCTCTTCCCCTAATGTGGCACAGTGGAAATAATATTAAGAGCTAACTTTTAAATAAAGAATGCTAGATTTGGGGTCGAAGGACATCCATTTAAATCCCATTTCTATTGCTCACTTATCCCTGTAAGGTTGAACAACCATTATACCTCTATGAGCTTCAGTTTCTTCATCTATAAAATGGTTGTGTTTGACCGAACTCAAGGATTTCTTAAGCTCCCTTCCAGTTCTAATCTTATAATACAACTCTATTAGAGTAGGTGTCATCCCTCTCTCAAGCTCAGAGGGTTTAAATATCTTGCCTCAGGTTGTTTTTAAGTTGTTTCAGTCATGTCTGACTCTTTGTGACCCCATTTAAAGTTTTCTTGGCAAAGACACTGGAGTGGTTTGCCATTTCCTTCTCCGGCTCATTTTCCAGATGAGGAAATTGACGCAAACAGGGGTAAGTGACTTGCCTAAGGTCACATAGCTACTAAGTGTCTGAGACCAGATTTAAACTCATGAGAATGAATCTTTCTGATTCTAAGCCCGGTGCTCTATCCACTGCACCACTAAGCTGCCCTCTTGCTCTGGATAACCTCTAGTAAGTGACTCAGGCAGGATTTCAACCTGAAGTTATAGGTTACATGGATTTGGAATTGGATGGAATCTTAGAGTTACATAATCCAAAACCTTCATTTTACAGATGAGGAAACCCTTGGTAACACAGATAGTAAATATCTGAAGTGGGATATGAATTCACATCTTCTTGGCTTCAAATCCAGCACACTACCCATTACATCACACTGTCTCACAAAAAGTGCTGTCCGGAGAGTCTAGTTTTGTCCTTTTAATGAATTGGCTACATAACTTTGGGTGAGTCGTTTCATGTTAGTGGAGGTAGGTTTTCTTATCTCTAAAATGGGTGTAATACCTGTTCTACCTACTTCACAGAGTGCTGTAATAAGTACTTGATCAGAACTAATCTTCCTTCCAAAACTTAGTCTTCCTTCTAATCTCCCCATTTTTAGGGGTGGCACCGCTATCATCCCAGGTGACATCAAAAACTCGATTGTCTTGTAATTTTCTCTCTCCTTTATTTCCTTTTCCCAATCCAATCAATTATCACTCTAGTCAATTCTCCCTCCATCATATATCTTGTATCTGTCTTTTCCTGTCTCCTCACCCTGTCACTGCTCTGATCTTGCTCTTCTTTACCTCTCACCAGGAGAGGTAATAACTTTTAATAACTTAGGTTTGATGACATTAGTCTCTTCCCTTTCCTCTCTTCAATCCATCTTCTACCCAGCTACCCAAGAAACCTTCCTGTAGCATGGGTCTGACTATGGTTTACTCAAAAACCTTGAAGGGCGCCCTATTGCCTTAAGGATAAAATGCAAGCTCCGTAGCCTGCCATTTAAAATCATGCATAGTCTAGCTTCACCTTTCTAGCCTTATTTCATACTGCTGTTCATTAGTAGAGAGACAGATGGGGTAGTGGATAGAGAGCTAGATTAAAGTCCTGTCTCTGACACAGACTGGCTGCATGACCCTGGGCAAGTCATTTAACTATTCAGTGTAACAGGCAAACTTTCCAAGACTATCAGTTGCAGACAAAGCCCTAACCTCCCTTGGTAGAATGAGTTTTCTTGTTTGGGAATTCCTCCTACCAGTCAGATCATAGGGCTAGTCCTCTAAACCTATCCCTTATGTGTGCTGTGTTCCAGCTGAAATATTTCCGGGGTTGACTTGCCCCACTCCTTCTTCTGCATTCTCACAAGCCGTTTTCAAGGTATTCCTTTTCCATTTCTACCTATGCAAATTCCATTATCTCTTCCTACAACTCCCCCACCCCCCCCCCCAAAGCCTAGATTATGCCATTGACAAAAGAACCTGAACTGGGAGTCCTGAGACCAACTCTAGTTTTGGATTTCCATTAGTTGACTGCACAACTTTGGGAAGAGCTCTTGTTATTAACTTGAGCTGCTAGGTGGTGTAGTAGACAGAACACTGGGCTTAGAATCAGGAAGGTTCATTCTCATGAGTTCAAATCTGGCCTTGGACATTTAGTAAGTGTATGACCCTGGGCAAGTCACTTAACCCTGTTTGCCTCAGTTTTATCATCTGTAAAAAGGAACTGGAGAAATGGCAAACTACTCCAATATCTTTGCCAAGAAAACCCCAAATGGGTCATGAAGGGTTGGAAGTGATTGAGCAACCAAATTATATTGGGAAGAAGGTGAGGAAAGGAGGGAGAAGGAATATTTATTAAACGCCACTATGTTAAGGGCTTTGCAAGTATTGGCTCGGGCAATTCACTCCACCTCTCTTTTTCTCCTCTGTAAAATGAGAGGATTGGGCTAAAGAACCCCCAAGGGTCCATGTGGCTCTGACCTTCTGTGTCTCCTTTGTTCCTCTCTCCCCAGACCCCTTTGTGAAGATCCAGCTGGTGCATGGGCTCAAACTTGTGAAGACCAAGAAGACGTCCTTTATGAGAGGGACAATCGATCCCTTCTACAATGAGTCTTTCAGTTTTAAGGTCCCACAGGAAGAACTTGAAAATGCCAGCCTAGTATTTACAGGTAGGTGTCTTGATCTCAGATGACTGAGTCCTAGGTCACCATTTTCACTTTTGCCCTTGCTCAAGCACAGTGTCTTTAGTGGATGCCACTTTCTAGCTTGGAGAAGATCATAAGATCATAGCTTCTGAGCTGGAAGACACCTCAGGAACTATCTAGCCCAGGTCCACCTATTTTAGAGATGTGGAAAACTGAGGCCCAGGAAGACTTACTGAATTTAGTGAGCATCTGACATAGTGTTTGAATTCAGTACCCCTGAGTTCAGAACCAGTGTTTTTTCCCACTGTACCATGTGTGATGGGGCTTGGCATATACTGACCCCTTCTCCCTGTGATATGGTACGGCAGCCTCACAAACCCTGACCTGCCTTACTGCCCAGAGAAAAGTCACCTGGCATATCTGACCATTTTCACATGCTGCTACAACTTATATAGAAAACTCTTATGAAATATTCGTGTACTTGGAGTCAAACAGCTACAATGATGAAAAAAAAAAGACCTGAGTTTTATATGGAGGAGACCTTAGAGGTCATTTTACAAATGAGGGCAGTAAGATCCAGATATTTGCCTAAGGTCATGCAGACAGTGAGTGACAGAGGCATGGCATGATTAGAACTTGGATCCTGTGATCCCTAGTTCTGCACCCTTTCTGCTGAGCCATGATATTTTGGCCCTTCCACCGTATCTTGGCCGTGTGACCTTGGACAAGTAATTTAACTCCTGAGGGCCTGTTTTCTCATCCGTGAAATGAACTTACCTCATAGGATTATTGTGAGACTCAAGAGGACAATGCACATAATCTGTGGAATGCTAGGCCTTATGAACAGGAGCTGTTGTCGCTATTGTTACTACTTACCTACCAGGCTGCCCTTATAAGAAACCAGAGGTGCTTTGTAAGACTGCAGCACTCCTACATAATATCTTATGCCTGTATTGAAGCCGTGCTGCTCAAGTAGAGGCAGCTCCGTGATACAGTGCCTGGAGTCAGAAGACACCAGTTAAAATCTCGCCTCAGATACTTACTAGCTGTGTGACCCTGGGCAAGTCACTTACCTTCTGTTTGCCTCAGTTTCCTCAAACATAAAATGAGGTAATAATCATAGCACCTCTTTCCCAGGATTATTACGAGGATCAATTGAATTAATATTTGTAAAATGCTTAGCTCAGTGCCTGGCTATGTTGTAAGCAGGGCCAAGCTCAAAAAGGAACTAAATCTGGAGACCAGGCCTACCCATCTTTTATTTGTCCAAGTAAGCTTCTTTTAAAATATATTTATACTTTAAATGATCTCATTGAAGATGATATTTCAACAGTAGTGTTTATAATCTGTACTTTGCTTGTCCTTACAAGTCCATTTATCATGTATTTAATTCTGGTAGCTATTCTGTGTTTGTCTTGTTCCCGTGCATGACCTTTACGTATTCATCTGTGCCAGTTTTTAGAAAAATAAATCTGAAAGTACTCCTAGGGCAACAGGGACCTCTTCAGATTAACTTGATCTGTTGGTCAACTAATTAACAGCTGCCAGCCTAGGACCAACCTAAATAAGATCTTAATTTAAAAAAAATTTGGGTTGATATTGTTTATTTTTACATCACCTCCATTTCCAAATATATCCTACCCATTGAGTCATCTCTTGTAACAAAATATGAAGAGAAAAAGAAATTTTGTTAAAAGAGAGCAACTCAACAAAACTAACCAGCTCCATTTCCAAATATATTCTACTCATTGACTCATCTCTTGTAAAAAAAAATATGAAAAGAAAGGGAAGTTTAAAAAGAAGAAAACAATCCAACAAAACTAGCTCATCAACTGCACTTGGCAGTATTTGCAGCTTTCTGCACCCACAGTCCCTTTTTTTCCCCATCTCTTTTTCAGGGACAAGATTTATAATTATACAGCATTCAACTTTTGGGGTTTGGGGTTTGTTTCCTCATTATAATGACCCATGGTTTGGGTTTTTTGTGGTCACTGTGTTTTCCATTTCTGTTGTAGAGATTGTATATGTTGTTTACCTGGTTCTGTTTGCTCCATACTGCATCAGTATATATAAGTCTTCCTGTGCTTTTCTGAATGAATTCTTCAAATTCATTGTCTCTTATGGACTAGAAGAGTCCATTACATTCACTCCTACAGCTTGCTTGGCCCTTCCCCAGTCTGTGGGCCAGATAAGATCATAAAGCTTTCAGATAATTAGTTCATTGATTGAGACCCCTGAGGGGCAAATACAGAAGTCACATGGAAAATGTATTGTTGTCATCCCACCCAGCTGCCTCCATGAACTGATTTTTTTAAAAAAAATTCAATAACTATATTTCAGCATAATTAGTTTCATTTGTAATCTCATGTATTTTATTTTTGCATCTAAAAACATTACTGGTTCCACAGGGTTCACTGGACTGCCAAAGAGATCAAGGGCACGCAAAATGATTATGAACTCTTTTGAAGGTTCCTATTCAATCCTATTTCTTGGCCATGCCCCAGGTGAGCTCCTCTCTGACTGGGCCCAGCTCAATCCTGGTGACCTCTCTAACAGTGATATCATCTTCCTTTCTCTGTCCACACCCTCCCCTCATTCCATTGATTGGTCACACACTGAGTGATTTGAACTTTTTTAGTACAAGAAATCTTTGAGGAAGCAGGGTTTTAGGATCTCCTATGATGAGTGGTAGAGAAGCTTGTCAGACCCCTGGGACAAAGCCAGGATATTAGAAGTATGGGGTATGGCCTGGGAAAAATTGAGTGAATTAGTGGGTATCTGGGCAAGTCTACATTACTACTGGACTCAAACCCACAGAATTTTGGGGCTTTTCATTCTTAAATAACAGAAACAACTCCCAAGTGAAATGCTGAAATCCAACCCATTATCTTGTTTCCAAACATTTCATCACAAAAGTGAGGTTGAGCAGCAGTTTACATTTTTGCCCAGAGATTCCTCAGTAAAAGACTGTAATTAAGCTCTGGCTGGTATTGCTGGCTTCCTGAACATTTTCTTTTATGTGTGAAGAAGATTCCTGTAATTTTTCAGTCAGGTGGTTTCTATAGCTAAAATCAAAAGAAGGGAGGGAGGGAAAAAAAAGTTCAACACCTAAAATATCAAATTCTTAGCCCAGAAGCCATGAGGGAAATTCAGTGAAGCTTCATTCTATCAAAAGAAATTTAAGGCAGGGATCAAGGCTGCTGGGTTATTACTTTTAAATAGGTAAAAAGGATGAAATTTGGGTTGATTAGAGACAAAATCATCCAGAGGTAATGCCTAGCAATGAATGCTGCTGTCACACCCTTTCTCAGCATAAGACTTGAATTCCAGACCTGAATATTGACCTACTCTTAGCCTTTCTGGGCCCCAGTTTCCTTACTTTCAAAATAATTCCTGTACCACACAAATGAGATAATGTTTGTAAATAATCTGTGGCTAAACATCTGAATGCCTCTAAGCACCAGGCACTGTCCTTGGTCCTGGGTACAAAGACAGAAATTACCCGTCTGTACTCAAGGAGTCTATGTTCTGTTATTCAATTGGAAAAGAGAACATTTATGTAAATAATCATAACAAAATAAATACAAGGAAATTGGAGGGAGTAGAAGGTGGGACATTTATGTGGGAAGAAGGTCACTAGCAGCTGGGCGGGGCAGGGGTAGAGGGAGGTGGATCAGGAAAGGCTTCATGTAGAAGGTGATACTTGAGCTGAGCCAGAAATGAAAACTAAGGGGTTTTAGGAGGCGGTGGTGAGAAGCATGTGCATTCCAAGTATGGGGACCAACTTGGATGAAGATGCTGATACTGGATATACAATGTTGTATGTAAGGGACAGGAAGAAGACCAAATTGGCCAGTCTGCAAAGAGTTTTATAAAAGTCAGGTCGAATCCAGGCTGCTCTGGTGGTGATTCAGTTTTGGAATTAGAATGACATGAAACTTTCACAAATCATCTCATAGCAAGCAAAAGGAAATTTACTTAACCATAGCATGGAAAGGAAATTCAGCAAAGACATTGAAAGCATTGAATCAATTGGTCAAAGCTTCCTTGACTCAGCATTCACCATGGTGACAAGAAGGAGCCAAGGAAAGAGCTCCAGACTGTACTGGCTTTCTTATTTAGACCACCAGGAAGCTATGTCAGTAATTCAAGCTTTAGTGTCCTGGGAATTTGTCTTGATGGTGGATTTAATACCTTTTAAAGTTCAGACTTCATCTGTCTTAGCTAACATGGAGAAGCAAGCTCAGTCTCCCTGACTAGAACTCTAGAAGATATTGCCCTTTTTGCAGAAGGGAATTATATGTAATGCAGGAAAGATATGTTGGAGCCAAGTTTAAATGCCAGACAGTATTTTGATCCTAGAGCTAATTGGGTGCTCAATTACTAAAGTAATTGTGCAGGAGAATGACATGGTCAGATGTATACTTCAGGAATGCCAATTTGGCAATGAAGGATGGATTGGAGAGGGGAGAGACTTGAAGTACATTATAGGGATTTTTTCTTAACTTTTAAAAAATTATTTTTAAGATTTATTTTTTAAAAAATTTTGAGTTCTGAATTCTTTCTCTCTTATCCCACCCTTCTTCCACCCATTGAGCAAGTAAGCAATGTGATATCAATTATACATGTGAAATCATGCGAAACAGATTTCCGTATTAGCCATGTTGCAAACAAATAAACAAAACAGCACAAAAAATAAAGCAAGTACAAACATGATGCTTCAATCAGCACTCAGACTTTCATCAGTTCTTTCTCTTGAGGTGGATAGCATTTTTCATCATGAGTCCTTTGGTATTTCTTGGATCTTTGTGTTGACCATCATTACAATATTTCTGTTCCTTTATGCAGTATTCTCCTGGTTCTTCTCACTTGACTAGTAAAGATGGCTTTTTAAATAATCCAGGAGCTGAAGAAGACCTACTTGAACAAAGGTGATCACTATGTAAATAGAGAGAAGAAAATAATTGCAATAGATATTGTAGGGGTAGAAATGAAATGAAATTTGACAATTGATTGGTTATGTAGAGTAAGAAGTCACAGATGTCACTGAAATTGCAAAGCTGGGTGAATGGAAAGATGTTGACACCATTAGGAGAAATTCAGAGATGGAGAAAGATAATGAGTTCTGATTTAGACATATCAAGTTTGAGATGCCTCTGGGAATTTGATTTGAAATAACCAATAGGCAATTGGTGAAGCGGTGTCAGAGCTCAGAGATATGTAGCTCTGGGAACCATCTGTATAGAGATGATAATTAAGCCCACGGGAACTTTCAAGATTTCCAAGTGAGAGAATGCAGAAAGAGAAGCTAGGGGCGGGCCTTTGACAGATTGGGGTACAGCCACAGTTAGGGGCTGGGATATGTATGGTGATCAGGCAAAGGAGACTGAAAAGAAAACAGTAAGGCACCATTACTTTGCATTTCAACAAGAATTCTGCATCAGTCTCTCTGTGCCTCATAGGCTTCTCAGCCTTACTGGGGCATTCAGAGGTCTGTCAGGCATCTGTAGTGGGAGCAAGGAAGGCCACTTGCTCTGTTTTCTATTATTACTTGGCCTTCTGCAGCAGCAGAACTAAATTGGTTAATTAGATTTTCTGGTGAGACAAGATACAAAAACAAGAAAGAAGCGAGGTATCTACAGTGAGGGAAAGAGGGAGGAAGTGAGGAGGAGGCCAAAAGCAACAGGAGCAGCTGTCATGGTCTAGAAGGGAGACACATGGGTTGAGTGGGGCAGGAAGGGAGAGAAGATGTACCAGATGGGCATAGTAGCTGCAGCCTGAATCGAGTATGGAAGAAGAGAGCAGAGGAAAACAGGAGCATGGAATAAGAGAGTGGGTGGGTAGCATCACCATTGGTGGCCTGGGGAGGGGTGGGCAGGGGCTTAGTGCAGGCATAGAAGAAGAGGATAGGTGGGCAGCAGTAGCATCTGTGTGGTCTGAGATGGAGGCACAAGTCTTAAAGAGAAGACTTATGGGTTGAAGTGGGGCAGGAAGGGAGAAAAGGTATGTATGTACCAGGTGAGCAGCAGCAAACTGTGACCTAACAGGGAGGCACAGGAGTTGAATAGGGATAAGAGTGGGCAGGCTGCAGAGGAAAGCATGGGGGAGAAGTATGAACTGAGAGGAAAGTATTGTATAGTACATTGGAGCAAGGATGGAGGCACAATGGTTGAGTGAAACATGGAGGGAGGGAAGTCAGCAGCAACAGAAGCTCTGACTTGGGAAGAAGGCAACAAGGGTCAAGTAGGTGGAAGCCACAGAGGTTGGGCGGGGCCATGGAACTGATTTTAATCTCTTTTATTAAAGATGAGGATGTAAAGGATTTCTAGGATTCAAGATAAAAAAAAAAAGAATGATATCCAAGTCTAGTATATTGTAGAGGGATAAAGTCCATTGGGTAGAAAGATAATTTTTTTGTTGTTGTTTTTACATGATGCTAGAGTACTTTTTGGAACTGTGGGTAGAGTTCCTATGTATGAAGGAGCAGCCTTAGCCACAGCCTGTCCTTCTCTGTCCCCAAGTTTCACCAGGATATCATTATAGTTTTGCCTTTCTTTAACTTTCTCAATATGCTTCAACTTGACAGACATTTTATATGTACTATGCTCTAGAGATATGAAAAGAAAAACATTGCTAATCTTGCTTTCTTGGAGTCTAATGGGAGAAAGATGTATATGCAAATAAGATGTAAGGGAGATTGAGTAATAAACGTAAAGGTCCCAGCAGAGAGATTTGAGGACCAATAGTTCAATTTCATGTGGAATACAGAGCTTAGGGAAAGCTTTGGGAAGAAAATGGTACCTGAGTTGGGCCTTGGAAATAAGGGAAGGAATTTACTAGACTGAAGCAGGTGTAGAGATATGTGTTGTGTCTTTGTGCACATGTGTGCAATGCATATAGAATCCATTACAAATAGGGAAAACAGCATGAGCAAAGTTCTGAATTTTGGAGAGGTTGGAGCCAGCGAATGGAGAGATCAGTTTGGATGAACCAAGTATGAAGAGACAGCATTGGAATTGCAGGCTTGGAACCAGATTGTGGAGAACTTGAATGGCAGCAGGAATGGGGAGCCATTGACCGTTTTGAGTAAAGAAGTGACTATCATAATAGCAAGAAGTATATTAGGAAGTTTTCTTAGGCAGTGGGGTGGAGGATAAAATGTTTGGAAAGGGTAAATAGATGGGTGACAGAAAACTGATTCATGGACTGTTACAACAGTTTGGGGGAGAAGAGATGAAGACCTCAACTAGAATGATTGTAGTCAATTAGAAAGGAAGAGATTAATGCAAGAAATATCATGGAAGATTTGATACTTGGTAACTACCTGGAATGGGGGTGCAGTAAGAAACAGGGAATATTAATCTGAGGGTTCAGGGTTGAATGACTGGGATATTAGTGGCACCATCAATAAAGCAATTATTGGGATGGAAATGATAAATTAAGTTTTGGACATGTTGAATTTGAGGTGGTAGTGTCAATAAGCAAGCATTTATTTAATATGTACCAGACATTATGCTAAATGCTGAAGATACAAAGAAAGGCAAAAACATGGTCCTTGTTCTTAAGGAACTCACATACAAAAAACTCTATATGTACAAGAAATAGAAAGTAGAAAGTAACCTTAGATGAGAGATATTAGCAACAGAAAGAATCAGGAAAGTTGAGCTGTCCTGGAAACCAGGGAAGCCAAGAGGAGATGAGGAGAAAAAGCATTCCTAGCATGTGTCATTGTAAAGGTACAAAGTTGAGAGAGCATTTTCATTGTTGTTGTTCATCCTTCATTTTCAAAAAGGACATGTGACATCATGGGGTAATGTGTTGACTTGCTCATGAATTGGACTTAAGTGAGGCAGAGTGGCACAAAGTCTCCAGTCATTGAAGTCCAGTGGCTTGAGATGCGATGGGTGACCTTGGCATCTTCAATGTCTTACCAAGCTCTAATTGTTCCACTGTCAATAAATTGTAATCAATCAATCAGTCAAAAACATTTATTAGGCTCTGGGAATACAAAAAAATGTGAAAGTTGGGCCATACTCTCTAGGAGCTCACAATTTAATGGGGAAAATATTTTGAAAATGATGAAAAAGTATCTAAATATGAGTCTTTCTTCAGAGACCTATTGAGACTATAGGGGATAAAGAACAGAACAGGAGGATACTCTAGAGGTCCCTTGTCTTTACTGGAGACATGGGGTCTCCTTGCATCCAGGTTTAATATAGGGCCAGTCCGGGATTACTCCCTGGCACTATAGTTTCAAGTGCTTTCTGACCTCATGGAAGCTTGCTTAAGAAGCACATTGCTCTTCTCATCTTCCAATCAGGTTTGAGTTCTCAATATCAGATTGGGTTGGGGTAAATCTGTTTCCCTCTCCCCACCTCTGTAATTGAGTCTTATGCTTTTCCTCATTCATCAATAGCTTCTGTAGAAGAGGCTGTATTTTATACTCTCACCTTGGGTCCCTGTCCTTCTTTGGGGCCATTTGGGTGGGATTATTAGAATTATCTGGAGCTATTCCACTTGCCACCCACTGTATTTAGTCTAATGGCAAGACAAAAGTCAGGATGACTAGGGTTGACCTGGGATGCAGTAGATTGTGTGGGAGGAAGAGTGGCTAGATCTTAGAGTAGGTTGAAGGTAGTTGAGAACACCCTTCTACTCTTTTTATACTTTTATTTCCCTGAAGGGTGTCAGATTATGAACAGAGGGAGGGTCTGGAAGTAGCACTGGCAGATGTTCACACTTTATTATTTATCTCATCCCAAGCTATTCAACCTCTGTGATGTTGAACTTGTAACATTTATTAGGCAAGAAGTATATGAACTTCTCCTGGCTCTGTATGTTGGAGGGCAGGAGTGGGGTTGGGGATGGTGTTAGTGAAAGGGCAATCAGCGCTGAATAGAGTCTCTGGCACAGGATGTCTTCAGGAGATGTAGGCTTTGTTGAGTTCCAGATGGTAGAAAGAGAGTGATTTGGAAAATGGAGAGTTTGTTCCAGTGGTCATAGTAGGAAGGGTGAGGTTAGAGGAGACTGGAAACTAGAGAAGAGTTTGGCTGGGCTGGATAGGAATGAGAAAATGGGAAGAGAGAACTATGGAGAAGGGATTTTTGCTCAAGCGGGTGAAGACTCTAAAAGACAGGGACAAGGGGGAAGTTAATTCAGCTTTCTAGACTGTAGCTAATTCACTGATGGAATGAGGGGATTGAAGGAGCTGATTTCTAGGGTCCCTTCTAGATGGAAATCCCATGAAATTTCTTGGTTAGATGATCAATGAAAGCTTCTTAGAGGAGGGGGAATTTAATGATTTCACATGTGTACTAAAATGTAAGAAGAATAAAGGCTTTTGGCAAGATTGGGGTCAAGGGAAGGATGTGATTTAATGGCTCATAATGCTAGCGATGAATTACATGAATTTGGTCCCCACATTTTCTTTCTTTTGTTACACTTGTACTTGTAGCAATGTACAATAGGGAGAGGGGCAACGTGCTTCACTTGCAAAACCATGTTCTAAATCTGCAAGCAAAAGACCTGAGTCCCATTAATGGTTCTGCTGCTTAATTTCTGTGTGACCCTGGGCAAATCATTTCTCTCTGGATTTTTGTTTCATCAGGTATAAAAATAAAGATGTTGAAGTAAACCCATTTTTAAGGACCTTTTCCTTTCTAAATCCCATGATCAATCAGTATAGATGTTCACAACCTCTGGAAAATTGTTGACAGGCCATAAAGACCCTGGAATTTGTGGTGACTAATATCTTGCCAGAAGTTATTATATTGTCAGGAACTCAGGACCAATCTAGTCCAGCCCCTTCATTTTCCAGGTAGACAACTGAAACCCAGAGAGGTTAAATGATTTGTCTTGGTTACCTAGAGTGAACGTAGCTGATCCAGATTCAGACCCAATTTCACTCACTCCCACCCTCCCCAAACTGTAACATGTTGCTTAAGCAGAAGGAAGCCACCCAGGAGAAAATACTAGACAGGGATAGAATATTGGAGTGCTTAAGCCCCTAGGGTCCCTCAAACCTGTTTTCAGAGTGGCTCTGGGGGCAACCAGAAGCTTTAAAAGGTGAGAAGTATCAGTTTAAACAGACGCTTCTGGTAAAAATTGGCAATACTGAGTCTAACTGAGCTTTGGGTGAGCCCCCACCGACTAACTGAGCTTCTCCTGGGGCTTTTCCTTCCATCTGAATGTCTGATTAATGATTTCAATGAATTTGAACCAAAGGATGTTCAGGGAAAGTTTCCCCTGGGAAATACAGATGGCAAGTTAAGGATTTGCGAAACACATGCCCTGTAGCCAGTATTTAAATAAAAAAAATAGAACCCAAAGACACAGCCTTTTAGTCTGGCTGAAGGGGAAACAGCCTTTGGATCAAGCTGCCCACGTCACCTCTTATTGTACAGCTGATTCCAGATAAAGGGTGCGGCCGAGATGTCATCAGTTTGGAACAAAACAATCGCCTGAAAGCATCTTCTCTTCCCTTCTAGCTGTTGTCCTGACAGACTTGACTTTACACAAGCAGGGCAGTTGATATTCATAGCCCAGAAGGCTGAAGCCTTAAAATACTGGGGCTAGTTGGAGCCAGCTCAATAAAATTCAGGTCTATAGAAAAGCCCTAAACAGGATCTGGTCCCTTCTTTTCGTCCAGATAGAACAGAGTCAATCTGCATAGCATGCAGCTTTTGGTGAAAGTGCAAGAAACAGATTATTTAGTGATTTAAAAACAACAACAGCACATGAGTTGCATAAATGGAATAATTGTGTATATATATTCTCTATCTTTGCTCTTATTATGGGATCATCAAAATCATAATAATGATAGCTCATGTTTATGTTAGCACTTTCAGGTTTGCAAAGATCTTATTTTATCCTTACAACCTTCATTTTACAAATGAGGAAACTCAGGCTCTCCAGGGTTACAAGCTAGTAAGTGTCCAAAACTGGATTTGAACCTGACTCTGGGTCTGGCATTCTATCCACTGCATCACCCAGAGACGAAAGGAATTCCAGTTCAACCTTCTCATTTTGCAGATGAAGAAATTGAGACTCATGAAGGCTAAGTCACTTGACCAGAATAATGTTAAGGGAGTAAGAAGCAGAAAGAGGATTTGAGCTTAATTAGTGCTACTGTGCAGAGTCTTGCTGCCTTGTGACCTGTGCTTGTTAACATGACTCTAGTCAGTTCTTGGAAATGAGATCTGGGATATCACTCTAGCCATTATCATTAGAATCTGGAACTATTTAGTTCAGGTCATTTTATTCAGACACTAAGACCCGAAGGTTTCAATGATGGGTTGTTACTGAAAACTTATTTTGGGGAGGGGAGAATGAATATCAGACAGTCAATCAACAAGCATTTATTAAGTGCTTTTATGGAGCTTTGTGGGCAGATTGGACTGATACCCCGTAATCTTCCATTTTGGTTTTGATGTTCTCTGCATTGATATGAATAGATTGATTCAGACTCCTATAATAGCAAAATAAAAATGTTAGTCAAGTCTCACTGGGGTAAGATCCTCTAGAAATCTAGAATATGGGCCTCCTCTGGAGGAACTGGGCTCTAGAACAGGTCATACTATGTGTCTGATCCTAAAACATGTCATTCAAGGGAAAGGAGTTTAAAATACATATTAGCCATTTTGGAGGGGAAAGAACATTACAATAACATGGAGCCTGGAATTGATGGAGGGAAAGATGAGGAATTCCTTAGGGGTTTGTAAACTGACTCTGAATGTAAGACTCAGATTTTCTTCTAAAGAATTCATTGAACACTAGTGATTGTGTGATCTGACTTATTCAGTATACAGTGTCCTTATCTGAAAAAAGGGAGATTACTCCACTTGCAGTGGGGATACAGTGTGATCACATGGAACAGAGACAGACTTTGGAATCAGAAATACCTGGATTTAAGTCCAGTCTCTGGTACCTACTGGCTGTGATGCCCTGGGCAAGTCACTTAACTTTTTTAGTGCCCTCTAGCAACTCAGTGAGACTACATAAACTACAGAGGAATTGCTCATCTGCATTGGTAGATAGGATTTTCTCTCAGGAGTTTCCTCTACTGAAGAAATCATTAAATCACAGCCCTAGTGCCCCCCAAGTTCCCCAAAACCTACAAATAGGGTTGTTTTCAGGAAAACCTTAAAATGCTACATACATTTGATTTATTATTTTCCCTCGGTAGAATGTAAACTCCTTGAGGGCAGGAACTGTTTTGTTTATATGTTTTCGTGTTCAGCACCTTGCACAAGGGGGTGTATGAGGTGTTTCAGGAGGACTAGCATTTCTGGTGTGACAACTGCTGAGCCATTTTCAAGACTGCTCACCCAACTTTGGGGTCTACCTGATTGACCCAGCTCTTACCTGGGACTCCAAGAACCTGTAGGATGCTGTGCCCTGATATAACCATCCATCTCAGCAGATGGACTAAACTAGTTGGAGGGTAAGTGGCCCTCAAACCTGTCAGTGATTTAGGGAAATGTCTACCCCAAGCATGTGAAGACTTTTCCCATAAGAATGGGCAGATAAGAACAATTTGTTTCAATGGCCATGAAGGAGGCTGAAGTAAGTGCTTAGAGCTTGGTCAGGTGTCAGATACCAAGCACATCCCCTGCGTTCCAGGTCATTGCCAATCATTCTGATTTTTGTCCTATCACTGAAATTCCATGACTCAGGGAGAGAAAGGCTGAGAAAAAAGAGACTTTATGCAACTCTGCCTCACTTAAATCCAATTCATGTGCAAATCAAGTCAAGACATCACCCATGGTATCATTGGTCTTCTTCAAAAAGGAAGAATGGGGACAGCTGGATGGTGCAGTGAATAGAGCACCGGCCTTGGAGTCAGAAGGACCTGAGTTCAAATCCAGACTCAGACACTTGACACACATATTAGCCATGTGACCTTGGGTAAGACAACCCCAATTGCTTTGCTTTCCCCCCTCAAAAAAAAGGAAGAATGAACAACAACAATAACCCAACAGAGTGCCTTGCCCTAAGAAGATCCTTAATACATGGTGTTTTTTTAAAAAGTGAATTGGATTGTATTGACTCAGCTACTGAGAATTTATTGTAGCATAATGGAAATGGGGTTTTAGAGTCACAAGAGGTGAGTGCAATGGCTCTGTGAGCTGGGTCACTTAACCACTCTGTTCTTTTTTCCTCATCTGTAGAATGTGTATATATGCGTATATATGTATGTGTGTATATAACACACAATGCACACACATGCACACGTGTACATACACATACGTATACATGTATGTACACATACTCACATATAAAATTGTGGGCAGTTAAGTGGTACAGAAGATAGATAAACTGTTAGACCTGGAGTCAGAAAGACTCCTCTTCATGAGTTCATATCTGACCTCAGTCGCTTCCTAGCTGTGTGACCCCAGGCAAGTCACTTAACCCTGTTTGCCTCAGTTTCCTCATCTGTAAAATAAGCTGGAGAAGGAAATGGCACAAACCATTTCAGCATCTTTGCCCAGAAAAGTCCAAGTGGGATCATTAAGAATCAGACACGACTGAATAACAAAGACAATCTGTCTGTATCTGTGTGCACATGTATATATACAACATAAATACAAGGTAATTTTCAGCTAGGTGAAGCAGACCTGGAGTCAAGAATCTGGCCTCAGATATTTGTTCAAAATTTATATACTGTTAGTTGACAACATTCAGTTCCACAAGCTTTTTGACCTCAGATATTTCCCAGCTGCATGATCCTGGAAGTGCCTTAACCTTTGCCTCAGTCACCTTATCTAGAAAATGAAGACAATAAAAGCACTTTCCTGCCAGGCTTGTGGTGGAGACACGATGCAGTATTTGTAAAGTGATTTACAAGGCTCGACAGGCTGCATAAACGCTAACAGAATCATCATTTTTGGCTCTTATTGTAAATTCCCAGTAGGGAGAGATCTTGGCATCTGAAGGAGTCAGGAAGGGCCTCAGGTGAGATGTGCCCCCTGAGCAGAGGTTTGAAGGAAACAAGAATATGTCTGTTTTCTAATAATAGTGTACAGTTCTAGAGTATTTACTGTCTGCCAAGCCCTGCGCTTTGTGCTTTACAATTATCATCCCATAAAATCCTTACTACAGCCCTGGGAAGTAGGTGCCATTTTATAGGTGAGGAAACTGAGGCAAAGAGGGTTAAGTGACTTGCTCAGGGTCACACAGCTAGTAAGTGTCTGAGGCTGGATTTGAGCTCAGGAAGATGAGTCTTTCTGACTCCAGGCTGGGCATGCTGTCTGCTGCATCACCTAGCTGCCCCTTGTTTGCCCACAGTTGATATTTTCCCCTTATTATTAGGCTGGGAGCTTCTTGGGAGAAAGGATTTTTTTTTCATTTCTTTGCATCCCCAGTGCTTGGCACATAGAAGGTGCTGACTAAAGATTCATTGACTAGAACACATGCTTGATGTGGGAGTAGTCAGATACATGAGGAACAGCTTGTGCAAAGGCACGGAAATGGGAGATTTGTAGCATCATGTGTGAGGTGCACAGCAAAGAGAACCATTTGGCTGAGCCGTAGAATTCGTAAAGGGGAGTAATATATAACAAAACAAGGCTGCCAAGGGAGATGGGGACCAGGTTGTGAAAAGCTTAAAATGCCAAACAGAACAGCTTCTATTTGATTCTAGAGGAAACAGGGAGCTGCGGGACCTAGTGGAGCAAGGGAATGCCACAGACCTAAGTTTTAGAAAAAAGCACTGTGGTACCAGGGGAAGGTAATATGTAAATAAATGTCAGCTCTTACTTTTATCCGGTTCTTCTGTAGATATCGCTCCCTAGGTGCAGGACTTGAGATAACTGGCCAGATTCTTCATAACCTAGGAACAGTTTTAACTATAACAGAAGCTTCTTCCTTGCTAAGCCCTGACAGAGCAATGGCTCATTTAGGTCCACAAGAGGCATTTATTAAATGTTTTGTAGAAAGTCCTCTGGTCTCACCCTCCCAGAGCAAGGCCCAACTATAGATCACCCCCACAGGGTTCTAGGGCAACCCTGAGGGGTTGGGGTATCAGCTTAAGCCCATTCTGGTGTGTTCCCACTACTGTTAATTATCCATCAGTGACTAGTGTCCCAATTTCATTCAATCAGTTAGCCTTGACTAGTTTTCACAAAAAGAGGTGTTCACTTCTAGGATTTAGCAAGAGCAGAAGTATAAATGTTCTTCCTGTCTCCCAGCACCAAGGAGGCACACTCTCCTCTGTACCATTCATTTTCTGAAGAGAGTAGGCTACGTAGTATTGGTTCCACCAAGTTCATGACCCAATGAAGCATCCCTGCTGGATGAGAACCTACATTAGTCAGGAATAGTCTGGATGCCATAGGTTCCTGCTCATTCCTTAGTGCTGGCCTGGCTTCAAAACCTGGCCTGGTCTCCAATCCCAGATCTCATCACCATTCTCCTTTACTCAAAGCAAGAAAGATAAAGACCTGAGGCCCGTATTCAGACTTCCTGTGGCCCCTGATGAGAGGGCCTCTCTCTTTAAACATTGATTCTCTTCTCTCACCTGTATGCTGCCAGATAGGAAGATATCAGCCCCCAAAGGAGTGATGAATTATGGGTGACTAGCCTTTTGAATGCCTCTTGTTCCGGATATGCACCCAATCTAAAAGATTCCTCTTCATATGTTGCTGGAAGACCATAACCAATTGTAAGCTAATGCCTCTGCATACTCCTAGTCTCCCCAAGACACTTCTATTGTGAATCTAAATGACTTTTCCAAAGTAGGCTCCCTAGGCTCCTCTAGGTGGGAGATTGTATCAGCATTACCCAATTTCACTCTTACTAAATGCTGGCACTTTACTAAGTGCTGAGGACATAAAGAACAGTAGAAATATTGCCTGCTCTCAAAGAGCTCTCATTCTAATAGGGGAGCCAACATCTACATCTAAATGACTAAAATATATACAGTTGCCCTTTCTGCATCATGGGGGTTAGGGGTGCAGTGCCCCACCCCCAAACTCCACCACAATCTGGGAAATCCATGTAAAATTTTTTAGCCCTCCCTTCATACCAGAGAAGAAGTCTGAATTTTTTTCTTTTATGGGGTGCTTACAATGCCTTATTGTAAAATTTGAATTAATTATTGATCATAGTCTCTATGGCATCTGCTGGCCTTCATGTGTCATCTGTGGCTTCTACAAAACTCACCCCAAATTCCTATTTAATTTCTTATGGGGAAAGTTGTGAGGTGGAAGGGATAAGTTTACTGAGGAGATGGAAGGTATGAGAAGGAAAGGCATTGACGGCAGAGAATTGGGAAAGTCCCCTTAGAAAAGGTGGGATTTGAAGCCAAGGAATCTGAGAGGTAGAGGTAAAGAGGGGGTGGCCTGCCAGGCATGGGGGACAGCCAGCAACAAGGCATAGAAAGAAGCAAAGCAGTGTTATATATGAGCAGTAGCAAATAGGCTAGTGTAATTGGACAGGAAAATGTGAAGGAGGCTGAGGAGGTAAGAAGGGGACAGGTCATATGGAGCTTCAAGTGCCAACAGAGGACTTTATATTTGATTTTAGAGACTGGGATTTATTGACTTGGGGTAGGAAGACATGCTTTAGGAAATTAATTTTGATGGCTGAATAGGGGATGTACCAGTGTGAGGTGAGACTTGAGGTGGGGTGGTCAATTGAGTCTCTTTAAGTAATTCAAGGAGCCTAAACTAGGATCCTGGCTGTGTGAATGGAGCATAAGGGGACATGCAAGAGAGAAGATGGAAGAGATAGAAATTTAATTAAAATCTCATTAATATAGATTTATCTAATATTGTTGTAATAGCTTAGTAAATAGAAAGGATCTTGGAGATCAATTAATCCATCCCCTCAGATGAGGAAACTTGAGCTCCAGAGAAACTGACTTGGCCAAGGTCACACCTAGAAACAGTTGGCTGAACCTAGAGTCAAAGCTGGTGCATAAACAGGGTCTGCTTGGCTCTTTTCACTGTGGGATGTGCTGCTGCTCAGCATAACAAAAGGATTCATACAGTCCTTTGGAAATTATCAACACTGGACTTTGGCTTGTGCTATAAATGCATTTCAACAGCCTGTGAGTGTGGCCAAGGTGCATCTCAGATGCAACTTAAGCGATAATAGGAATATAAAATGGTCCTGTTAATGACCTGTGATCCCATTTCAGATGTGGCTTTTCTCAGCCTGCTGAGGGCAGCCATGTTCATCCGTGCTTATATGAGCCCCACGTCCTGACGCCATAATTATCTCCAAAATGTCTTTGTTTTATCACTCCTATCATTTCAACACCTGTGCCCTGGCTTTTGTGTGGGTACTTTAGGAGCAGGAAATGACTGCTTTGTCTTTAAAATGGGATAGAAAAAAAATAAATGAAAATCCTGACAGTTCCTGCTGACTGTCCAAATGGCTCTGCCATAAAGACTTGTTCAAACAAAAATATGTTGCTCTTTGAGCAGTCTGGTTTTCAGGATACCTAGACTACACAGCTTAATGGGCTAAGAAGGCCTTAAAGTGGTCGAGACACTTGGGAGGGTTTAAAAATCAGCCTTTCCAAAGTTCTCTCTAGCTTTTTGTTTGTTTTATTTTGTTTTTCTTGGCAAATGTGGCCTGGATAAAGGAGAGTCAGTTATTTAAGTGGGGTGGTTCTACCTATTTTCTCTTCCCTATGTGTTTCATGCAGTATACTATATTAGGCACCGTCTTTTGCCTTTCTTTGTGCCCTCAGTGCTTAGCACAGTGCCAAGAACACAGTTGGTGCTTAATAAATGCTTGTTCACTGACTAACATTTTCTGTTGTCTTGGCTGTGTGACCTTGGGCAGCTAACTCACGGCAACTCTCTATGTTAGATTCCTTATCGGCCAGAGGAGGGTAGCAACATCTCTTAAACCTTCCTCTTACGTGAGAAGTAAATCAATAAACATTAAGCTGTCAATCAAGAAACATTTATTAAGTACCTATGGTGTATCAGGCACTGGAGATGCAAAGAAAGGTAAAGACAGGCCATACTGTCTAGGAATTCACAATCTAATGGGGAAAATGTTTTGAAAAGGATGCAAGCTAGGTGGCTCAGTGAATAGAGTACTGGCCCTGGAGTCAGGAGGACCTGAGTTCAAATCCAGCCTCAGACACTTAACACTTACTAGCTGTGCGACCTTGGGCAAGTCACTTAACCTGCCTTTCCCCCCTCCAAAAAAAAAAAAAGATGAAAGAGTATCTAAACAGGAGTTTTCATTTTTTGTAGTGCCTAAGCAAGCAGTGTCTCAAGGTCTAGCTCCTCAGTCTTTCTTCAGAGGCCTATTGAGACTATAGGGGATAAGGGGATAGGGCAGGAGGATCCTCTAGAGGTCCCTTGTCTTGACTGGAGACATGGAGCCTCCTGGCATCCAGGCCAGTCAAGGGTTGATCCCCGGCGCTGTAGTTTGAGCTGCTTTCTGACCTCATGGAATCTTGCTCAAGAAGCACGTTACCCTTCTTCAATCAGGTTTGAGTTCTCGGTATCAGGTTGGGTTGGGGTGAATCCGTTTCCCTCTCCCTACCTCTGTACTTGAGTCCTGTGCTTTCCTCCTTCCTCAACACCCCCTATAGAAGAGCAGTGGTACTTGGGGCCCCTTGTCTTTCTTTGGGGTCATTTAGGTGGGGTTATTAAAATCATCTGGAGCTGTTCTCCGTGACACCTGGTATAGTCAGTCAACAAACATTTACTAAATACTTTCTAATATAACCTGTGAGATCTGAAATTAACTGAGCTTCAGAGCATAGCAGTTTATTAAGCAATATGTACCAATTGTGTAACGAATCAGGACCAGGCCTCCTCAGCTTGTCCCTGGACCCCGATTACAGGGGGACACAGATTTTCATGCATTATGCCAACCAACAAACAGTCTTAGTTCCAAAAGATTTGGGTAGATTATTTTACTATAGTTTACTATTTTACTACTATTTACTATTTTACAAAAAGATTATTTTACTATAACAGAGGGCAGAAAGAAATGCGTGCCGAGCCCCTTTTGTATGGAATATAAAGGAGACCAGCTGACCACATTGTCTATTAAAAGCAAACAGTTAACTGGATATAAACCAGGAGGCAGCTAGGTGGTTCAGTGGATAGGATGCTGGGCCTACAGTCAGGAAGACCTGAGTTCAAATCTAGACTCGGGCACCTACTAGCTGTGTGACCCTAGGCAAGTCACTTTACCCTGTTTGTCTTAGTTTCCTCATCTGTAAAACAAGATGGAGAAGGAAATGGCCAACCACTCCAGTATCTTTGCCAAGAAAGCTCCAAATGGGTCATGAAGAGTGAGACACTACTGAAAAACTACTGGAAAACCAGGATACCTAATTAGGTAATCTGGTTTCTAATTGGAGGAAAGATTAGGAACTTTATGCGTTGGGAGGGGGAAGAGTGAACAGGTGCAGTTCCCTGAAATCAGAAGAAGAGATACCTCATTCCTCCCAAGTGTATGCGAACAATCAAAGGAACATGGAGATGGTGAGCAATTGACCAGTACAGGGCTGGTTTTAAGTTAAGACATATGGGTTGCTTGAGATGTATAATTGTGCAAAAACTTGTTGCATCAGTCTTTGGGTCTGACTGGGTTTCTGGTCAACATTACCTAGGTCCTTAGTTAAGGGTCTTTTGGTAGCAGGTAGAGGCGGTCCGGCTTTCTAGCCACGCTGGGCTAGGTTCAAACAATGCAATAAAGTTTTTTCATAATTCCCACAATTGAATAAAGTTTTCTCACAAGACAGAGATTAGACTAAACTTATCATTGAATAGAAAGGTAACTGAGCTAGACCCAAAATTGAGTCACAAAATGGAGTCATTGTGGTTCACCCAGTTCCCACACTATATTCCATGTGTCCTGGAGGTTTGGAGCATGTCCAGATGCACTTTGCAAAGAGTGGGGATTCAAAGGAAGGCCAAGGCATTCACGTTATAATGAGAGAAACAGACATAACCAGTTATATACACACATACATAAAGTATATGTGTAAGATATATATTTATATTTGTCTGTACGCGAATATGCATATATACATATACATACATAGATACATGCCTACGTACATGAATATATATGTATATGTACCTGTTGTTGTGTAGTCATTTCATTTGTGTCCAGCTCTCTTTTATTTATTTGGGGTTTTCTTGGCAAAGATAATGGAATACTTTACCATTTCCTTTTCTAGCTCATTTTATAGGTAGAGAGCCGAGGCAAACAAGGTTAAGTGACTTGCCCAGGGTCACACAACTACTAAGTGTCTAAGGACAGATTTGCACTCAGGAAAATGAGTCTTCCTGACTCCAGGCCCAATGCTCTGTTCACTGTGCCATCTAACTGCCCCATCTATGCATGTATGCATGCATGCATGTATGTATATGATAGCAGGGAGAACATCCCAGCCATGGTGGAGCAGCCAGTTACAAAGACAGCCTGTTGTATTTGAGGAATTGGAAGAAGACCAGTCTAGCAGGATTATTGTGTTGACTAGTAGATGTAAAAAGACTGGAAAGGTAGGAAGGGTTGGATTATGATGGGTTTTAAATGCCAAACAAAAGACTTTGTGGTTGACCTGGGAGGTAATAAGAGAGTTTACAGGAATTCCCAGAGTGGCCAATACTCCCCTGGGGGGTGGTGGTGCTGGAATGATCCATGGGGGGTAGTAGTTTGAAATGATGCGAATTTTTTAAAAAGTTAAAAGGTTAAAGAAAGCAGATTTCCAGGGAAGAGATGAGTAATTTTTTGGGGGGGAGACAGTAGGCTGGGAACCTCTGCTTAGAATTTCTTGAGTTTGAGATACTCTTACTCAGTGGTCTGATCTAAGCTTTAGCAAAACCACTCAGACAGCTGAGCTAAGGATGAACTGGAATGGAGAGAGGCTTGAGGCAGAGAGTTCAGTTAGTAGACCATTGCAAGAGTTTCAGCAAAGGTGATGAGAATGTAAATGACTGTGTTAGTGAAGAGAAAGGTACATATATAAGAGATGGTATAAAGCTAGAAACACAGAGTAGTGGAGGGAGTAGCAGAGAACCAAGGACCCTACCAGTGTTGCTGCCTTCCAGGAAGGAGAAAACATAACACTCTAGTTAGAAAAAGGGAGTAGTTTCCTACAAATACATTAAAAATAAGATACAAGAATGCTGAGGTGAGTAAAAGATTGATCAGATTTTGTGGTGGGAAACATCTGCTCATTGAGGGATCATCCTGGAGAAAGGGAGTTTGGAGCAGAGTGTAGAAGGAATTGGAAAGAGCGGTGGAAGGGGAGAGGGTGTAGAAAGGGGGATGTAAAGTAGCATCATGCAATGGGTAGAGCCAAGGGCTGGGTTGTACTTGGATATCTGCAGCCAGAAAACTTTGAGCAAATAATTTATCTTTAAATTTTAGTTTTAGTATCTGTAAAATGGGGGTAGTACCTGCCTTTCTAAACTCATAGGACAGTCAGCCCTATGAGTATTAAATGCTTAGTATGTGCTAAGTGCTAGGGACACAGAGAAAGGCAACAGCCAGCCCACATCCTTAAGGAGCTCACAGTCTAATGGGGGAGGCAACGTGCAATCCGCTATGGACAAACCAGATATATAGAGGTCACCCACTGCCTCCTGGGCTACCACCAGTCATCTTAACTTTTGTCTTGCCCCTGGACCTCAGTAACTCTGGAGGAGACAGTGAGGCTGACAACGTTGTGTAACTCAGTCTCACTTCAATCAAATCTGATTCATGCACAAGACAGACTTCATGATGACATTCGGTCTGCTTGAGAATGAAGGATGAACAACAACAGGATAAACTGACAATCTTCTCAGAGGGAGGGAACTATAATTAAGGAGGAATGGAAAAGGCTTCTTGTAGAAAGTGGGACTTTACTTGAAACTCAAAGTAAGTCCCAGAAATCAGGAAGTAAAAATGGGAAGGGACAGAATTCTGTACACGAGGGACAAGCCAGTGAAAACGCTCAGAGTTGGAGATGGGGTGACTTATACTAAGGAACAGCAATAGGACCAATGTTGCCAAATCATAGAGTATGTGTATGGGGGGAAATAATGTAAAAAGATTCTAATCTAAATCTAATTCTAAAGGTAGGAAGGTGCCAAGTTATGAAGGGCTTTAAAATCCAAACAGAGGATCTTATATTATATCCTGGAGGTAATGGAGGACCCTGAAGTTTGTTGAATTTGAAGGAATGGTGTGGTCAGACCTGCTTTTGGAGTGGGGAGAGACTGGAGTTCAGTGCTATGTCAAAAGACACAAGTAGGCATATACAAGAGATGTCAAGAAGGTAGAAATAACACAGCTTGGCAACAGATTGGATGTAAGGGACAGGGGAGTGTGTACAGTTGAAGTTGACACCCAATTTGTGAGCCTGGGTCACTGGGAGGATGGAGGTACTCTTAAGAGTGATGGAGAAGCTAGAAAGAAGGGAGAGTTTGAGAGGGGAGATGAATTAAATTTTAGACATGCCAAGTTTTAAATATCTAAGACGTCCAGTTTAAGATGTCCAATAGGTAATTGGTGATGTGAGACTGAAGGTCAAGAGAGAGGCTAGGGCTAGACAAGTACATCTGAGAATCACCTGTATTGAAATGATAGTTGAATCAAAATAATATGGAGGAAGAAGACAAGGGGACCCAGGACCAAGTCTTGGGGGACACCCAGGATTAGAAGATGTCACCTTGATGAGTCGTCCGCGAAGGTGACTTGAAGACCAGTGAGATGGGAAGGAAGAACATCCAGAGGAAACAGTATCATAAAAACGTAAAGAATGTCAAAGGGAAGAGGGCTATTGATAGTATTAATGACTGCAAAGGTGAAGAAGGATGAAGACTGAGAAAAGGCCACTAGATTTATCAAGTCAGAGATCATTAGTAACTTTGGAGAGAGCAGTTTTGGTTAAAAGCTGAGATCAGAAGACAGATTCCAGAGAGTTAAAAGAGTGTGAGAGGAGAAGAAGTAGAAGTATCACTTAATGGTCTTCTCAAGGAGTTCAGCCACTGAAGGGAAGAGAGATATAGGGCAATAGATGGTAGGGATGGAGGGATCGAGGAAGGATTTTTGAGGATGGGAGAGACAGATATGTTTGTAGGAAATAGGGAAGCAACCAGCAGAGAGGGAGAGATGGAAGATTAGTGAGACAGTAGAGATGATAAGGATGGCCATGGCAGGACAGGATAGGATGGAATGGGAGAGATGGTCTGTCTTGTCAAAGAGTCAGTCAGCAAAAATGTATTGAACACACACCATGGGCCAAGCACTATGCTAAGCTCTGAATGAAGGAGGGCCACCTCTTCTTGTGAGACCTGCTGTCTTAACCACTTGTAGGAAAAGACACTAAGGAAAGGCATCTAAGTGATTTGAGATGAGGAGAAAGATAGAAGAGCACCCTCTAGGTGAACAGCCTCAAATTTTTCAGTGAAAGATGAGTCAGAATTCTCAGCTGAGATGGTGTAGGGAGTGAGGGTATGAGCAGGAGGCATGGGTGGGGATGAACAGGTTTAGAAAAGGCTCTTTGGTGAATAGGATAGTGAATGGAATTGTGGGGTATAAAATGAGATGACATGAAAGCACTTGAAAACAGTATCAGGAAAAGATATGGTATTACTACTATTACTTTCTTTTCTGAAAAATGTCAGCAAAGAAAATACATCCCAATGGACTTCCTGTTGCTGGTGCATGGTGGCACCCCGCTCTATGTTTGGCAATAAGGTTTGCCTGAGATTATGCCTGAGCTCAGATGTGAAGGAGGAGGGAGGAATGCATCTCTGGCAAGGCAATTAGCAAAGAAGAGGGACGGGAGAAAGAAAATGCTGCCTTTAGGGAACAGTGAGTAGGTGAGTCTGGTGGGGATGCAGTGTGTGAAGAGAAGCAATATTCAAGAAGACTGCAAAGGAAACTGGAACCAGCCGCTGGAGGGCTTTTGATGTCAAGCTGAGAGGTTTGTATTTTATCCCAGAAGGAATGGAAAGCCATTGAAGTTTCTTGAAGAGGGGAGTGGCATGATCAGACTTGTGCTTAGGGAAGATCTCAAGGTTCCTCCTGACTCCAAAGTCCACTCTATTTGTTGTAATTTTGGGTCTGAGATAGGTAATCCAGAATCACCAATGGATTCTGGGTTCCTAGGGAACTAACCCCTAAAGGTCTATTATATTTTTTCTTTGCTTATTGCCTCCCCTAGGTTTACCCCAGGAATATAATAGCTTCTTTCTTGTTTTCCCCAAGAATAGATAAAAGGGTTCCCTAACTCTCCTACAAGCATTTAGGTTTACACCTGCCAGTCAGGTATAGAACATCTGTATTTCATCCTACATAAAATTATTGGAGCCTCTTGTACAGGTACGGTAATGGAGAAAGCACTCAAATAGCTCCTACGGAAGCCTCTATGGAAGGAAGGTGAACTAGGTTTTGCTGTTGGATGACCCTTTAATTTTCTTTCCTACACAGTCCTAGCCAGTCTCCTTAGGACTCACAGTGCCACCTTGTGGTTCAGATTTCTCCTGGAAGGTAAATTTCCTTTAAGGACAACTGAATAACCAGCCCTGTGCCTATTGGACTTGTATTGTTGTATTGTCCCAAGAAGGATGCTCTTCAAGAACTATGAGGACAATCCTCTTCTCTCTCCATGAACAACAAATCAAGATTCTCTCTGTCTCTGTCTCTTTTTCTGTCTCTGTCTCTCTCCCTCTCTCCACATCTCTCCCACCTCTCCCAACTCTCTTCTCCCCTCCCCTCCTCTCCCCTTCTCTCACCTCTTCTCTTCTCTTCTCTTCTCTTCTCTTCTCTTCTCTTCTCTTCTCTTCTCTTCTCTTCTCTTCTCTTCTCTTCTCTTCTCTTCTCTTCTCCCCTCTTCTCTTCTCCCCTCTTCTCTTCTCCCCTCTTCTCTTCTCTTCGTTTCTATCTTTGTCTTTGCATGTCTGTCTGTCTGTCTGTCTGTCTGTCTGTCTGTCTCTCTCTCTCACACACACACACACACACACACACATCCTCCTCCTTCTCTCTAGAAGTTCCAGTCCTGGAACTCTTGAATTTGGAAGTTACACATGAAGCAACTCCCAAAGCTTCTCTGGGTCGAAGACTAAGATTCTGGTATGCTATTGCCTGAGGAATTTAAAATCTCCACTCTTCTACATAAAAGCTGGGGTTCAAGGTCCCTAAACTGACCTCTTGGACTGTCTGCAAGCAAATCTGATTTGAAATGTATTTTTAAAATTAAATTTTATTTTCATTTGCAAATTCTCTGCCCACCTCCCCCCTTCTCTACTCATTGAGAAAGCAAGAAAAACAAAATTTGTGACAAATATGTATATTCATGCAAAATAAAACTCTGCACCAATCCTGTCGGGAAGGAAGGAAGAAAGGAAGGATAGAAAGAAAGAAACAATGAAAGAAAGAAGAGAAAAGAAAAGAAAAGAAAATTAAAGATGCTTCAGTCTGCACTCTTGAGTCCATCAGTTCTCTCTATATGGAGGTGGATAGCATTTTTCATTGAGAGTCCTTTGGAACTGTGATTGATCATTGTTTTGATAAGAGTCAAGTCATTCAAAGTTATCTTTAAATGTTGCTATTATTAATACACATTATTTTCCTGGTTCTGCTTTTAATTTGCATCAGTTCACACAAGTCTTATCAGGTTTTTCTGAAATGATCCTTTTGATCATTTCTTATAGCACCATAGTATTCCATCACATACCATAACTTGTTCAGTCATTCCATAATTGAAGAGCATCCTCTCAGTTTCTAATTCTTTGCCACTAGAAAAAGAATTGCTACAAATAGTTTTGTGCATATGAACACCTTTCTTCTTCACTTTGATTTCTTATGGGGTCTGAAAGAACTAATGGTATTTCCGGGTATATTTCTGCTGCAAGCTGCCATTGACTGTCCATGGTGGAGGGGGGGGTGGAGGTGGGGGTTGAAAACAGTATATGCATTTAGCTTCTCTCGTTCATTTGATTTCTGAAGTAGTGTTGGGTCTAAACTAGAGGAAGATCAATACTAGCCCAATGTAACATATAAGAAAAGAAATTTTTGAAGTAGTTTATGGCCAATCTGTATGCTCCACTGTATCTTTGAAGCTGCCTGTCACTGTTGGATAAAGTTCAGAAAAGAAGCTGGCTTAGGGAGTGGGCATTTAAAGCCACATCTGAGTATAGAATATCACGCAGTGAATGAAACACAAGATATGTGTAACCGGTACAATCTGCTGAAGTCTTCGAAGATCTTAGTCTTATTTGGAATGTTTATTACACCCACATTCCAACTCTTCTAATTTTACTTCCTTAACTGGCAATTAGCAACCAAAAGCAACTCAGCTGTTACATTCAAGAACTGGCTTTTTTTTTTCTTAAACATACATAAATCTGTGAAAGCCTCAATTCTCCTATGACTCTTGCCCATGGAATATAGAATCTGTGATTAGAAAAGTTATCTGTCACCATTCTCTCAAATGTTGGTTTCTAGGGCCAAGAATGCGATGAAACATTTTCTGCGCGTATTTGCATTTGTTTTGCCAAGAATATTTGTCTGAGCTCTGAAATGCCATGGTGATGAGCACCATAGAAACAGATACATGAGATGATTCGTAAGTGGTGACTTGGTTAGAGACCAAAAATCAAATACTTTTTTTTCTTGAATACTGTTGATAGTTTGCATGGCAATTGCTAAAGACATCACTGGCATCTGATGGAGACTATCAGTCTTATCAATGTGTGTATTTCCTTCAGCAGTGCAGATTGCATCCCATCCACACCAACTCATCCTGGTTCAACCCCCTTAGCATTTTTATCCTTTTATCCAAAGCAAGAATAAGGAATGAGAAGGACTTGTTTCCCTATGGACTTAGATGAATGTTACACTCTGAGCCTTTAGGATGATGGGTAACCATTGACACTACTAATTAATGCCATTTCTCTTTACATTTTGGTAAAAGAAATGAATCTTTTCCTTTCTCATTCATACTTATTAGATATTCAATAATGATTCCTCATTTAATTGACATCCATCTATGTATTGGCTATAGAAATTCAATTCAACTCAGCAAGCAATTATTATACAGCTATGATGCCACAGGATACAAAGAGTAAAACAGTCCCTTTCTTTAAGGAACTTCCATTCTGATTAGTTATTCCATTCAAATTAACTTTCTAGAAAACTCTTGTTTTATTCTTCAAGCACAAAAATGGAAAATCTTAAACATTTTTATGGAAATTACTTTGAAATGTGACTAATTTTCTGTGTTTTAAAAATCAATCAACAGGGCAGCTAGGTGGAACAGTGAATAGAGCACCAGCCCTGGAGTCAGGAGGACCAGAGTTCAAATCTGGCCTCAGACATTTGACACACTTACTAGCTGTGTGACCTTGGGCAAGTCACTTAACCCCAATTGCCCTGTACTATCTCCTCCAAAAAGCAAAAAAAGAAGAAAAAATCAACAGGAATTTATTCTGTGCCTATTATATGATGCAAAGACAAAACTCACAAAGTTGCCTTCTCTCAGGGAGCATACCTTCTAGGGAAGGAGATAGTATGTACAGATAATATCTCTAGCTGACAGCAATGGGTTCCTCATCAGGCAGAAATTCTTCCCTGCCTTCTTAAACAGAGTATCTCAAGCATAATTTATCTGTTCTTGCCTTAGGATTATCATATAAAAATCAATTATTATACAGTAACATTGCCCTTGGGAACTATTCAGATTTATAGAGGATTTTGCTACTCTCTTACTTGGCACTCAAAGCATTCAAGCTTTCATGCTTTTTTTAGTTCCTGTTTGTTTGTTTTTAAAATAACTTTTCTGTCTCTTTCCTCACTATTTAGCTGTCATGTTCCCTATCTATAGCAATCTCCTTTAACCTGTAGACTTGGGAAGCCTGATAACCAAGTTTATGATTATTATGTCTAAAAATGCAACAGAACAGAGCTAAATTTGTATAAAAAAGCCACTCCCCAGTTGATAAATGATCAAAGGATATGAATAGTCACATGGTAGAAGAAATCAAAGCTATTAATAGTCACATGAAAAATTACTCTAAATAACTACTGATTACAGTTGAAATGTAAATTAAAACAACTCTTGAGGTGCCACCTCACAACTATCAAACTGGCTAACATGACAGAAAAAGAAAATAACAAATACTGGAGGGGATGTAGAAAAATTGGGACAGTAACACATTGTTGGTAGAGTTGTGAACTACTCCAACCATTCTGTAGAACAAATTGGAGCTATGCCCAAAGGACAATCAAACTGTGCATACCCTTTGACCCTACTACTAGGTCCAAAGAAATCAAATGAAAGGAAAAAGGACCTGTTTGTACAAAAATATTTATAGCAGCTCATTTTGTTGTAGCAAAGAATTGGAAATTGAGGGGCTGTCCATGGTTGAAAAAGTTGTGATGGAATATGATTGTGCTATAAGAAATGATGAGTGGCATGGTTTCAGAAAAACCTGGGAAGACTTATAGGAACTGACGAAATGTGAAGTGAGCAAAACCAGGAGAACGTTGTATACGGCAACAGTAATATTGTAAGGACAGTCAACATTAAATGACTGCCCCAAATGGGCATGAAGAATTAGACATGACTGAACAGCAACAACAGTGTGCTAGGCATTGTGCTTGGTGCTAGGGATAAAAAAAAAGAAAAAGAAAAAGGCAGCCCCTTGCCCTCAAGGAGCTCACAGTCTATTGGGGGTAGCAACAAGCCAACAGATCCTGCAAGCTGTATGCAGGATACATAGGAGATGGTTACAAGAGGGCAGGCACTAGAATTAAGAGGGGCTGGAGAAGAGATCTTAGCTGGGACTTACAAGAATCCAAGGAAGCTGGTAGACTGAGATGAAGAGACAGAACATTTCAGGAATGGGATATAGCCGGGGAAATGCCCTGAGCATGTTACCACCTGTAAGATGAGGGGGGGGTTGTGCTAGATACTAAGGTCTAAGGTCTGCATAAAATAGAACTAGGATTCATATCAAATTTTAAGATATGCCAAGAACTTTCCAAACATTCTCTCACTTGACCCTCACAACAATCCCATGAGGCAAGTGCTATTATTATCTTCATTATAATGATGAGGAAGCTGAAGTAGACAGTAACTTCTAAGTAACTTTGCCCATGGGCACGCAGCTAGTAAATGCCTGAGGCTGGATTTGAACTCAGAACATCCCGGTTCTAGGTCCCTCTAGATCCACACATAAATGTTGCGCTAAATTATTTTCCTAAATATGTTTAATATGATCCTACTTGTATATCCTATATCAGATTACATGCCATCTTGGGGAGAGTGGAGGGAGGGGGGAAAATTTAGAACTCAAAATATTATAAAAGTGAACCTTGAAGGGCAGCTAGGTAGTGTAGTGAATAGAGCACTGGCTCTGGAGTCAGGAGGACCTGATTTCAAATCCAGCTTCAGATACTTGACGCTTGCTGTGTGACCTTGGGCAAGTCACTTAACACCAATTGCCTTGCCTTTCCCCCCTCCAAAAAAAAGGAATGTTGAAAACTAAAAATAAATAAATGAAATTTTAAAAATTAAAAAAAGAAAGGAAAAAAGAAATTATCTTCCCAAATCACTAGTTGGATTATGTCATTCTCTGACTCTACTGACTTCGATAGCTTTCTGTTACATATAGAAGAAAATATAAACTCTTTGGTTGCATTTAAAGACCTTCACTACCTCTCCCCAATTTATTTTTCCAACCTTATACATTACTCTCATTCCCACACTCTATGGTCCTTCCAAACTGTTCTTGCTGTTTTTCTATCTACCCTATTTCTGCCTCTGTTATCTACTGTCCCATATGCCTGGAATACCCTTTCTCCTGGTCTCCACCTCTTAGAATTCCCTGGGTTTTCTTTTTCAAGGTTCAGTACAAGCATTACCTTCTCCAGGAAACACTCCCTGATTCACTCTCATTTATGGCTTCTCTCCCTCCCACAATTACCTTTTTTATGCATTCTGTATATATTTGTTTATGTATCTGTTGTCTGTCTTGATAGTATGTAAAGTCCTTGAGGACACGGACTGTTTAGTTTTTATCTTTGCATTTCCAGTGCCTGTAGCTTGGAGCCTGACACTTTATAGAGGCTTTAAACATACATGTTGACTGTAAATTGCAGAGCACTGTGCCAAATGTTATGGGAACTAGAAAGGTTAGATAAGACCCTGCCTTCCCTTATTGTCTCATAGGGAGATACAGCATTTACAAAAGTAACTAGAAGGCTCATCAGTACATGATAAGTGAATTCGAAAGGTGTGATATCTGTTGTGGAAATTTCCATGGAGGGAATATATCTACCCACCATGAGCTCTGTAAGTCTGAGGGGGGGAATGGTGTCAAAAAGCAAGAAGCTGGACTGAAAGGAAATTTATTCGTGCATGGAGGAGGATTGTGTGGGCTGATAACATCTTCAACTTCTTAGGGTAGAGATTGGGTTTTTATAGTTTTTTAAGCTTGATTAGAGTACACAACCAAAACGTGGTCTGCCAAAGGAAGTTGGGAAGCTTGCAATCCTTGGGATCACAGATGTTACTAAAGACCAGGTGTGTTCCCATGGAAAATGCATTTCTCAGTGGTTAGTCTTAGCAGAATTCCCTGAGATAAGACATCTCTAAGATGGTGGAGACAGCTCTTTAAAGTAGAATCACTCTTACTTATATTGTTGCTGCGAATTGAGAAGGAAGTAAGGTACAACTCTCCCCACTCAGCTGTTTTCCTTGCTCACAGAGGTTACTTTATCTGAAGAAAATCTATTTCCCCAAAACTCACAATACTCAGGTACATCTGTCTCCTCCACTGACTCAAGGAATGGGAAAAAGTAATACTGAAGGAATCCGGAAAGGTTTCTTATAGTAAGCAGCCTCGGAGCTGAATTTTAAAAGATAGGCAAACTTTCAGCAGCCAGAGAGTTAGGGAAGGTATTACAAAGCATAGGGAACAGCATGATGAAAGACACTGAAATGGGAAAATATAGGGTATGTATAGATGATGGCAAATTGTCCAGACTAGCAGAAGGATAGAAGTTGTATTAGAAAGTGCAGTTTCCTTTTTAAATGAGCTTAATAACTACTCAGCTCACAGATTTGTTGAAAAAATGAAATGAGATAACACATTTGAGAGTGGCCAATCATTATTACTGCCCTCTTCCAATTTAATGATCTGCTAATAGCAATATTCTTCCAGGAAAGCCATTAGAATGGGAAACTACTTCTATTAGTCAGTCTCAGTTCATTACAGTTTACATTTTAAGTTATTGGGAGAGGCATGTGCAAGTGTGTATATATTGGCCTCTATGCCTATCAGTGAACCTGCAATTCACCTAGACACAGCTCAGTGGACAGATCCCTAGTTTGAACCCAATTAGTGAGTATGTAAGTCATCCAACCCTCACTCTTTCATAGAATGTTAAATTGTATTTTTGGTGGGAGAAGGGGAGCCAGGGATTGCCTTTCTTGCAGCCCCATCTACAGGACCCATAGGGTATAAACCCTTGGCCTTATTTTAGGTGCAGGTCTGCTCATTCGTCATCGTTTATATATCACCTGCTATAGTCAGGCACTACGTTAAATACTTTACAATATTATCCCCTGTGCTCTTCATAACAACCTGGGAGGTAGGTACTATTATTATCCCCGGTTTTGCTGTTGTGCAATCATTTCAGTCATGTCTGATTCTTCATGACTTCATTTGGAGTTTTCTTGGCTTGGATACTGGGGTAGTTTTCCATTCCCTTTTCCAGCTCATTTTCCAGATGAGGAAACTGAGGCAGAGTTAAGTGATTTACCCAAGGTCACACAGCTAGTAAGTGTCTGAGGCACAATCTGAATTCAGCAAGATGAGTCTTCCTGATTCCAGACCCAGCACTGTATTCACTGTGCCCCACCTAGCCTTAACCCCATTTTACAGTTGAGAAAACTGAGACAAGCAGCAGTTAAGTGACATGTCCAGGAAAACACAGTGTAAAGCCAATTATGACAGCTCTCCTGAGGACTGTTGCTGTGAATAACTTTAAGGGTCTAATCACATAGTAGAATGACCTCTATTTATTCAGAATAAAGTATACATTCAAGAAATTAAAGCATAACATCCACAGCAACATAACATAATAACTTATTACTAAGGTGACCACATAGTCTTAAACAAAATATATCATTCAGTATATCTTATAGTCATCTTTAAGAGGTAGCAGAAAATACAGACACCATTCACCCCTAAGTCACAGTAAGT
>CM053599.1:166264789-166284637 GCA_028646575.1 Pseudocheirus occidentalis | reverse complement strand
TTTTTCTCTCTCTCTGTCTGTCTCTGTCTGTCTCTGTCTCTCTCCCTGTCTCTCTCTCTCTGAATTTTGATTACAAAGAATAGCTTGCTAGGTGGGGAAAAGGGAAGGGAAAGGATGTGTTTTAAAAACAAGATATCAAAAAATTAAAATAAAAATGCTAACTGAATTGAGGAGGCTGGGTCTGATGATTTGTAATAATAATGACAATAAAAATAATAGCTAATATTTTGATTAACACTTACTATGTGCCTGGCACTGTGCTAAGTGTTTAACAATTATTATTTCATTTGATCCATATAACAATCCTGGGAGGTAGGTTATTTTACAAATGAGGAAACCAAGGTAACTGGAAGTTGTTTAAGGACATACTAACTTTAGAAGAAATTAACCTGCCCCTTTTGAGCATTGGAGGACAGAGCAGCTTGGAAGGGGCCTGAGCTCAGATAGTCTTGTGATCTCCTGCTGGCTACATCCTCTCATTTAGGGAAGCACCTCCCCTGCCTCTCAGAGGCTGCTCTTTTCTCTGAAGTGTGGTACCCCATTCACCCACCGTCTCTGTGTTTTTAAATTCATGTTTTCAGCTTTTGATTCAGCAGGATAACTTGAAGGTGACAGCAGGTTTCTGCGGGGAATGAGGCAAGGGAGCAGGGATGATTTCAGAACTTGTCAAGGATGAAGTCAGATCAGGAGGGGCAGCATGAGGAAGTGTGACCATACACTCCAGCTGGAGTCAGAAGGTCTGGGTTTGAATCATGCCCATGAGCCCACATTTCAGAGAAATCTATCACCTCACATTCTAAGTGGTCTGTTTTCCTATTTGTCTTTTTGTAAAAAATTCATCTTTGAGAGCTCTCATTTCCAAACTTATTTTTCACTGTTTCTCTGACTGATCTTCTAAACCATTTGGGAAATGTTTGTGGTTGTTCCATTATGGAGAGAGGAAGGAGGGAGTCGTGGTTGCTCCTTCTTTTCCTCCATGCTCCACCATTTTCTTTCTTTTATTTGTACAAAAAAAGTAAAGGCTAATGCCCTGGAAAGAAAAACCTAGTTTCAGAGTCACATGAGGGTTTTTGTTCTGAAGGACAGAAGTTTGTATTTTGTAGCTTTCTCCCCAGGGGACTCAACACCAGTAATCTTGGGTTTGCCTCTTTAGGGCAAGTGTAGTAGGGTCAGTGGTTCTGGCAACCTTGGAACCTGGCAAGAAGATAAAATGCTTAATCAGACGTCCCACCAAATGGGGCTGGTGGACTTGGTAGCCTTGGCAACTGTACATTTGGTTGTGACTTTGGGGGCAGCATATTGGATATATTTGAATATTTAAATTTAATGATCTTGAGCCTGAGGACCTTCATAGTACTAGAATTAGAATCAGGAAAATCTGGGTTCAAATCCAACCTTGGAGCCTTAGTAGGTGAATACTTCTCAGCAAATCTTGGTGCTGAAGCTTCCTTGTCTATAAAATGAGGTGATAAAGGATGAAAATATATGGAGGAAAACAGGGGAGCATCTCTCCTCCCCCCAACTCATATACACACACAGTCCATTTGGTGGATTCGGGAGCCACTTGTAATATTTTGACTCAACTTTGAAGTACTTAGTGCCTCGGGATGATTCAGCAGACCTTGATTCCCTCCCCCCCAATAGCAGTCTCAGTTCCATAGCGCATCACATATAAGTCTGTATGAATGTCTTGTTCTCTTCCTCTCTTTATCCCCTATTTCTTTCTGTCTCTCCATTTCTCTCTGTCTCTGTCTCCATCTCTCTGTCTTTGTCTCTCCTCTCTGTCTCTGTCTCTCTGTCTTTCTGTCTCTGTCTCTCTCTGTTTCTCTGTCTCTCTCTGTCTCTCCCTGCCTCTCTCTGTCTCTCTGTCTCTCTGTCTCTCTGTCTGTCTCTCTGTCTCTCTCTCTGTCTCTCTCTCTGTCTCTGTCTGTCTCTCTGTCTCTGTCTGTCTGTCTCTCTCTCTGTCTGTCTCTCTCTCTGTCTCTCTGTCTCTCTCTCTCTCCCCCTCTCATCATTTGTGAACTTCAGCGCATTCTATAGAAAGGACTGGGACCTGGATCTGCAATTTCACTGAGATAGGGAATTCCTGAGAAAACTCCTTCTATGGTTGCAGTTCATTGTGTTTCCCTATGCTCATGGCATTGGAGAATTGCCTAGATCAGTGGTTCTCAACCTTCCTAATACCACAACCCTTTAATACAGTTGCTCATGTTGTGGTGACCCCCAACCATAAAATTATTGTTGTTGCTACTTCATAACTGTAATTTTGCTACTGTTATGAATCGTAATGTAAATATCTGATATGCAGGATGTATTTTCATTGTTACAAATTGAACATAACCCACAGGTTGAAAACTGCTGGCCTAGAGCATTGGAGAAGTTAAAGGACTTACCCAGGGTCATACAACTGGTATTTGTCAGAGGCAGGATTTGAGGCCAGCTATTGATCTACTATACCATTCTTCTTCCTCTGATACTGTTGTGCAGAGAATAAGAGCAAGCCGAGACCTGGGTTCAAGGTAAATTTAGGTGTGGATTTATTGATCAAGTGCATGACTCCCTGGAGTGTAAACTCAAATCAGGCAGCCCTGACTGAAGGTACAAACAGTGTTTAAAAAAGCTAAAACCACAATCAGGGAAGGGAGCTAGCAAGAGCAATGACATACAGAAGCCAAGAATAGCCATTGGTTAGATCTATAGCTCAGGGCTAATTTGGGAATATAGCACAAGGGTACAAGGGTACAACCTTCCTGGAACAGGGTGAGGGACACAGGGTGGAGGGTACGGTGTGGAGGGTCATTGGGCAACGGGGGAATGGAGAACAGTCAATTTCCCAGAATGGACTGGGGTCCTGTTCTGGGTAAAGGGTATGGGGACCCTGCTTGGTCAGCAGAACAGAGCAGGGTGATCTCTTCTTAAGATAGTCTTGCACCGTAATCCCAGGGCTGCTCCTGGTACACTATGATGATTCAGGGAGAATATGCAGAATGCTGATTCAGGAAGAAGGGGGTCAGGGGACTACGCCTTAGGCAATACCCTGGACTATGCCTTAAGCTATTTCAAGCTATTACAGGGTGTAGGATAGAGACAATGACAAAAATATAAAGGGGCTTAATGGGGGATCACAAATTAGGGGGTGTGCAATGACCTGTGATTTAGGTTTGGGCACAGCAATACCACACCAAAGTGAGTTCTTATTGGCCTTGGGGCTCTGGGTGCTGGTGACCACGATGGCCAACACTGGCCTTTATCTTCTACTCCTTCTTATCAAATCTCATGATTCTCAGGAAGTCAGCCCCTTTCAGGTCCCCCTAGGTATCTTTTGATGCCATTTTAGTGCCATTAGTGGGACTAGTTGTGGATGGCAAGACTTGAACTTGTGCATCTTTACCCTGTGACTTGCCCCACTGAGGACTCGATGGATGGAGAGATCATGTCTTTTGGTTTTTAGCTAGTAATTAGAGCTTTGGGCCCCAGAGTCAAGATCTGAGTTCCAAGGTGGTCTTAGGCACTCGCCGGCTGTGTGGCCCTAGACAAGCCAATAATTTCTGTTTGCCTCAGTTTTTTCCACTGTAAAATGGGGATAATACAAGTACCTCCCAGGGCTGTTGTATTAATCAAATGAAATAATAATTATAAAGCACTTAGCATGGTACCTGGAATATAGTAAGCATTAATTATTATGATTCCCTCTGATCTAGAGGTTTTGCATTGTTTGTTTTGCCCTATAACATTTATTCATTGTCTTGAAGCCTCTTTTTGGTTCTTTGCTCATTGTTGTCCATCTCCCCTGCTTTTTCTGACAGGTTTTTGTCATGATGAGCTCTTGCCCTTCCTTGGTGTTTGGTGTTGGTCTTTTGCTTTATTGGTCCCATCCCTCACTTTTCTGATGTGATGGAGGCAGCTGAGCTTAGATAAGACCCCTTCCTCAGGGCTCTCCACCATCCTTCCCCTTCCCCATTTGACTCTGGGCAAGTTTCTAGGCCTCAGTTTCTTAATTGGTAAAATGAGGGACTTGACCTTTAAGTTTGCTTCCAGTTCTAAATCTGTCATTCTTTGTGCAATGGGTCTCTTAAGTCTCTCTATGGCAGATCAGAATGACTAATTACACATATACTAATACAGAGTGAATTCTAGAAGGGAGAGAACCTGTCGGAGATGAGAGAGACACTGGCAAGGTACAGGGAAAGCCAACTGGTTTCCATGGAAACTATGGCCCAAGATACCCCATCTCATGGTCCCACTACTTTTTAATTAGCAAAATCCAAGGACCTTTGCAATGTTCCCGGTGGGAGGAAACCACAGAGACCAGGGAGAAGTGGGATGACTAAAGGGAGGAGTCAATGACAGTTCAATGCAAGAGGAGAGTGTTAGGGACTGTGAGGAGAGGTTTTTGAAGCAGTCCCTGTATTTGCCACAGTTTAAATGGTTGGAAGAAGGTACTTGGGTTTTCTCACTGCCTCAATGTTCAAAGAGCCTTCTTTCCATCCCCATCGCTACCGCCACTCCCCACCTTCCTCAATTCAACTTAAGAAACATTTAATTCATCTATGGGCTCAGAGTTCCTGCCCGTTTGTACCTGACGTTGAATCTATAAAGCAATGGATTTTGCTAAGTTGGGGGCCTGACTGATCCAGGGAACTTCTTCCTAGTCTCAACTTGATGAAACTCTGAAATTTCAGGGGCTTCCACCCCAGACTTCCACCCCTGACCTTTTGCTCCCTATCTGGGACCTAGAAAAAAGCTTGTCAACACCCCTTATCACCACTCATGTTGTCTCAATTTAGACTGCCAGGATTCCACTGAAGGGATCCTTTGCTGATGGTTCCCAGGCCTCCAGAAACAGCTTTTTTGGGTCTGAAACTTAAGCATTGCTACAGGAGGGGGGAGGGTATATCTTTTAACTTTAGAATGGGCCAGAATTGACCAATGTGCTCCTTTTCTACACTTGTCAAGGGGAAAGGGCAAAGGGCAAGAAATTTTTACAGAAAACTAATATCCAAAATTCAACTTAGAAAACAGATTAAAAAATAAACATAGCTCACACTTATACAGACCTTTAAAGTTCACAAAGCACTTTACATATTAAATCCCCACAATAACCCTAGGAAGTGGGTACTGTTATCAGGAGCTAGCTAGGTGACCGAGTGGATAAAGTACTAGGCCTCGGGTCAAGAAGACCTGAGTTCAAATCTAGCCTCAGACACTTACTAGCTGTGTGACCCTGGACAAGTCACTTATTCCTGTTTGCCTCAGTTTCCTCATCTGGAAAATGAGCTGGAGAAAGAAATGGCAAATCATTCCAGTATTTTTGCTAAGAAAACCCCAAATAGGGTCACAAAGAGTCAGATGAAACTGAAAAACAACTCAGCAACAACTACTTTTATCTTTATGTTATAATTGAGGAAACAGAAAAGTGAGACTCGTCCCCTTGAATTTTTGTCTTATTATGGCAAAAATCATTTCAGTAATAAATTGCACTGGATGTGACAAAAAATGCGCTTTCAGTAATAAAAGAGAAATACCACCTGGAAAAATCATCCACCTACTCATACTTCTGCTCCCAAAGAGAAAAGAAGAGTTAGGTCATCAAGCTAGAAAGTGTCTGAGACAGAATTTATGTCTGAATTCTTCCTGACTCCAAATCCAGTGCTCTGTCCACCACCACCTAGGTGCCTACGTCAAAGACTCGTTCCTTTTACAATTGGATGCAGAGAACAAACAGAATAGAAAAAGTTTTTAAAAGTTTATTTGGTCATATGGCATGGAGGTAAGCTGAAATAGATGCTCCCTTTCTCCCCCTCCTCAGTTTCTCTAAGTTATACGTTATATTAGATTCAAATAAACAAAGCAACAACAGCTAATTGGCCAGCATGGAGTCATTTTCCATATAAGACACATAGGTTACTAGAGAGGTATAAAGGAAGGAAAGAAGCAGCTTACATTCCTTGAATTGGTCTTTGATGTTTATTCCCCTGGAAGTTTTTTGGGGGATCCCCATAACTTTCAGTCTTAAGCATTCAACAAACCTGGTCTCTAAGCAACAATCTGGTCTCTCGGCCACCAGAATTAGATTTAAATGCTAATAAAGTTTCCCCAGTGTATTTGATATGAGATTTGATTCAGAGACATGTTATGGATGAACAGTTTTTCAGAAACATGTTCATTGTGTAAAGCAAGGCACACCCAAAGTTTGAGATTGGGACATGAGCTAGTGTTCACAGCCTGACTCAGTCCTTGGCTTACTTTCAGCACTACTCTCAGCAGAGCGTGGGCAGGAGTAAGTTGAACCTCCATAAATTAGGGTGACTTGTTTCACAGACATAGCTAGCACATTTAGTGCGAGTTTTACAAAGCATAAATGCCAGACAGAGAGAGGGGTTGGTTGTAAGGGGGACGTGGAAGATACTTAGGTCAGACTTTTTGTCAGGAAGAGGAAGATGTGTGGAAGAATCCTAAAACTGTGGATTTAGAATTGGAAGGGACCTTAGAAAATTATCAGGCCTCTGACCCTCTCATTTTACAGATGAGATAAATTATTTGTCCAAAGTCACCCAGATAATAATGGGCCTCTGGGATTCAAACTTAGGACTTTTGATTCCAAATTCAGTGCCCTTTCCATTATGCCACATTAGCATGCAAGAAATAGCTAATATATGGGCAAAAGATTTGGGGGTCTTATTTTTCTTCTTCTGTTCCCCTCCTCCTTTTCATCACATCTTTTCTTCTCCTTCTGTTCCCCCCACCTTTTTGCCATTACCTGAAAACCATGTGTTATAAGTCAAGAAACTGCAGTAGAATACCTCTGATTCTCACAGGTTCCCCAGCATCATCCATGCCCATTCCACAGTTAAGGGAAAGTCACCCACTTGAATCAGCCACTTCCTCACACTTAACTTGCCACCACCCAAGTAAAAGGCAAAGACCTTCTTCCAAAAGCCTAAGCTGGACCCAGAGTCATCTCCCAGGATGCATTTCAACCTGCAGAATCAATCAACAAGCATTTATGGAGCACCAACTATGTGCCCACATACAGTGTTAGTTATTGGAGACAGCAATGCAAAAAGTGAAATAATCCCTGCTCTCATCCTAGCAGAAGATTTATCAGGGTACATAGATCACTGAACCACAAGGGAGACTTCGACTCTAAAACCTTTGATGAGTCAATTCCCTCCAATCTGAAGAGGTTAGGGCAGGGAATAAGTATTTATACAGCACCTGCTGTGTGCTTATGCTAAGCACTTCACAAAAATTGTCTCATCTGATGCTCTGAGTTGTTTGCTGTTCAGTCATTCAGTCACCTCCACCTCTTTGTGACCCCATGGCCCGTACCATTCATGGGGTTTTCTTGGCAGAGCTACTGGAGTGGTTTGCTTTTTCTTCTCCAGTAGATTAAGGCAAACAGAGGTTAAGTGACTTGCCCAGGATCACGCAGCTAGTAAATGTCTGAACCTGGATTTGAACTCAGGTCTTCTTGACTCCAGGCTCTATCCACTGAGCCATCCAGCTGCTTCTAACAACCCTGAGAGGTAGGTGCTATTATGATTCCCGTTTCACAGATTGGGAAACTAAGGCAGACAGAGGTTAGGTGACTTTCCCAGGGTCACACAGCTAATGTATGTCTGAGGCTAGATTTGAACTCATGGCTTCCTGACTTTAGGTCCAGTGCTCTATTCATTTTTCTGCCTAACTGCCCCTAGTTAGGTGAGATCAAAGTCTACAGTTACAGATTATAAATTTTATAGAATTGTAAAAGGCCTTAAATACCATGAAATCCAAATTCTTCATTCTCCAGATGAAGAAAGTGAAGGCAAAGAGGTAGGCAGGCTACTTTTGCCCTTGGAAAACCTGGGCAATGAGCAATATAGAGAGCTTTCTAGAAGTTCTGAAATTTTATTTGAATGATAAATCTTGTAAATAGTTTTGAGAACCTCCAGGTTCCGTTAGGAAAACAGATTTAGAACTGGAAAGAGTCCAAGAGATCAATGAGTTTCTCTCCCTCCCATTTTATAGACAAGGCAAATGAAGCCTAGAAAAGTTAACTTACTCATAGGCACACTTAGTAATTAATAAGAATCATGATTTGAACCCAGGTCCTTTGATACCAAATCCAATACTCTTTTCATTATACTATGCTGCTTAACTAGTAGCAGGCTACTCCAACTTTGGAAATAACTTTAAAACCTATTATATTCCCTTAAGATTTAAATAGAAAGCTCTTTTAAAAAACAAACAAACCTGGGTCTTTTCCTGTCTTGGATATAGCCACCAATTTAGAATGATAAATTTTGGAGCTGAAAGAGACTCTAGAAATGGTCTCAGAATTTTACACACATCCCAGCAGATGTTTCAGATATCACCTAGCCCAGTCCTACCATTTTCAGATGAGGAAGCTGAGCCCTGGGGAATGATGGTCCAGCAGGAGCTGAGATCTATCTTACAGAGCTGTAGCTGACATTTATATGGTTCAGTAAAGGTTGGTGCACACCTTGTATAGAGGCTCTGCTTTGATCCCCACAGCAATTCTGTGAAGTAGGTGCATTTTACAGATGGGAAAACAGCCTCAGAGACTTGCCTATGTCAGTTCCTTGGGCAGGATTTGAACCTTGGTATTTCTAACCTCCAGTCCAGCATTCATTTCAACTATACCGTACACAGCTTATACGAGATATTCCAAAAGTCTTAGTGAAGTTTCTAAAGTCTTAGAAGTTTTGACTTCTCAGTCTAAGCTGCTGAAACTTAAAACTGCACTCAAATGTTTGGGATACCCTGTATATTAATGTGTATTGTTATTATCATTAAATAGCAGCTAACATTTATATTGCACTTTATAGCTTGTGAAAATATGTGTGTGTGTTTTATATTTATAGGCAGTGATACCCCAACTCCAGAGAAAAAAGGACAGGCTGCTGGTAAAACAAAGGATTTCAGTAAGTTGCTGTCTAATGTGTAAGTGTTACACACACACACACACACACATACACACACACTGCCCCCATTTTGTTCCCCTCTCCTCCCTTTTCCTCCCCCCCCCTCCTCCTGCCTTCCCAACTTGTTACTCTGACAGGTTGCCGGTTCAGCAAAGGAAGGGGAGGGGGTGAGGAGGGCTGCTGTCCAGCCTGCCTGCTCAGCCTGAGGCCCAGAGCAGGGAATCTCTAAGAAGGGTCTGCCACTGAACCAGCTTCTCTTCCATTCTGTCGACTGCTTTCTCCAGGGTCAGGGAAGATGGTGAGGCGGGAGCTGTGGGTTACTGCTATCTCTTTGGTTTTCCTCTCTATCCAAGCATTTCCACAGACAGACATTAAAATCAGTCCAGGTGAGTGTGGTCTGGGAGGGCTGTGGAGGCGATAAGCCTCAGTTCTTCCTTTCAGGGCATTTTGCAAAGGTCAGATGGATGCAAATTAGATCAAGCAGAAGTCCTCATGTTTCAGAGAGTGCTCCTGTTCTTTCTCAGTGGCTCTTAATGCTGGAATCAGGACTGCGCTTCCTCAGCCCTGTGACAGCTCCCATTCATAGGGATTATTCTGGACACAGGTCAGCCCAGTCCTAGAGCCCAGTGACATGTTCCAGATGCTAGCTGCAGGGGTGGAACTCGAATGTATGTCTGGGCCATCTGAGTCCAGGTGCTGGAGGGGTAGAGTGATTGCAATGAGGGAAGACCTCAAGGGCTGAGGGGCATTACCAGATGTTCCTGAGAACTGATGGATGCCAGGCTTCCTGAGGAGAGAGGTCTAGCAGCTATGATCTGTGACAGGTTTGTTTAACTCTTATTTCACAGTTTGAAGCAACAAGAAACTTCAAATTAAGAGAGAATGTGATTTAGTGGAAAAAAATACTAGACTTGGCATCAGGAGAGATCTGGGTTCCGATCTTGCTTTGGATGCAAGTTATTAAGCATCATTGTCCTTACCTGCAAAATAAGCCCAATAAAACTTGTATTAGTTACCTTACTGGGTTGTTATGAGGAAAGTAATTTGCAAATCTTAAGGCCCTCTACAAATGTGACTTGTTACTTATTATCTCCTATGGTTTATTGAGGCAGTATGGCATAGTGAGGTGGCCTCATTCAGTTGGGTGTAGATTCGAGACCCACTTCTGATACATATTGGCTGTATGACCCTGGGCAAGTCACTGAACTCAGTGTCCTCAGGCAGCTCTCTCAGATTATAGCTTTCTACACTGGTAGAGGGAGTCACTCCACCAATGAAATTATAGGTCTAGTAATTAATAATAATAATAATAATAATAATAATAATTCTGTTTACTGGACTTACTGTTCATTTTTATGAAGAGGATTTATGGCAAATGCCATTAAAATCAAATTAAAAATTGCACCTCATCAAACTACCATTTTATATGTTGATAACAAATCTGGGTTCTCAAAGACTTTGGTGCAGAGGGCAAGATTACACCAAGCTGGGAAGGGAAAGGGTATAAGCATTTATGTTTATTTTATTACTATATTGTAAGTGCTTTTATAAATGTTATTTCCTCAAGTGGTCCTCACAATAACCCTGTGATACAAGTGGCGTTATTAGCCCCATTTTACAGTTGTGTAAACTGAGGCAAAGTTCAGGGTCACGCAGCTCATAACAACCCTGTGCTGTTATTATGCCATAGGTTAAACAACATTTTCAGGGTCACACAGTTAAGTGTCTAGAGTTAGTTTTCAACTCACGCCTTTCTGACTTCATGCTGAGTGCATGAAGTCCTCCTCCCTCCCTCCTGTAGGTAGCTGCACAGGTTTAAAGTAAGGAAGACAACTTGTCTGAGGACCAGCCTGGGTTAACTACTAGGTGATGGATTTTTCAATCACAGCAACTCTTAGAGACCATCTTTTTCCTAGAAGGTTGATCTGTCTTTGTAGAGGGAATGTGTCCACACCATGACAATGCCAAGTCCTTGACCTACTGATGTAAGAAAATAACAAATTTGCCCTCAGAGTTTACAAAGCACTTTATACACTTTGCTCATTTGCTCCTTGCAACAGCTCTGTGAGGCAAGCAGTGCCAATATTACCACTTCCATTTTATCAGGAGGAGACGCAGGACCCAAAGGTCATTTGACCAATAAGTAGCTCTAGTGGTAGATTTAGAATGTGTGAATCTCCATCTTACAATCCCAACTCCAGTTCTCTTTCCACTGTCCTACTTTGGTAGAGGTACAATGGAAAAGTGGAATAGGATAGAATAGAATCAGAGGACGTGGGTTCAAATCCTACCTTTGATATTTATTACCTATACGTCCTTCGGCTCAGTTTCTTCATCTATAAAAGAGAGGTGTTGGATTAGATGACTTTGGAGGTCCTTCTCAACTCTAGGTCCTATCAAATTTTGCCCTATGGGTGAGGCTTGTTGTTTGGGAAGTCATTAAACATAAGAGAAGAGGAAGCAGCTTAAGGAGGGTGGTGGTTAGAATGGAAATAAGATTTTTCATTGAGGCAACCAGGTGGTGCAATGGATGCAGCATGGACTTGAGATCCAGAAGACCTGAGTTCAAATCATACCTCTGATAGTTACTAGCTTTGCAACCCTGGACAAGTCACTTACTTTCTCTTTGACTCGGTTTCCTTATCTGTGTAAAAAGGGGATAAAATTAGTACCCACTTCCTGGAGTTGTGAGGAAGTAATGTTTGCCAAAAATGTCTTGCAAATCTTAAAAGTGTTACAGAAATGCTAACTATTGTTATTGCTATGATTCTTATTTCATCCCACTGGACACACCATCTGTCTTTATCTCCTCTAGCTCCTATCACAATGCACAGTATCTAATAGATGCTTAATAAATATTTGATGAAGGAATGAATGCATGAGAATTTGGAGAATTTACCATGAGGACTAAGGAGGAGAACAGAAAAGAAGAGCATGCTGTGCTTGGCAGCAGCCCAGATCTGCCCAGAAGACTCCTGTCTGTACAGATTCCCTAGAGGAAAATATTACAACAAAAGAAGGGCAACAGGCTGCTGTTTGGGGCCTCCTTTAAAGCTGAATTCCAACACTCTCTTATCCTAGTGTCTTTGAGGAATCTCTAGGACCGCAGAGGGAGATGGAGCCATCAAATGTTCTTTATCTCTGGGAGAAGACTGGCCCTGGTTTTTCCTTCTTGTCCACAGCTGGGGGCAGGGAGTAGTCCTTAGAATGCCCATAGTTGAAGTATTTATGCCCTCTGGGTGATGGTAGGGCTTGAAGGCAGTTAAGTGATACTGTAGATAGGGCACTGGGTCTAGAAGACCTGAGGTTAAATTCAGTCTCATACAGTCTTAGGCAAGTCACTTAATCTGTTTTCCCCAGTTTCCTAAACTGTAAAATGAAAATAACAATACTTTTTAGATTACAGGGTTAGTGGGAGGGTCATATGAGATATTTGTAAAGTGCTTATCACAATGCCAGGCATATAATAGACACTTAATAAATGCTTGTTTCCCTCTTTCCTTCCTTCCTTCCTCCCTCCCTCCCTTCCTCATCCGTTCCTTCCTCCTAGAGAGTATGGGAAGGGGCTATGGACTGAACATGTGATTTAAATGGTATGGAGAACTCCAGAGTAAGGAAACTCTCTACCAGTGAAGGTCAATATCTTCCCTGTGATTTATTGTCTCAGAATTGCCTAGCCCAACCAGAGGTGGTGACATTCCAGGGTCACAGCCATCATGTGTCAGAAGCCAGACTGGAATCAAAGTGTTCCTGGTTTCAAGGCTGATTCTCTATTCACTGTGCCATGTATAAGAAAATAAGGGGACAAGACATTCAGATTTGGGGGAAGGCAGGTCCAATCATAAGCCTCCAACCTCTCCATCTTCCTGCCCAGAAGACAAAGAGATTCTTTCCTAGTCAATGCTGCTGAGTGGCCAGGGTCTTATGACTCAGCTATAAGTTCAACCCAGAGCTGGCTCCAAATGAAGTCCCAGCAGGTCAGAGATAGCTATGGAAATTGAATCTGTTCCTACCACCTCCTTTTCTCTTCTATTCCTGTGACTGATCTCAGTGGGAGGCAGCAGCCCATTCCTGAGGCAGTACTTGGCCTTCTGTAGCAAGCGACTACAATGAGTGGGAAGCTGACAAGTTTTTTCTCTAAAAAAAACAGAAACAACAAAACTGCTCTCACCTTTCCCCACCCCCACCCCCATCTTGAACAAAACCAAAGGTTTCGAAACATTGAATTCAAACATAACAGGTGAAATCTGTGGGTTACTCAATGCACAGCATCTGGCCAAAGGCCTCGCAGCTTGGATCCCCTTTTATAAACATGGCAGGAAAACTAGCCATAGTTTAATAACAATTGCTTGCATTAAGTATTGCTTTATGATTTTCAAAGCAATTTACAAATGCTGGCTCATTTGATCCTCCCAACAATCTGCATTTAGGAGAAGGCAACTTCACTTGCGGCTAGTAATCTCCCTGAGCCCCTACCCAGATGAAAGAGATTTTTTCCCTGACCACTTCTACTGGGTGACCAAGGGCTTAGAACTCAGTTTAGAACTTCTGGCCAGTTTGTTTGTTTTAGTTTCAGAAGATTTGGGCTCGATTTAGTATCTGTGGGACCCTGAGAAAGTCACTTAACCTTCTCAGTTTCTCCATCTATACCAGTGATTCTCAACCTTCCCAATGCCGCAACCCTTTAATACAGTTCCTCATGTTGTGGTGACCCCCAACCATAAAATTATTTTCATTGCTACTTCATAACTATAATTTTGCTACTGTTATGAATCTATCTGATATGCAGGATGTATTTTCATTGTTACAAACTGAATGTAACCCACAGGTTGAGAACCACTGATCTGTACAATGGGAGTCAAAACACTTGCACTGTGTCACAATGATCTTGTGAGCAAGGTGCCATGCCAATTTTGAATGTACTCACAAAATGTGAGCTGCTTATTGTTGTTGTTTGTCCTTCATTCTTGAACAGGACCAATGACATCATGAGGGTGACATCTTGACTTGGCAGGTCAATTGGATTTAAGTGAGGCAGAGCTGCACAAAGTTATTTACCTCATTCTCTCCCCCCGGTCATCAAAATCCAGTGGTAAGACAACAGTCAAGACTGGTGATGGCCTGGGATGCAGTGGATGACCTTGGCCTTTCTAAATTATGGTCTTTCCCAAGCCTCAGCTTGTCTGAGGCAACACCCATTCAATGATCAAGGGCTAGGTCATAGAGGCTTGGATAGGGGCTGTTATTGGCCTTTGAATAAGCCAGAATTGTTAGTGGGTGTTGGTTGAAGATAAGTACCGTGTTAAATGGGGTAGAAAATAAGAAGCTCAGAAGCTTCCTGGGACAGTTGCCTTGGAATCTTAGGAATCCTGTCCCAGAAACAAGCCCATACCATTAAGGAGGACCTTGGCACTCCCCCATTGATGCTCCTAGCATTATGGTATGACCTTCTTCAAGAATCTGTGGCAGGTTAAAGAACAATGATGATGAGGCCAAGGACAAAAACCCAATTCCCACATTGGCCCTTTATCTTTGATGACCATACACTATACCACTAATCCTAGATGGTTATCTAGATGGAAAAAGGTGACTTGGATTCAAATCCTAGCTCTGTCATTTGCTCCTTGAGTGGACTTGGACAAGCCACTTCAAAGCCTCTAGTTTTCTCATTTGTTAAATGGAGGTGATAATACCTGCATTTCCCACCTCAGACGGCTATTGTAAGGGAAGTACTTTATGTGCTCTGAAGTGCTATATAAGTAAGAGCTTATTATTAATCACAAGAAGGTATTAAAAGACAATGTGAATAGTGTAGTGCAGTTCATCCCTGCTAATGGAAAAATCTTGCTTGCACAGATAATTGAAAATAACACATCTACCATAGATTATACATTTTTGAGATGAGGGGGCTACATCTCATTCATATTTATATCTCATTCAGTATTTTTCACCTGGACTTGTGATTTCATTAACTTGGGAACTCCTAAGGCAGAAACTCCTTTCTTGGATACCACTTAACAATTCATCTCTAACTTGTAGCCTTAAGAGAGCTGTCTGAGGTACTGAAATAAGTGACTTGCCCTAGGTCTCAGAGCTGATATGTGTCAGAGGAAAAACTGAACATGTCTCTTGGATTCTAAGGGTAGCTAATCTTGATCCATGACAATACTTTACCTTACATTGGACACAGTAGGTATTCAAATGTTAGGTGTTTAAAAACATTTATTCGGGCAACTAGGTAGTATAATGGATAGATCACCAGTCTGGAGTTGGGAAGACTCCTTTTCCTTAATTAAAATCTGATCTCAGATACTTACTAGCTGTGTGACCCTACGCAAATCACTTAGCCCTATTTGCCTCAGTTTCCTTAGCTATAAAAAAATGAGATAGAGAAAGAAATGACAAACCAGTCCAGTACTTTTTCCAAGAAAGCTCCAAATGGCATTATGATGTGTTGGCCATGATTGAAATGACTGAACAACAACAACAACAACAACAAATATTTATTGAATAGAATTATGTGGTGAAGACTCATAGAATTATATAATGAGTTTTAAAAATTTATATAATGTAAAGCTGAAAGGGAAGTTAGAGATCTTCTAATCTAGTGTTTTCCCAACCTAAACTATTCTGAGGACTGATAAATATATAAATTGTTTATTGTGGACCATTCCACTCTCTGCAGTCTTAGTTGACCAAACACCAGAGAAGGTGGGAAATTGGGACCCAGGGAAGAGGAGAAAGAGGGCGAAGAATAAGTATTTTTAAGGTTAGAGGTTGTTGCTGTTTTTTTAAAAGAAGAATCCTTTCTAAAAGTTTTGCAAATGAGTAAAATTTATCACAGGCTAATGATGGTCCTTGGACTAGTGTTTGGGAAAAATTGAAACTTAACTTTTCATTTTCTGGATAAAGGAATTGAAAATCAGAATGGTTAAGGGATTTGTTCAAGGTCACACAGCTAATTAGTACCAGGTTTCTCATTTTAAATCCAGTATTATTTTTGCTACAAAACACTACCTCTCTCAGCTTAAGAAACAAACAAAATAAACTAACTTAGTACCTTGTAAAAGACTATATTGGATGATGTTCTTGAGGGGTATTTGGTGAGTGAAGAGATATATTAAAAACAATTTTATAAAAATGGATGTGTATCAACCACTCTTCCATGTCCCTTATTCAGAGATTTTTTTTATTAATTGACTTTTCAATTTAATTTAAATTTCCTTCTTTTCTTGAAAGTACTGACCTCTGTGGCTGTTTTCTATTCCTTTATATTCTATCCCTAATGTGGAAAAATTAGCTGGGGCTAATTCAAAGGCACCACTCCATAGGTTTTACTTAAACCATCCTCAACTTCTTTTTCTCTTCCATCACATCTTGCTTCTCTTTCTGACTTTGTCAAAGACCCCACAGCCACTAAATATCTATGGTAGAGAAGGAAGCAGTGGTAGGATGGGCTGGTCGAGGCTGTGCTAGAAAGCACGAAAGCACTGACCTTGTGTGACAATGTGTTTGCTTGAGTTTCCAGTGACTAAAATGTATACACAGCAATTCAACCAATAAACTTTACTTATCCATTTTATGATTTGGCATCCATGGTATAGGATTTTGTAAAAGTACAGGATTAAGTACTAAGAGATCTGCTTCATTGTCCTGGCTCTGCCACTAGCTAGCCAGGCATCCTTGGCAAAGCTGGTTCTCTCAGTTTCAGTTCTCTTTTCTTACCACATCCTAAAGCAATGAGGAATTGAGTAACAAAACATATAACCTGGAGTCAGAAGGACCTAAGTTCAAATCCAACCTCAAACACTTACTGGTTCCGTGACCTTGGGCAAGTCATTTAACCTCTATCTGCCTCAGTTTCCTCATCTGTAAAGTGGAGATAATAGTAGTATTTAGCTTCCAGGGCTGTTATGAGGGTCAAATGAGGTAATACTTATAAAATACTTAACACAGTGTCTGGCACATGGTAGGGTACTATATAAATGTCAGCAAATATCATGTAAGCATGTATATATAGAGAGAGGGAGAGACAGAGACAGAGACAGAGAGAGAAAATGAGAGAGAGAAAGTGAGAGAGACACACACAGAGACAGAGACAGAGAGAGACAGAGAGACAGAGACAGAGGCAGAGAGAGACAGAGACAGAGATATACAATAATTTTAGTAATAGCTAACATTTTTATTTTTTCAATACAAAGAAAAAGAAACAGCCCAAACATTTCCAAACACCTTCTGGTCTTTTTTTCCAGTCATACCAGAGATGATTCAGCCCTATTCATGTCCTCTGTTCTGGATGGAGTATGAAGGTTACTGCTATAGATTCTTCCCTCTTAATAAGACCTGGGCTGAAGCTGACCTTTACTGTGCAGAGTTCTCCGTTGGGACAAAGTCAGCCAAATTGGCTTCCATTCACAGGTGAGCTTAGAAGGCTTTTGTTACCTCTTGCTACCTCTCATACTCATGACATTCTCCTTTTCTACTTTGAAGGGGTTGGGGAGAGTTCAGGGAGGATGCACAGGGGATAAGTTTTCTAGGTGGAGATTCTCTTTTGCAATTGAAAGTAGATTCTACTCAGGGTAATTTCTTGTTGAAATTATTCTTGCCATCATAAGACAAATATTCAGATTGGCTAGGTGTGTCGCCCTGGGAAAATGCTTGAACTTCTCTAAGTTGATTTTCTCATCTGTAAAATGGGGTAATAGTAGCACCTACTTCTTAGATTCATCTACTTGTTGTGAAGATTATATAACATTTGTAAAGTGTTCTGCAAACCTTAAAGCACTGTACAAGTAATAATATTTATTATTATTATTAATAGCACTATTAACAAGACACAGGCTGAAGCTCCCTTTCATCAACTGGCATTTTTCTTGTAAAGGTCTCATTGCAAGAGATATAAAAATCATCCTTCTCTCCAACGCTCACCAAGTAGGTCTCTAAGATCTTCATTAAGGGAGAAGGTAGCTTTTTGATATACCAATGGTATCTGAAAGGGTTAAATTATCATGTCTGGATTAAAGATGCCTTCATAAGCATAGAAAAGAGAACTCAAAGCCCTGTTAGATTGTGAGCTGCTCAAGAGCAGAGATTGTCTTTTGCCCTTTTTTGCCTTTTTTTTGTATCACCAGCACTTAGCATCATATCTGGCATGAAGTAAGTGCTTAATAAATGCTTATCAATTGACTTCTGGGTTCAAAATCTATTTTATGAATAAAAATATGAGTAAATAAGACTAAGGGTATGGCTTCTTGCCTTTGTCACATGCATCATGACCTGAATACAATCAACATATTTGATTTATGGCCTGCAAGAAAGGCTGACTACTTTTCATAGCTCTGCCTCATTTAGATGCATTTCATGCCCAAGTCAGGACATCATCCTCGTGATATCATTGGTCCTCTTTGAGAATGAAGGATGGACAACAACAGCAAGAAAGGTAGACTCAAGACTCAACTGGGATTATATGTCAGCTACTCTAACCCAAAGACAGCATCCTTCCTGGTATCCCCTTGCTTCGTGGGATATAAATGGGATACCATGTCAATCAATCAATCAAGTATTTATTAAATTCCTATTATATACAAGACATTTTGCTAGGCATTTATGGTGATGCGTTTAGAGAAGTAGGACATCTACATGTGCAGTGGATAGAGTGCCATCTCTAAAGTCAGGAAGCTCATTTTTCTGAGTTCAAATACAGCCTCAGACATTTACTTACTGTGGGACCCTAGGCAAATCACTTAACCCTGTTTGCCTTGTTTCCTCGTCTGTAAAATGAGCTGGGAAAGGAAATTGGAAACCACTCCAGTATCTTAGCCAAGAAAACTCCAAATGGGGGAAACAAAGAGTCAGACATGGTTGAAAATGACTGAAAACAAAATTGCCCTTACAATGGCACTGATGAGATGGGAGATGTAAACACAGCCAAAGGGGAAAATAGAATCCATTATTGTAACCACTTTGGTTCCTTTCAGCCTTCTTTTTCCAACATTGTGAGTGAAGGTTTCTTTCTCCTTCTTCCTCTGATGGCATTTGTTCAGTATCTAACTTCACCTTCGGGTACTGTACAAATCAGTTGGTCATGGTCCCTGCCCCTTAGGAGTTTATAGTCTGAGCCATACAGCAATGGCAATATTCAGAGATCTAAGAGCCTGTTCAAGTGTAGCTTATCTAAGCTGTCTTAATACTAATTTAAAAAATATCAATCAATCAACAAATCAATCCAATAAGCACTTATTTAGCCATACTCTGTGCCAGGTACTGTGCTAAGTACTAGGAATACAAAGAAAAGCAAAAGACAGTCCTCTCTCTAAATGAGATCCCATTCTAACTGGGGAGATAACGTGCCAATAACTACATAAATGCAACATACATATGTATGTATACACACACACACATATATTTGTGGGTGCACACAAGATGAATTGTAGGTAGTCTCAGAGGGAAGGCAATAACATTAAGGTGAGGAAAGAGAGAAAACGCCTTGCAGAAGAAGAGATTTTTTTTGACAGTCTCACTTTTTTAAAAATTTTCTTGTTTACATCATTCATTTTTATGACATTTTTGAATTACAAATTTTCTCCCCATCTTTCTCCACCCCAACCCTAAAGCAGTAATCCCACTGTAAAGCCCCTCCTCTGCTCTGCTCTCTTACTTTCTGGTAGGGCAGGGAGGGTCTCCCTATCCCAGCCCCTGTATATCTTAATTCCTAGTTGCAGGTAGTGAAGAACTTTAAATTCTAGATTCTTTCGATTTCTCCCTTGTCACCCACCCCGACTGGAAGGACAAGCAATTCAATACAGGCTGTGGATGTGTGATTATACAGGACATCTTCATAGTGGACATATTGTGACAGTGATCGTCTGTCTCTCCTTCCTATCCCTCCCCCTCCCTTGTTCTGTTCTCTACCCTGTCT
>CM053599.1:166232505-166264289 GCA_028646575.1 Pseudocheirus occidentalis | reverse complement strand
TTATGGAATGGAGAGGAAAAAATATCCAAGTGGATTGACCTTCCCCTCCTTCAAGGAGTTTAAAGTCTATTTGAGAAGACAGAACTAACACATAAAACAATTAGCAAATGACACAAATCAGAAATGAAATAACAAAATGTGAAGTATAGAACAAGTAGTGTGGAAGGTCTGGAAGAGGAAGTGATCAGTGTGGTCTAGACTAATCAGAGAAGGCAATAAGGAAGAACAAAGACTTTAGCTGGGCTTTTAAAGATGGGAAATGCAGACTATGCAACATTAAGAGTGGCATCAGCCAATCTGAATGTTTCACTCTTTCTGGCTCTCAGTGTAGCTGTGACTAGTCTTCCTTTGCTTCTGCCCTTGCCTGGATGGTCTAGTTGGGGTGGAAGTTGAAGGTAGGGGGAGGGGTGGGACAGTGCTATTTCTTTCATCTGCACCTGAGGGTGTGGATTTGTTTTTGTACCAATTTAATTGACCAGTTCTTTGTGCCCACCTATTTGGCCACTCCCAATCACCATATCTCTGGCTATCTGCCCCGTTGATTTGCCTCTCCCATGAACATTAATTTTTTTATAAAGAAATTAATCAGCCTGAATAAAAGATAATCAAATCAGAGGTTTCACTCACATGTAGTACAAAGTTAGACCATATATATTCCATCAGAGCCCTGGCCCTGGCCCTTGATGGCAGGAATCCATTTGAGGCTGAAGTCTCGGTTCTCAGTCCCAGCAGTTTGCCAAGCAAGTAACTGCCAAGTCATAGTACAGTAGGGCTCACTGTTTCTTCACGGCTGCACTAGCTTCTAGTAAAACCGAAGATGGACACAGACCCCTCATTCCACACTACAGAAGTTTGGAGTCCTCACCCTGTTTGCCACTATATGGATAATCAAGATACCAAATATGGATGTCAGGGTGCCCGGACGGTGGTCTTTTGTTGTTGTTCAGTCACTTCAGGTATATCTGACTCGGTGACCCCATTTGGGGTTTTCTTGGCAGAGATACTGGAGTGGTTTGCCATGTCCTTTACCAGCTCATTTTACAGATGAGGAAACTGAGGCAAATAGGGTTAAGTGACTTGCCCAGGGTTACACAGTTAGTAAGTGTCTGAGGCCAGATTTGAGCTCAGGAAGAGGAGGCTTCCTGACTCCAGGTCCAGTCTTCTATCCATTGTGCCACCTAGATGCCCTAGATCTCAACTACCTCACTTTGAGTGGGTCTTCATCTAGCTCTGCCCAATCACTACAAAACAAGTGCTATCAGATTTCTCCACAGAAGAATCTGTTTACTGCTCCAAGAGTTCCTTCAAAGGCAGATGGCACAAACCATTTTTCCTTCTCTAATTCCCTTAGAAAGCCTGAGCATTGGTAATGCCCCTTGCACAGGTGTGCTTCACCTGGGTGGGTACACCAGCTGGGAGAATATAGCCACACACATTCACAACACACCTACTACAGAGGAATGACTTTATTAGATTAGCTAGATTTTTAAAAGAAGCTTTTCAAGGTCTCAATGGATCTTCTAATCCTCATCAGTACTGAGCACTCCTATCAAAACCTTCTCGCTTCTAAAGTCCGTGGACCCTTGCCATGTCTTTCCTTAAATTCTCTACAGAATATCCACACAACACACTCTGATGTTAAAACATAATTGTAGCAACCAGCACAATACTTGCTCTGTCCATCTGTTATCACTTCCTCTGGATATATTACTAACTCACTTCTTGGGGTGGCTAGGTGGCGCAGTGAATAGAGCACTGGCCCTGGAATCAGGAGTACCTGAGTTCAAATCCGGCCTCAGACACTTAACACAAAAAAACTAGCCATGTGACCTTGGACAAGTCACTTAACCCCAACTGCCCTCCAAAAAGAAAAAAAAAACTAACTCACTTCTTCATTCTGGTCATACAGGCAAGATTCTACTGCCTGTCTTGTCACTTCCCCTGTCCCCTCCCCAGAGCCTTCTGTAACTTGGGCCAAAGGAGCTGCCCTGGAACGTGAACCTACCACCACCATATTAGACCAGCTTCCTCTGGTCTTTGCCAAGGCTTTTTCTAGCATTAAATTCGGGTAGCTGGGAGCCTTCTCTAAGACTTCTCTAAGACCTCAGGGTCTTCTCCAGCCTAGACTTACATTCTCCTGCTCCTGCCTGTTGAGAAGTAGACTTCTGAGCTTTCACAGGACACATCACCAGCCACTAGGAGGCTGGACCCTGAGGGAGGATCTTAAGCAGTCTGATCACACGGGTCCCTCATTGACTCTCTCTCTCTCTCTCTCTCTCTCTCTCTCTCTCTCTCTCTCTCTCTCTCTCTCTCTCTCTCTCTCTCTCTCTCTCCAGTAACTGTTGCTCTATCTGGACTTGTTCCTCAATGGTTATCATTGGTTACCATCACTAGACCCTTATACTTGTCCTGTTCCTGTGATTCTGAACCATTGACTACTAATGTATAATGTTCTAACCCCCTCCCCATTTCCCATTCCCTATTGTCTGTTCCTTTATTCCTATCTACCTCATCCCAATCTTTCTAAAGATCTTGATCTATCTGAACCTTCTACCTTGCCCCAAGGAATTCCTGTTCCATAATTTCATGTTTTCTTTTCATTTCAAATCTCTTTTTCTCTTGCTCCTTCCAACTTCTGTCTTTCATTGAGAACTGGCTCCCTCAAGATAACACTACTTTCTTTAATACCTTTCTAGTATTGAATATGCTTTCTCTCATATTCCCTGAATCACTGGTCATAGTGATGAGTCAGAATATTTCATGCTTCTGGCCCTTTGTTCCTTCCTAGGCCTAGGCCATCTGCACTGGTTATATTTTCCCCCCCTTCCCTATCCAGAGCCCACAGCGAATCAATTCAACTCTACACTATCCTCTACTTCAGAATCCCATGCCCACCTTACCAAATGCCACTCATGGATTATTTCCATAATTCTCCCTTCATTCCTATTCATGGGATTCTTAATAGACCTGGAGAGAATCATGGAACCATCCTGACAGGGACAACTACAAAATTATGTTATCAATTGGGCCTTCAATGTAACAAGGCAATAATTCTACTCTTTTATAATCAGTTCACTATCCTACACCTCATAGTGACTGTTCCAAATGTTCTTTTCTCTCCTCAAGCCTCCCATGGAACCTCCTGCCCCCTCTCACTTAGATAAGGACCTCACTCAAACTTAACCATAGAAATTGAGACCATTCACCCAAAACATCTTCTCTCCTTCTCTCACATTTCTCAGATGTCTTCTGCCATAATCTTGTCCTTTACTCCAGACTTGAATGAAGACACGGCCTTTGTCTGTGCCAAGACCAAAGTCCATAGGCACTCTCAAGACCATCTCATGACATCTTCTCCCCTAGATTGCCTCTATTGTCATCACCATGCTGTCTTCAATTTCTCCCTGTCTGTTGTCTCCTCTGCTACCTATAAATATGTCTATACCTCTTTCATCCTTAAAGTCTTCAACTGATCTTATCATCCCTACTTGTGTCCATGCTATATCTCTTCCCTATTTCTCAAATTCTTTTACGAAAGCAATCTGCAGTCACTTCTCCTTTAATCTCTTCTAAACACTCTGCGATCTTGCTTCTAACCTCATCCTTCAACCGAACCTGCTCTGTCCAAAGTTATCAGGGATCCGCCAATCACCAAATCTAACGCTCCTTTTTCAATCCTCATCCTTCTTGACCTTTCTGCAACATTTGACACTGTTGTATCAGGAGTATTTCTTGATATTCTCTTCTCTCTAGGTTTCTGTGATACTGTTCTTTCCTGGTTCTCTCTGTCTAACTTCTTAAATCTTTTTTCTGGTTCTTTATCCTACCCAGTTGCCATTCTATTTTATCTCCAATTGATGGGTTGTTTCCTTTGGGCAATCCTTATACAATTCTAGGTTTGCTGGAGGCAATGCATTTCTTTTCTCTGGCACATTAGATGAATCATAGTATAATAGAATTTTTTGATGAGACCTGATGTCTTACTATAATGCTGTCAAGTGACCATCTAGTCTCCTCCTCACAACAACCCTGGGAGATAAAATATTCATTTTACAGTTGAGGAAACTGAGGCAGACAAAGGTTGTTACTTGCCCACAGTCATACGGCTAGTAAGTGCCTGAGGCCAGATTTGAACTCAAGTCTGTCCTGATTCCAAACCTAGTGTTCAATCCACTGCCATACTTATCTACTTGCTCTTCCTTACACATAATTCTTCATTTCTTTACCTTTGAACTGTTTGTTTCCTATGTCTGGAATGTTCTACCTTCATTCTTGAGTCTCTAACTTCCTTTAAGATGTAAGTCAAATGCCACCTATTCCTAAATTTCTTTCCTCATCACCCCAACTTCTAGTGTTTTCCCCTCTCTTCTATATTTATATGGCATGTATCAGTTTTGTATATGTTGTTTCTCCATTTAGATTGCAAGCTCCTTGAGGACAGGGACTGTTTTGTCTTTTCTTTCCATCCATAAGCACCACAAGCAGAGTGCCTGGCATATAAGTGCTTAATCTTATAAATTATAATATATAAATTACAATTATAATAAATTATAAATCTTATAAATCAAAGTGCTTGTTGATTGACCAATTGACTGGAAAATGTTAGCATAAGACTATGTTATACTTTCCTTCACAGTTGGGAGGAGAATGTCTTTGTACATGACCTTGTAAATAGCTGCGTGCCAGGAATACCAACAGACATCTGGATGGGACTTCATGACCGGAGACAGGTGAGAAGAATAATAGCTCATCTACTGAAACCACACCTTCAACGAAGATCTGATACATGCACAATGATTTGAGTGCATGATTCTTTTATCTTTCATTTTAACAAAAATCTTAACCTAAGATTTACTGTTGTAACCCTAGGCCCAAAACTCATTGGGATTGGGATTCGATCCTCATTGGTGGAGATTAATGTCCTACACCTTCATTAGGGTGCCCTTCTGAAACCACCCTACCGCTCATGCAAGCACAGGATATTTATCTCCATCCATGAGCAGAGAGTTCTATACCAATGGGCTTTGGGACTGTGATTATACTATATTGAACTGTATAGATCTAGAACATTTCTCTAACCAGAGAAACATAGAACTTTAGAGCCAGAAGACTCTTTAGAGATCATTAAATCTGACCCCCACCAGAGACTTGAAGTTCCTCTGAAGCATCCCTGACAAATTCCCCTCCACTTTCTGCTTAAAGAACTTCATTTTCAAGGAATTCATTATTTCCCAAGGCAGCTTATTCCATTTTCAGACAGCTCTAACTTATTGTTAGAAAATGTCTTCCTTATTCAAATGAATCTATGATCTCATCATAGTAATAATAATGTAACATTAGCCTTTATTTATCACTTTAAGATTTACAAAGCGCTTTATAAATATTATTTCATTCAATTCTCACAACAATCCTGGAAAATTGTTGCTATTATTAACCCCATTACTGATGAGAAAACTGAGGCAAATATAGATCAAGGGACTTGCTTTAGGTCACACAACTGGTAAGTATTGGAGGCAGAATTTCAATTCGGATCTTTCTGATCCAAGGTTCAAGACTCTATCCACTGTATCACCCGGCTATCTAATTTTAAGTGTTTCCATCAAAGAAACTGATTGAAACTCTTAAGTTCTTCACTTCAGTGAGTCTACTAAATTGCTGGGTAAATTCCTCAATTTTTCTTGATACCATCAGGATATCAGTGGAGTATATGGACAGTCCATTGGTTGTTCCACTTTCTCTAAATGACCAGCCCATCTTATTTCTCAATCATACATTTCTTTGATGTTTTCTTTACTTTGGTCCTTCTTTGTTGTATGTTCCTAATTTTTAACTGAAATTTGCTTCATTTCAACCCTTGATCTTCTCTGAGGGCAACCAGAATAATTTTTTTAAAAACCCTTATTCACAATAGAAGGTCCCTATTCTATATATGTCTCCAGCCTTGCCTAATCCCTAGCTCTGCACACTAAGATGTATGCACAGATATGAATAATGTTCAGATCTGTGCCTGTGTCATACATTCTTGATCTTCTTGCACCCATTTTTCCCTTGCCTCTGGATGGGGCATACAATAGGAAGGTCAGTTTGAATGGACAGATGGCACATCCTATGACTACAATTACTGGGATGGAAACCAGCCAGATGATGGCATGCATTCTGCCATTGAGGAAGAAGACTGTGTACAGATCTGGTATCGACATAATAGTGGTAGGTACTTTCAAATGCTGAATAGGGTTATAAGTGAGCAAGAGAAGAGGATTGTCAGCCCTGGGTGCAGCACTAACTGGAGATGAAGTGTTAAAGTGGGATTAGAAGGCTCAGCATTAGATTAATGGGATTGGAGGGAATAGTTACTTTCTCTTCTGAAATGAATCTAATGAACATTTTCTGAAGAACCAGGAGAGGGATTATGGGTAGATGCCACCATGATGATATAAGAATCTTGACTCACCAAATTCGAATGCAGCCAATAAATTTCAAGCTGTGAGAGCAGAAGAGTACCAACTGTTGCCACTAACCCTGAGGTCTGCCAAAATTAGGGCAGCCTTCAGGAAGTAGGTAAAAATGGGAAGAACCACAATAATTGGGCTGTTGTTTGTAATGATGGTCTCTGTGGTTGCAGGGCTGTTTGCCTTAGAAGAAGTAACATAGAGTAAGCCAACTGAGATATGTTAGTGATAGAATAATGTGACTCGGGACTTCTGCTATTCTTGGACAAATGTCCCCATGTGTTGTCCCTGAATTGTGTGGGAGCTGCATGCTGGGCTGTGAGTACACTCCCTGAAGTCTTTGGAGCAGAGAACATAGAAGAGTTTCACAGAGATGAATGTATGCCAGCCAGAAGATCAGCACAAGCTGAATTCTTGAGAGCCCATTCCAAATCCTTCCCTATTCTCTCAGTTGTGCCTATGTCAGAGGTCAGAGGTCAGAGGATCCTTACAGTCAGAGTTCTTAGGACCTCATCAGGACCATTTTCTTCCACCTATGACACAGTGGCTTGGTGGACAATCTTTGCCCTAATGGCTCTAGGTACCTCATCTGGTATTGAAAATCCTTAAAGAAGTGAGAAGAAATACGTTGGGTCAATGGCCCTCCTTCCCACTCCCCATTGTAGATTTCCCCCTAAAGACCTCAAGGACCAAAAGAAACTTCAGGAAGAAAGTTAAACCCCACAGAGGCAAATTATACATAGAGAAACAAGTAAAGAAAGAATTGATTTTTTAAATTAGAGCAAAGGTTAGTGGTATGACCAAATGTGACTCAACAACCTAGAAACCTGTGTAAAAATAAAAATAATAATTATAACTGCTAAAATTAAAGGAACTAAATGCCAGTTAAAAGGATTTGAGATAGACTGAAAGAGGAGGTAAGGGACAGAGAAAGGAGATAGGGAAGAGAGAAACTTGGTTTTGGCTGAGAGAAATTAAAATCTATGAGTAACAAGAGTCTCCAAAAGTTCAAGAAAATAGGATAATTCTCTTCAGTACACACACTATGCAAAAAACAACCCATTATGTTCCAGTAAACAGGCATGTCTCAACAACCTATCCACTTATTTCTGTTGTATCAAATTTATTGCAGACAGGTTTACAGCCATCAGCAGGATCAGGTTATCCTAATTACTCATCCAGCATTTACTAAACATCTACGAGGGCAGGAGTTCTTAACTATTTGGGGCTATAGAGCCCTCTGGATGTCTAGTGAAGTCTAGTGAAGACCCTTTCTCAGAAGAATGGCTGTTACCTACATTCATAATTGATGGAAATGCTGAATTTCACTTAAAATAAAGGTGTAATGTTTTGCCCATCCAAATTCGCAGACTGCTGAAATCCATCTGCACATGCGAACCCATGATTAAGAATTTAAGGACTGTGGAAAATTAAAGTGTAACCTATAGTCCCCATCCTCAAAGAGTTTATAACCTAGCTAAAGAGTAAAATTATGTATGTACACATGAAGAACTAAAGAACAAGTCAGATGAGAGTATAAAATCAAAAACTAAGAGATATAGTATAAATTATAAATGCAAAATGAAATTTAGCAAGAGGAAAGCTTAATGGAAGTAGAGTCTTGGAGTGGGGAATCAGGAAAAAGTAGGACTTCAGCTGGACTTTGAAGGATGGGCAGGGTTTGGATTAAGACACATAGGAAAAAAAGCAGCATTGGTGTTTGTAATAGTTGGGGATTCTGGGAAAGCAGAACAAGATTCCTCTGACCCCCTAAAAACACTGACACAAAGATGTGAAGTGACCTCTATAAGGAGACACGGCACTAACTTGGGGATTGTAAAAGTCATTCTATCTACCTATGAGTGGAAAATTGATATTATGTTCCAAAGCAATAGAGATAGGTTGAGGATCTTTGCCAGATCAACCTGCTTTACGACTTCAGTCAAGTCATTTAACTTCTTGGTGCTCCAGATCTTCAACCCACACATCTTAACTCCACAATAATGTTGTTGTCAAAATCAAGCAAGAGAAATGTAAAAGAACTTTGGAAAATTAAAAAGCGTTATGCATATGTAAGATATTATTCACAATTAAAATATGTTTCCTCTGTGGCAAAATGAAACAGAGGGAGAGGAAGAGAGAGAGAGAGACAAAGACAGAGACAGAGACAGAGAAAGAAGAGAGACAGAGAAAGACAGAGACAGAGAGAATATTTATTTAGCACAAGCTGTGCCTAGGTACTGTATTAAGCCCTGGGAATACAAACACAAGCAAAAAGAAAACACAGTCATTATCCTCAAGAGGCTTACATTCTAATGGAGGGAGAAGGACAAGCAAGAAAAATCTGGAGAGCCAGGAGTGGAGCCAGGAAAGAAACTCTGTGACTGGGCACTTTCTCAAATGGAGGTTCTGAGCAAGAGCTCACAAATGAGAAGAGGGGGCTGACCACAGAGGCATCTCCAGGGTAAAAAGGCAGCTGGGGAGAACATGGAAAAGTCTGGAGAGTCAAAAGTGCAGCCAGCAAAGAAATGTGTGTTTAGATGTGTGACCTATCTAAGTCAATTCTTATCTCACATTGATTGGGAGAGCTTTTATTCCAACCGGCAAACCTTAACCCAGATCTTTTGTTCTGTCCTTCTTCCACAGCCCTAAGATCGTGGAATGACAATGCCTGCAGCCAGAAATTCCCATTTGTGTGCAAGATCCCATCGAAGACCATTAATTGACCAACTCCCCCCTTCAGAAATGATCTTAGACTCTAGCTCCTTTTTGTAGCAGTGCCTGGTCCAACACTGATGCCCTGTCCAAGTAAGGTTACAGTGAAGGCAATTCCCACAGAAAACACTGAAAGACAAACCTTAGCCTCAGGGAATGGCACACACACACACACACACACACACACACACACACACACGCCTGGGAGCCTAGTCTCACCTCTGGGATCAACGAGATGTGGGACCCTGTGCAAGGCATTTTCTTTCTATGGGTCTCAGTTTCTCCCTCTGTAAAATGAGTAGGCTGGCCCAGATAATGCGGAAGATACCTTCCAGGGCTGAAAGTTTCTGATTTGTTCTCTTTCTTTGCTCATCAAAAAGTTGTTCTAAATCTCTCTTCACCCAAGCTTTGGTGGCTCCTGGTGACAAATGCTGAATAGAAAGAAGAGCCAAAGTTAAAGGGTGAGGAAGGAGTTGGGAAGGAAGGACCTTAGCTAAAAACAACTCTATGTCTCCATCTGGAGCTTGGAAAGTTGAAAAGGAGGACTCGTTAACCTTTTAGTCCAATTAAAACAATGGCCCAAAAGATATAGAGCTGACAGAGTCTGGAACACCTTCTGGCAGAAAGCCGAGTGAGGAAGCAGTGATTTCTCAAGTACACAAGGTTGCATTTAAACTGAAGTTTCAATACTCTGAGGTTCATTTGCATACATAGTGCAGGGAACATAGCTTTGTTTCCCATGAGAGTGAGAAAGCTAAATAGCAGAAGAGAGAGAAAATATCTATTAGGAAAGGGGTGGGAATTGGGGGGAAGAGATGCAGAAATACTGGAAACATAAAACCATGCCATTGGGCTCCTCTAGCCCAACTTCTCATTTTACAGAGAAAGAAACTGAGGCAGGGAACTACAAAGTAACACTCCCACGGTGGCACTGCTAACCAGTGCTTTTGGCTCCTCGTTTAGCGCCATTCCCACAGTGCCCTTCATTTCTGAAGAAACGGACTCTGCAAATCATTTGTGGTCTTGCTGGGTGGGTTTGCTTTTGAATGTTCTGTGAAGTCATATAAAATGCCTATACTCACTTAAATGATCTTTTCCTAAATAAAATAAACATGCATTCCCTTGGATTTATGGGTCCATTTACTTTGTCCAGTATGGCTCTAAGTGATGGGATTCCCTAACAATTTTGTTGTCCTTCAGCAAGATGGAGCAATCCTGATGGAAATGCTATTAAGTAGTTTGGTGAGGGTTGCAGAGCACCAGGAAAAGGGAAGCATTAGGCAAAGCAGCTACCTCCTGTGGTGTCATCTGAGATGACTGAGGGTGGGTTCTAAAGTTCTTTTGAAATTTGTTGCTGATTTATCCTCTGATGTGAAAACTGGAGTGTCCAAGTTCCAGACACCATATCCAAAGGCTACTGAGGTCATTGTCATTTTTTTTTGCCTCAGAAGAGGGACACTGTTATTATTGTTAATAATTATTTTTTGCATCTGCCTTATACCTTTTAATTTATCAAAGCTATTTTGCATTCTCCCCCCTTCTCCCCTTCCCTCTCTCTCTTCTTTTCCTTTCTTTTTCCTCTCTCTCTTCCTCTCTTCCTTTCCTTTTCCTTCTCTCTGTCTCTCCCTCTTTTTCTTTCTCTGTTTCTACTTCTCTCTCTCTCCCTCCTTATTCCACTATGTCTGTCTCTCTCCCACCACTCCCCCAACTTTCCTATCTTGCCTAAGCTAGACCTGCAGTAACTACTCATAGGCCCAATCCTAGTAGCTTTGAAAACCTCTGTTAACCCGAGCCTGTTCATCCCATCTTGATGGCTCCATGCTCTTGAGGACTTGCTATACTGGTGCCAGACCTAGTTCAGAAACCTGATTATTTGACCCATTGCAGGTCAGAAATGCCAGTGCTTAAGAGGTCCATTAGCAGAGATCCCATTAGTCAGAATTCCAGGGATGTGCCAGCGTGCCATGAACATTTCTGCTGCCTGATCCTCATAACAACCATATTGTAGGGAGATGAAGAGACAGGGAAGTAAGTGATCCCCATTTTATAGCAATTCAGTGTCAGAACTGGAAAGAGGAAAAAGAGAAAGAAATAAGTATTTCTTTTTTAAATTAATTTGTTTATTTTTAGTTGTCAACATTCACTTTCATAAGCTTTTGAGTTTTAAATTTTTCCCCCTTCATATCCACCCCCCTCCCCAAGATGGTATGCAGTCTGATATAGGCTCTACATATACATTCATATTAAACATATTTTTCACTTTAGTCATGTTGCAAAGAAGAATTGGAACCAATGGGAGGAACCACCAGAAAAAAGAAACAAAACAAAACAAAAGACAGAGCAAGTAGTATGCTTCAATCTGCATTCAGACTCCATAGTTCTTTTTCTGGATGTGGACAACATTTTCTATCATGAGTCCTTTGGAGTCGTCTTGGATCCTTACATTGCTGAGAAGAGCTAAGTCTATCAAATTTAGTCGTTGCGCAATGTAGTTGCTACTGTGTACAATATGTTCTCCTGGTTCTGCTCACTTCACTCAGTATCAGTTCATATAAGTTTTTCCAGGTTTTTCTGAAATTAGCCTGCTCATCATTTCTTATGGCATTATATATATATATATATATATATACATATACATATACACATATATGTATATGTGTGTATATGTATTCATGTATATAATATATGTGTATAATATACACATGTATAATTTCTTATAGTCTTCCATATACCACATATATCATATACCACAACTTGTTCAGCCCAAGGATGGGCATCCCCTTGATTTCCAGTTCTTGGCCACCACAAAAAGAGCTGCTGTAAATATTTTTGTACATGTGGGTCCTTTGCCCATTTCTATGATCTCTTCACGATACAGCCCTAGAAGTGGTATTGCTGCATCAAAGGGTATGCACATTTCTATAGCCCTTTGGGCATAGTTCCAAATTCTTCTCCAGGATGGTTGGAACAGTTCACAACTCCACCAGGGAATAAGTATTTCTTAATTGCTTACTGTGAGCCAGATGCTGTGCCGAGTGCTTTACAAAATATCTCACTTGTTCCTCATGACAATCTTGGGAGGTAGGTACTATTATTATCCCCATGTAGATGAGGAAACTGAGTCAGCTGAATGGTTTGTCTAGGGTCCTACATTTTGTTAGTGTCTGAGACTGAAATTGAATTTGGGGACTAATCCTGTTGAGTACTCTCTTTACTATAAAGCATTGCCTTCTCAGGATGAGGGCATAGTAAGAAGTGTAAAAAAGACTGACTGATGCTCAGAGATCCTAATCAGTGACCAAACTAAAAAAAGCAAAAGGCACTCAAGGAATGTCTCTTCTTCTCAAAGAAAGCAGAGGGCATTTACTCATTCAACATTTATTAAATGCCTACTGCATGCAGTGCACACCTTGCCCAAAATCTTTTTCTTGGGCCCCAAGGCAAGCTGTTCATGCCAGTTACAAGAATTATAGGGGGGAGGTCCACATGAAGACCTAGGAAAGCATTTCTACATTGCTAACCTGGCTTTCACTACCACAGGGTCTGAAGGAATCTCTCACAGGTGTAAATTTGGGCAGACTTAAGGACCATTTTCCCAATAATAGTTATGTTCTGTATAATGAATGGGGAGATAGCCTGGAGAAATGAGGCTGGTCCTGTGTTCTAATCCCAGTTCTCTCACCAACTCCCTCTGTGACATTGGACAAGTCAATTAACTGTAAATCATCATTTGTCCATCTGTCAAAGAGAAATCATTAATAATATTTGCTCCTCTCTACTTCATAGAATTATTATAGGCTCAAATGAGATAATGAATTTGAAAGTTCTCTAGAGCAAATAATGTGTGCCACACAAATTTTAGTGATTGTGAAGGATCAGAAATTGCTGACAAATCACAGAATTCAAGACTGTCAAGGCAAGTGAGGGCTCAGAGACAATTTAGTTTAATTCTTACATTTTATGGATGAGGAAACCGAAATTAAGTGACTTTCTTGTTTTATTTGGAAACAATTCAAGTATATTACAAGGGAGAAATTGGCATTGATATAGTTGGATTCATTTCAGATTTCTGTTAAATTCTCAATTAACAGATTATTCAAATATATGATTGTAGATTCCAAATTCTCAATTAAATTCTATTATATTCTCAATTAACCTTGAGACCAAGCATGATTTCACCTCCCTGGGCCTCAATCTATGAAATGAGGGAGCTAAACTGTATGATATCTAAGGTTCTCTTATAACTCTAAATTTATGATCGATGACTTCAGACCATCAGGAAACTTAATCTGGATGTAGTTCTTCCCTTTTTTTTTGTCTCATTCACACTTGGGTAGCCTGGTGAAGTCCAGAGTCCCCTTCTCAGAATAGTGTTTTTAAGGCAAATGAGGGGTGAAGAAAAAGAGTTATTTGAAATATGAGAAGGGAGAAACTGATTATATCACTTAGAGGAGTTGGGCTGAAAAGCTGGAACTTGGATTGGGTGTTGACCTAAAAGATGGATTTCAAGAGGAAAAAAATTAATAGTACAAGTGCATGCAAATCGGTATGCAATTGTTTGTCCGATGTGTTTGTTATAGGATCAGAGCTCAAGAGCTGGAAGGAATCTCAAAGGCCATCTAGTCATTTTACAGATGAGAAAAATGAGGCCAAGTAAGGCCAAGTGACTTTCCTTTGGCTATGAAGAATGTGTGAAGAAACCTTCCAGGAATGAGCTGGGGTCTATATGAAGGAAAAGAGGTGGGAAAGTCAAGATTCTTGAGAAACTGACAATCTCTAAAGTCCCAGTTCCAGATCCACAACCCAGGGAATGTTGGGTGCTCATCTTGGTTTGTCAAAGGCAAAGGCACCCTTCAAATGACTCCCAAGAAAATCTGCAAGTCTCTCTTGTCACCTAAAGACATAGGAGAGACTTTCTGAATGTCCTTTTTGTGGCTCTGGGCAAGTCATTTCAAGCTGTGGCAGCCTCAATTTTCTCATCTGTACAATGAGTATACAAAGTATACAAAGAACACTCACCTCTCAGGATTGTAGGGCAGCTGGGTGCCTCAGTGGGTAGAATGCTGAGCCTGGAGTCAAGGGGACTCATCTTCCAAAGTTCAAATCTGGTCTCAGACACTTCCTACTTGTGTAACAAATCATTGTTACACAAGTCACTGAAACTTGCTTCCCTTAAGTTTCCTCATCTGTAAAATGAGTTGAAAAAGGAAATGGCAGACCATTCTAGTACTTTACAACGAAAACCCAAATGGGGTCATGAAGGGTCAGATATAATTGAAAGCAAGTGAACAGCAACTCAGGATTGTGGTGGGGATCAGATGAAATAACATGTACTGTACTTTGCAAACTTTAAAGCACCATATACATTTCAACACAATTATGTGCCCCAGGACAAAACCTCCACATTCAAGGTTACCCAGATTTTCCTGCATTTTTTTTCTTTTCTTCCCTCTACTATGACTGGTTGTTTCAACTGCTAGTAATCTGCTTGTGAGGTTATAAGATCAATCCCCAAGTGGACTAATTACCTTAGTTGAGTTCCATGACCATAATGGGCTCCTCTAAGCACCGTCAGTTATCCGCGCAATCATCAGCATCATTATCAGCAGCACTACATGGTGGTGGGCCTCCAGAGAACTTCAGAAATATGAGTGTTACAGTTTGGTTTGGTGATTGCTTAGTGTCTCAACAGCTACGGAAACGATCCCTTCACCTATCAGGGATATTCAATCTTCCCTTAGCTAATAGAAATACCTTCTGTCCTGGGCCTCATCTCCTTGGTCATTTTTCCACACCTGGGTCAAAAAGGGAGGTAGTCTGGAAAACAAATATCAAGCTCTTAATGTATATCCAATATGGTTCAAAGGGGGCAAAGGGCAGGAGAAGTATTTGGACACTTTCTCAGAGGCCCCAGAAACAGAAGAAATAGACAAAAGGAAGCTGAGAACGAGTGATAAGCCTGGTGGTCCTGAATATTTGTCCCATGGCCACTAGGTGCTGGATACCTTCCATTCCTTCCTTTATTCCATCTATTGATAACTTTATTTGTGTTAATATATGACCTAACACCAGGCATTTACATTGAGTTCAGTCTTGGAGTTTCCTCTATAATAATACCCTTTGGTTTGTGTTCCCAATCAGGGTTTCACCTGAGAATATCAAATTTTCATTTTGTCTGGGTCTTCACAACAAAATGAAAAGGGATCTTCAGCTCCTTTCCAAGCATTCAGGCTAATTTAACATTAAGTATAAGACAGACTTTATTTAACACAACAACAACAAAAATGTCAAAAACTTACTCCTGAGCCTATCAATAGTCAAGTAAAACTCCTTCCCACTATGTTCATCCCTACCCTTCCAGGGACCTATACAGGCCTCCAAACTTACAGTGTTGCCTTGATGGGAAAATGTTAAATCCCAATGATTCCTGTTTTCCCACTGTGTCACCTTAAGCAAACCTTTCCATCTCTCTACTTCTCTTTTCTGAGCTGCAAGATGAGGAAGCTGGACTTGGTGGACTCTGACCTAACATTCTATGACTCTTGGGCCTTTCAGTTCTAAGTATATGACTCTATTGGAATGGGAGTCCTACCTTGGAATAATGAACTCCAAGATGAAGATTTCCTTTATCAATGCAGGTTGGCACCTTCTCTGCAATTTTTAGCATTACAGAGAAGCCATTTGTGAGGGTCACAGAGCCAGTATACACCAGAGGTAAGACTTGCTATTCATTGAAAGGACAAAGTTGAAACTTAAATACTTTGGCCACATAATGAAAGGACAGGACTCATTGGAAAAGACTCTGATGTTGGGAAAGATGGAACACAAAAGGAAAGGGGGAAGCAAAAGATGAGATGGATAGATAGTGTCATGGAAACAATGAACATGAGCTTGGACAGACTTGGGGAAATAGAAGACAGAAGGGCCTGGTATGCTATGGTTCATGTGGTCACAAAGAGACACAACTCAAGGACTGAACGACATGATTTGAACACAGGTCTTTCTGTCTTTGAGGCTGGCTTGTTGTCCGCTATGACAAGCTGCTTCTTTTGTGATTCTGTGAGATATGAACCCATCAACACCTATTTTTTATAGATGAGGAAACTTGATTTGCCCAAGGTCATACAGTTAGTAAGTTGGAGACTCAGGAGGCCAGTTCGAGTGTCTGAATTCCAAGTTCAGTGCCTTTTACTCTCCCATTGGTCTTATAGAAATATAAAAATTATGTTTCCCCATGTGCGACCTTTATTGAATTGCTTGTCTTTCCAGTGTCCGTCCTCAGTGGGTGACGAGAGAGGAAGGGATAGAATCTGGAATTTTAAATTCTAAAATCTAATGTTAAAATATATATATATATATATATATACACACACATACATATATTATTATTATTTACATGGAACTGGGAAATGGGATATGCAGGCACTGGGGTAGAGAGATCCATCTTGCCTTAATGGAAAGTCAGAGGGAGATGGGGGAGGATATAGGAGAGAGCAGTTTGGGAGAGGGGGATTGCTATTTGGGGGGGTAGGGGAAGGACGGGGAGAAAATCTTATAACTCAAAATCTCATGGAAATGAATGATATAAACTAAAAATTAACAAAAGCTAATAAAAAATAATGTTGAAACTATAAAAAAATAATTATGTGTCCCAGGACAAAACCTCCACATTCAAGGTTACCCAGATTTTCCTGCGTTTTTTTCTTTTCTTCTCCCTACTATGACTGGTTGTCTCAACTGCTAGGGTGATCTGCTTGTGAGATTATAAGATCAATCCCCAAGTGGACTAATCACCTTAGCTGAGTTCCATGACCATAACTGGCTCCTCTAAGCACCATCAGTTATCTGCCCAATCATTTCCCCTGATGGGCGATAAGAGGAACTTAGAACAAAGCATGGATGACTCAGTGAAAACCCCTTCTGCTACAAAAAAAAGCTCAAAAGTTTTAGTAATTTTTATACATAACAGTGGATGAATAAAAAGCAAGTTAGTTCTCAAGAACAGTGTCAAGAATACAAAAGCTGAGAATGAACTGAGTGTGGCCAGGAAAGCTAAAAATAACTGAAAAAAATTTGAAAAGCTACAACTGGAGAAAATAGAAGACCCAAAGACAGGAGAGGACCGATGCTTAGGACAGACCACTTATTGTTATAACACGGTATCAAGAGGATGCTCCCTTCCTATTATTCTCAGTTAAAAACAACGACCTTGGGAATGTAAAGGACAGAATACAAATGTCCCACAGGGAGCTGATACCCAACAGAAGTAGCAAGAGTGTAAAAGTAGAGCTATTTACCCTCCGTGAGTTCAGGTCACTTGGTCCAGATCTTTAGGTACTGCAAACTGAATGGTGTGATTGCTAAACCTAAGTGATATTTGAAAGACCATGCAGAACAGAAGAGTTATCACTGAGGTGGATATGGGCAAATGTTTCTCCAGTTTTCAAAGAAGGACTAAGAAAGATTGTGCATCCTATAGACCACTGAAACTGATTTAATTTACAGCAGAATTGTAGATTGTACTATTAAATAGACTGTACTGTAAAAGGGATAATTGACATATATCTGTCTAGAAAAGGAAATTATCAGAAAAGTCCAAGATGGCTTCATCAAGAACAGGTGACATCAAACTAATCTTATTGGCATTTTTGACAATATTACTAGTCTTGTATATCAGGAGAATGTAATACATGTATTGAAGCTAGACTTTTAAAAATTGTACTTCAGGGGGTGACTAGATGGCACCATGAATAGAGCACTCATCCTGGAGTCAGGAGGACCTGAGTTCAAATCCGGCCTCAGACACTTGACACACTTACTAGCCATGGGCGAGTCACTTAGCCCCAATTACCTTCCAAAAAGCAAAAAAAAATTGTACTTTATTTTCCCCCAATTACACGTAAAAACAAGCTCTAAGGGGAAACTAGGTGGCACAGTGAATAGAGCACTGACCCTGGAGTCAGGAGAACCTGAGTTCAAATCTGACCTCAGTCACTTAATACTTACTAGCTGTGTGACTTTGGGCAAGTCACTTAACCCCAATTGCCCTCCAAAAAAAGCAAAAACAAAAAACCAAAAAAACCCAAACAAGTTTTAACATTTGTTTTTTTAAAATTTTTGAGTTCCAAATTCTTTCCTTCCATCCATCCACATTTCCCTCCCCACCTCACCCCCATAATTGAGAAGGCAAGCTATTTGATATTGGTAATGCATGTTAGTTTAGCTAGATTTTAGTGAAGCATTTGGCAGTTTCTTAAGTTATTCTTGTGGAAAAGATGGGGAGTTGTGGGCTAGAAAATAGGACAATTAGGCAGATTCAGAACTGACTGAATGGTTGGACTCTAATAGTAGTCATTAATGGCTCAGTGTCAGCTTGGAAGGAAGTATCTAATGGAGTGACCCACTCCAGAGGTCAGTACTTGGCCCTGTGCATTTAACATCTTTATCAGCGACTTGGAGAGAAGTATGGAAGTCATGCTCATCAAATCTGAAGATAACACAAAGCAGGGGGCAGATGGCAGGATAGCTAATCAACCACAAAGTCAGAATTCAGAAAGATCCTGATAGGTTAATTGGGATATCAGGCAAAAATCCAGAAACACTAAATTTGGCAGGATAAATGTAAAACCTCAAAGGCAGGCTCTAAAAATCATAAGTAAAAGATGGGAAAGGCATGGTAATGCAACAGTTTTAAAATAAGAAAGGTCTGGTAATTTTAGGGCCAGTCAGCCAGTAAACAGGCATTCATTAGGTGCCTACTATGTGCCTGGTACCATACTAAGCACCAGGAATGCAAAGGAAAGTAAAAGACAGTTGCTGCTCTCAAGGAGCTTGAAGTCTAATGGAGACTATGGTCTCAATATGAATCAGAAAGGGCTTGGTGGAAGTCAAGAAATCTAATGCAAAGGTAGATTACATCAAGGGAAGAATAGTATCCCAGAATTAGAAAGGTGACAGTATCTCTGTACTCTGCTCTAGCCAGATCTCATGTGGAATATGTGTTTCATCTTGGGTACCACACTTTAGAAAGGGCATTGATAGGATGGAGACCATCCAGAGGAGAGCAACCATGGCCAGTCAACAAGCATTAATTAAGCACTCATTCTAAGCACTAGGAATACAAAGACAAGCAGAAAGAAAGACAATCCTTGACCTCAAGGAGGTCAATGACCTCCCATTCCAATGGGAGAAAACAACACATAAAAGGAAACTGACTATTCTGTGTGTTTTGGTGTGTTTTGGTAGGGAGGAACACAAAGGGGCACAGTAGAGGAATTCCAGAGGGCAGTCTAGAGAGGAATGAGACCAATGGTGGTGAACAGCCTCAAGTTCATGCCCTATGAGTAACAATTGAAGAATTTAAGAATCTTGAACCTGGAGAAGAGAAGATTTGAGGGAGACATGATAATTATCTTCAAGTATCGAAGAGCTATCACCATGGACAATGGATTAGATTTTCTTTTTTTGATGGGCCCCACAGGAGTCAATGTGTGGTAGCTGCAGGGAGGTGGATTAAGTCTTACATAAAGAAAGACTTCCTAACAATAAGATTTAATCAAGGTAGGACATGCTGCCTTGGCAGGCAGGAGGTTCCCCTCATTGGAGGCTGTATTTTCACAAAGGTTGTATGATTTCTTCTTGGGTACATTGTAGAGTGGGTTCTTTATCGAGAGAGTTAAACTGAATAGCCCGAGATCCCTTCCAACTCTGACATTCTGTAATAAAGAAGGAACAGAATCATTATTCATTTTCATGAATAATATATTTACGTATCTCATAAAGAATGTCAAGGTTAATATGATTTCAGTTCCTCCAGCAATATGCCTATTCATTTGTCACTGGACAAGGATCTCACATTTAGAGAACTAACAGTCAAATTCAAGTTTACAGAAGGTCTAAAAACTGTGTGATTCTTGACCCTCTGTCCCCTCTCCTGGAGTTTACAGGGTCCATTACCTTCTATTTTTTTGGAAATTGGGATCCCATTTGACTTCCTCTAATTCTACTATTGTCAAAGCAGAAACCAAAGGAAGCCTCACAGGATTGAGAGCCATTTTTTATTTTTTATTTTTGTTTGTTTCATGTGTTGCGTAGAGGCAATAGAGTCCTGGGTCTGGAGTCAGTAAGACCAGAGTTCAGTTCCAGCTTTAAACATTTATTAGCTGTGTCAGACCCAGACAAGTCACTTACCTTTTGTTTGCCTCAGTTTACCCAACTGTAAAATATGGATTATAATAGCACCTACCTCCCAGGGTTATTGTGAGGATCAAATTGCAAAGCGTTTAGCACATATTTGGTTCTTATACATGTTTTGGGTTTTTTCCCTTCCTTCCATGGTCCAAAAAATTATATCACTAGGTAGCTGACTTGCTGGTGATATGCCTCTCTGTGATTAACTAGGCTCGTCCACTGTTCCCAGTACCATATTTGAAGTTTTTTCAACATTCTTGACTCATTTAGCCTTCAAGAATGCAGGGCCCCCTCTATTCCATGATGAGACATCAGCACAGAATTTTGGTGAAGGCGGCTACATGGGCCTGCGTATTTCTTGGAAAGGCAAAGAAGGAAGATGCAGAGTGAGTTTTATTGTATGCCCAAGAGCTTTAAGAAATGTTTTGTGTATTATAATACTAATTCTAAGTATTTGCAAAAGGACAACTTGGAAAATAATCAGAACTTGTGCACCATTATCAGTAGCTAAGGATTGTGTTAACACCTCAGTCAGCAAACATTTGACTTGTGCCAAACATAGAAGATGACTTTTGAAAAATAATACAGGATTAGAATAGAAACTTACCTATAAAAAGAAAAATGGTGAATGATTATGAGCAATATCATCTCATAAAGAAGAGACAAGTGGTAGAGAGCAAAGTCTAAAGAAAACTTGACAAAAATATTGCTAAACAGTCATTTCAAGGACAAAAATAGGAAGACTGTGAACAGAAGAAAAATGGAAGGGTTTTGCAAAAATTTATTGCAAGAAACTGCTTTTGCCATAAGACTAGTAGGGCTAACCTCCATGGACCCTCTGCTCACAGGTACTTACAGAGGAAGAAGAAACAGATTTAAAGAGAACAAAGATGGGAAAAAACAAACAGTTTGGATCAAATATATGGAGAGACGTGTGTTTGAGATTATGTAATTGTATAGGCATTGAAGGACCAATTTGTAAATGACCTAAAGGAAGGGACGATACCAAAGACATGGAAAAATCTAAAATCTTATACTGTTAACCAAGAAAGGAAAAAAAGGTGACCAAGAGAATATCAACAACTACCTATCAGAGGCCATGAGGTGGCCCAGTGGATAGAATGCTAGAATCAGGAAGACCTGAGTTCAAACCCTAATTCAGACACTAACTGTGTGACCCTAGGCAATTCATATAATCATAGACCTCAATTTCTTTATCTGTAAAATGGGGATAATAATAGTATCTATTTCCTAGGGTTGTTGAGAGGATAAAAAGACATAATATTTGTAAATGCTTTGAAAAACTGAAAGTCCCATACAAATTTTTGCTATTGTTATTGTTGGGGAAACTAGTCGGTGCAGTAGATACCCAGCCTGGAATCAGGAAGATCTGAGTTCAAATCCAGCCTCAGAGACTTACCAGCTGCCTGTCTCTGGGCAAGTCACTTAACCCTACTTGCTTCCCTTTCTTCATCTGTGAAATGAGCTGGAGAAGAAAATGGCAAATTGCTCCAGTATCTTTGCCAAGAAAACCCCAAATGGGGTCATGAGGAGACTGAAATGACTGAACAACAACAATAATTACTATTATCACCTGTATGACTGTTCTCTCATCTATATAAAATGCTTATGAGGCTCATAAATTGAAGCAATAGTCAAGGAGAGTGTTGGTAAAAAAACAAACAAACAGGCTTTCATAAATTCTATTCAACAATAGACCACATTTTTTAGCATCTCGCAATTGCTTGAAAGATGTAGAGAATATAATATCACAGTGATGAATACTTCATTGAACATACATCTCCCTGTTTTATGCCTTGTCTGATGTTTATCATTAGAAGGTCAATGAACACTTGACAGGGTGATTTTTGTTGTTACTTCTTCCACAGAATCCTGAATAATGTGAATGTGTGGATGGGAGACACCTTGTTGAGAAACAGCCTGTAATGTAGTGCTTTGTTCTATAGAGATGAATACTTTTTCTTAAGAATAAGCACAATGGGATATTATATTCTAATGATCAAAAGAAGTAGAGAAGAATAATATTATCATAACAACTTTTATTAAGTATAGGGTATCTGAAAAGTCTTAGTATAATTTTAAGCTATTAAAAATTGTAACTGCATTAAGACTTTAAGATATTCTATATTTCATTTCATTCGAAAAGTTCAGTGCTCTCCATTACTTCTAGAATAAAATAAAATTTAGTTTAGTATTCAAAGTCCTACACAATCTGGTTCCCATCTACCTTTCCAGGATTATTTCACATTATGCCTCTTCCGGTAAATCTGGACTGCTTAACTGTTCCTCAACATGGCTATGAGAGAGAGTAGAAGTGATTTTGTATTAGTTAGGAAGGGAATGAGAAGGCACAGGAAGGGATTACAGCCTTGCTGAAGACACACTTCTAAGTACATACTTCTTTCCTTGAAATGGAGGAAAAGTAGGAGAGGATGCCTAGTGAAACACGGAAAATAGATGCAAGGAACTATGGAAGTTTGGGTCAAAGATCTTCAATATCAAAGTCAAAGTCTTGGACTGAGAATGAGGGGTAAGAAGTGGAGCTGGAGACTTGAGGAGAGAATAGAAGTTATCAAATCAGATCTCCAGGGGAAAAAATTCCCTCCATCAAAATAAGCTGGCAACTTGTTTCTAATACATTGTCTTAGAGAGTTACCCAGAATAATGAAAGTTTAAGTGACCAGTGTGTATCAGAGGCTACACTTGAACCCAACTCCTTCTAGATTTGAAGGCAGCTCTCTGTATTTGATGTGATGCTAGAAAAAGTTTTCTTAAAAGGAAGAAAATAAAACATAGCTTTTTAAATGAGATGGATTATTACTCCCTCCCACTGATGCATGTCAACCTCCTGTTAATAGTCCCCAAATATGAACTGTCCCTGCCCTCAGGCTTGCCTTGACCCATTGCTCCCTGCCAATCCAAAGGGACAGATGAGACATTCTCTTTTTCTAATATACTGCCTGCTGCTCCAACATTCGGTCATCCTATATATCAGTTTCTCAGGTAAACCAAGGATGAATCTGAAATACTCCCCCATGCTTTTAGGGTCTTCCCCGGAGTAAGATAAAGGCAAAACTATCCAGAATCCTCTTTCTTCCTTTGCCAACGCTCTCCTGCTTTCAACTTGTCTTCCTCCTTCTCTTCCTGTCCCTCTTACCAACCAGCCTCAGACATTTGTGAATGTACATTCTGTCAGATGACACATTTTATTTTCTCCATTTATTAAAAGTGGCAACGTTGGGAAAAATACTCCGACAATGAGTACAAAAGGATCTCAGGGTAGTACTGAGAGACCAGTAAAAGTTAAAGAGCATGAATTTGTAGAAGATCCAGTCAGCACAGTTTCATGATTTGCTCCCACACCATCTCACCATTTGCAAATAGGAATGGGGGAGATTAGTGGTCTGTATCATCTAGGACTGAGGGGGAACAAGGCAGAGCAACAAAAAAACTGGCCAGAGTTAATGATATGGTATTAAGCCTTGAAATAGCATTTTTCTGTATAGGATGTTAACTGATTCATGGGAAAAATGAATATGTGACCTTAGCCTTGAAAAATCTTCCCTTCTATCCCCCAGCTAACAGTCTATTGACCATTCACCATCATTAATTCCCTGGACAATGCCAATGCAAAAATAACATTCCAAAAGTTTGAAATCACTCAGCCTTCCACATGGTACACTCTCTAGAGTCAAGTAAGCTCTTGATGCTCCTTGAACCATGAAGGGGATTCCCAGGGCCATGATGAGGTTGCAGATTTTGCCATAAGCTCTTAGAGGATTGGATATTTACTGTCTAACAGAACTTTAAGTGGAAGCTAGAGCTGGAGTCTGTGTAGGGAATTAAAAAAGATTATTTTGTACCAAACTGCCTGTATTTCATTGCCCAGTTTCCTTTGAGACAGTAAGAAAGATGACCAGACATCTTGATTCAACTTAGAGCTAAGAACAGCATTTTCCTTATGTGAAGCCATGATTTATCTAGGGATTGAATTGGCTGCCCTAGCATCATAAATCCCTTGTTCCAACCAAAGCTAATAGAGTGCCTCCTAAGGATGTTAACTGTTTCCCCTTCAGAGACTGCAGGCATATTTTCCCCTTCATTCAGTCTATGATTTATAAAGAGCTAAAAAAAAGAAAAAAAAGCTGAGACAACAGATGCCTTCTAATGTAACACATTCATTTTGCAGTTGAAGAAAATGAGGCTCAGAGGATTAAATATGACCCTTGCCCAGAGTCGTACAGCTAGGAATGTTCAGAGGCAGGATGTGAATTCAGATTCTCTGACTCTAAGTCCAGGGCTCTGTCCATCACACCTGGTTGCATCTCAAAGCAAAAGCTTACAGCAGCCAGTAGGTCTTCCATCCAAGTACCACAAGGGTGCCCTGCCCCCTTATCTTGTTCCCTATAGTTCTCCCTCAACTTCTGGGCTTTACCATCTGTTCACTGATTAAATACTTCAACCACATGATAAGAAGACAGGATTTATTGGAAAAGGCCCTGATGTTGGGAAAGATTGAAGGCAAAAAGAAAAAGAGAAGGCAGGGGATGAGATGGCTAGAGAGGGTCATGAGCTTGGACAAACTTTGGGAGATAGTGGAGGACAGAAGGGCCTGGTGTGCTACAGTCCATAGAGTCACAAGGAGTGAGACATGACTGCATGCCTCAACAACAGCAAATGAAACTCTCCCCGGGTCATCCCAGAGCCTGTCCAGATGACAACCCCCTGGTACAGCCTATCTCCATGCCTCCTTCCTTTCCCTCTTGCCTTGACTGCTTGTCTGTTCACAGGGTTTGAATGAGATGAAAGTCAAAAATTCCATTTCTTCTAATGAGATGAAGGACCACTAGTTCCTGCCATCCTCCCTGTCACTGCCTCCTAAGATCCTCTGGATCTGACCATCTGCCTGCCTCAACACCCTTTCACTCCCTTGGCATTGTCATCATCTTAACCACTCCTTGGTTAATCTAAGGGTTTCTGGACTTTTGTCATCTGTCCACTGCTGAACCTTTAGAATTTCTATCCCTTTCTCACTTCCCTGAGCCTGGACTTTCTTTTACATGCTGTCTCCCCCCATTAGAATGTGACTTCCTGGGGCAGAGCCAAGATGGTGGCACAGAAGCAGGAAAACTCCATGAGCTCACCCCATAACCACCTCAAATACCTATAAAATATGACTCTAAACAGATTTTAGAGCTATAGAACCCACAAAGTGACAGAGAGAAACAAATCTCCTGCTGAAGGCAGCCTGGCAGGAGGACAGGAAGGGTCCATCGCAGTGGTAACATGAGCAAACAAAGGAAACAAAGCAAGCACAGCAATCAAACCTTAGGTTCCTTTTTTGGGCACAAAAAGCATCAAAGCATGGAACAGGAGGAAGACAATGAAGTCAGAACTCCTGCACCAAAAGCTTCCAAGAAAAATATGTATTGGTTGAGGCCATGGAGGAGCTCAAGAAGGATTTTGAAAATCAAGGAAGAGAAATAGAGGAAAAATTGGGAAGAGAAATGAGAATGATACAAGAAAATCATGAAAAAAAGTCAACAACCTGACTGAAGAAAGTAACACCTTAAAAAAATAGACTAGCTCAAATGGCAAAAAGAGGCCCCAAAAGCCAATGAGGAGAAGAATGCCTTAAAAAGACAAATTTGCCAGATGGAAAAAGAATCTGAAAAGATTTCTGAAGAGAATAATTATTTCAGAGTTAGAGTGGAGCAAATGAAAGCTAATGACTTTATGAGAAATCAAGATACTATTAAACAGATCCAAACAAAACATAGATGGCAATGTGAAACATCTCATTGAAAAATCACTGACCTGGAAAATAGATCCAGGAGAGACAATTTTAAAATTACTGGAGTACCTGAAAGCCATGATCAAAAAAAGAACCCAGAAATCATCTTTCAAGAAATTTTCAAGGAAAACTGTCCTGATGTTTTAGAACCAGAAGGCAAAATGGAAATTGAAAGAATTCATCTATCACCTCTTGAAAAAGTCTTTTTTTTTTAAATCCATATTCCTAATACTTACTACAATGCTTGGAATGTAGTAAGTGCTTACTAAACCCTTTTTCATTCATTCATTTATTCATACTAACCAGGTATGACCTTACTCTGCTCCTAAGTTTCAGATATGATTGAGTACATTCCAATTGGAACAGATGCAGATGTTGTTAAGTAGGGAAAAAAATCTCCTTAACCAAAAAGTCAGCTAAAAACCAAACCTCTCCTGACTTTTCATAACTCGCTGCTTTCTAAGGAGAAACACTTTGTGTGGGCACTCTAGGAGTAACAAGAAATCATCCAGTAGTGTCAGTGAAAAATGTTATTGTGGCCTGACCAGGATGTCTGAGCTGTAAGTGCCCTGTGCACAGATGTTGAATTCCTCTTCCTCTCCTCTTCTCATTTATTTAGCTGAAATGGGCTAGTCCACATAAGTGAACTTTCCTGATAATTGAGGTGAATAGTCAAGAAGCATTTATTAAGAACCTACTATGCGCTAGATGGGTACATAGTGCTAGGTGATGCAACGGATGGAGTGCTGTACCTGAAGTCAGAAAGGCTCAATTCTTTTAGCTCAAATCTGGCCTCAGACTTACTAGCCAAGTGACCTTGTCAAGTTACTTAATGATGTTTGATCTATGAAGTGAGGACACATTGGAGAATGAAATGGCAAACCACTCTGGTACATTTGCCAAGAAAACCCCAGATGGAGTCGTGAGGAGTCCACGACTGAAACGACCAAACAGCACCCGCGTGTGCTAGATACTGGACCAAGAAAGCAGCACAAATACGAAGAAAGGCAAAAGGCAGTCCCTGCCCTCCAGGAGCTCCCAATCTAATGAAGGCAAACAACTATGCACAGGCAAGGATGCAGAATAAGTAGCAAGTAATCCACAGGGGTAGGGCACTAGTATTAAGGAGATGCAGAAAGGCTTTTCTGTTGGTGAGTGGTCCTGTGGTGCTAAGGACTTGAAAGAATCTTAGCAAAATTGAACTGAGTTTCACCCTTTCATGTGCAAATGTTGAATGCAAAAAAAAAGCATTATCTTTTTCCCTACTTCTTTATTTAATTTTTTAGGAAGCAATTAGGGTTAAGTGACTTGCCCAGGATCACACAGCTAGTAAATATCTGAGACTGAATTTAAACTCAGAACCTCCTGACTTCAGGACTAGAGCTCCATCCACTGTGCCAATTAGCTATTCCTCACTGCCTGTTTAAAAAGAGGAAGTTGGGTAAAATTTGACTTTTTCTTGATAAAATAACTTTTTCTTTCCAATAACAAACATGCGTTATTGTGCTATGCAGGGATAAGATTTTACATCTAATTTTTTGTTTTTTTCTCTGTTCTCTTGGTGTCATGTTGTCAGGCGTCACTTCTGCTGTTATCATTGCTCCCAACGGCTCCCCTACAAACACACATAACACTGCTGTCTTCTAATTGGCTGTTTCTAATCTTGTACAGCCTGGGAAACCAGATAACCAGACCTATTAAGACTTATTTTTAAATGCGAGTCAATAAGTTTGTGATCGAGGGTGTGAGAAATAACTGCTTGACTTCCGTATAGAGATTATTTCAGGGGTTGAGGCCCCTTACTTTTTTCTTCCTGCATTCCTATGTTCCAGAGAGCTGAAAGTGCTGGAAGTCAGACCTAGGATAAATGGGGCATGAATGTATTCCAAGGCATTAGTATGATTCTATGACAAACCTCAGGCAGGCAAGTCAAGTATCCCTACTTGTAAATCAAGTCAAGTCGATAAGCATTTATTAAACACATATATGTCCCAGGCACTGTGCTAATTGCTGGAAATTCAAATACAAAGCAGGAAGGAAAAAAAATAGCCCCTGACCTCAAGAAACTTACATTCTAATGGGGGAAGATAATGCATAAAAAGAAACAGAAAGGAGTGAGTAGATGGAGAGACAGGGAAAGGGGAGGAGAAAGGAGAAAACTGGGTATATTGGTGAAGTTATGATAAAGAAAGACTGGAATCAAGAGTGCAGGCTGGAAAGTAATAAAAACATGGCTGGTCTGGGCATCTTCTCTAAAATGTGATTTCTGGGAGAAAACCAACAACTGAAAAAAAAAGACTACAGGGGTACTAGGTATTTCCAGTGTGAGAAGTCATTTTGGGGGTGTGCTGATAAATGTTTAACAACCAACTCTCCAAAAAAAAAGCATGCATGATAGACTTTTAAGCTTAAGATCTGTGGTATTAACATTTTCTCTATCACTTTCTTAAGTCAAGACATGCAACAAAATAACAATTCAAGACTTCGTTGCTAGTTTTTACAGATATCCAATGTATAAATACATACAAAGAAAATTTAACAGCCAGCTCTCAAGAGCCTGTAAAAGCTGACTTCAGCACCCTAAATGGAGTAAACTTCCAGAGATTTCTGTAGCAGAATGGTAGTAAAAATCTAGGGGGTTAAGAGGGCTGCCTGAAGAGGAATGCTTTAGGCCTCTCAGACAGAAGACAGCAAAATTGGTTAAAATCTCTCTCCCCGAAGAATAAATGACAGAAGAGCAAGACAGTGACTATGATCTAATCCATTGGCTGTCCTGGCTGCAATCCAAGAGAAGATGGATGATCTCCTTCAAAGTCCATTCTAGTGAGGCTAGGCCAAAGGACAGGGTGTCCTCATCTAGCCAAGGGCGCCCAGAGTTCAGTTGTCTCCTTCCTACAGCCCTAGATTGTTTAAAATGCCCCACTGTTCACGTTATTCCAGCAGCATCTGCACGTCACCAGTATCCTCATAACATCTCCAAGGAGGAAAATACTTTCATTATAAATTCCTTGAGGGAAGGGACTGAGACTTTTATTGATATTGTAAGGAGAAGCAGCACTTCTTACAGGTGAACGTTTCAGATTCTAGCTCAAGCAGTGATAGTGAGGAGGCCAAATGTTCTTAGATACATTTAACAAATTGCTTTCCACTGTTTATTTTGCCCAGTCATATTTATTATTGCCTTTATAAATCAATAATCTGAAACAATGCAAATAAATTTGTTTTCAAATAAAAAAATAAATGATCATGGGTACCCAGAAATCTAAAACTTTTTTCAACTGGGGGATTTCCCAAAGACTTCTTGAGGTGTAGGTTAGCGGTCAGTGCACATCACTAGTCCGGGAGGAATTCTTGAAGCATAAGCCATAGCCTATATTGCTGTTTAGGCTAATCATTGACAGGTACTATCAAAGAAATTTAAAACTGGAAAGGACCTCAGTGGCCATCTGGTTCAACTAATATTATCCAGTACTATTATCCTCTCTGTCAAACCAGAAACTTGGATGTTATCCTCAGTGGCATGCTTATGCTCATCCCACATGTGATGAATGAAAGACATAATTTCTGGGTAATTAACAATCATTTAATTAATTATGGTTAGGGAATAATTAACAAAATATGGTCAGTGGCACTCCCAGGAATCAATGATCAATCATGGAAGCTGCTCAGACCTTGGAGAGTGGGTGTTCCTGACAGATGGAAATCAACTCTGATTGGTTAACAATTAATGAAAGAATATTATAATGAAAGGTGGGCTTATTCTAATGAGGAACAAGGGTATATAACTCTTGGACAAAGAGACTATCTCTACACCCTGGACGATCTAGACAAAAGACAGTCGCCCAGTCTTGCTTAAGTAGAACACAATGCGCAAGAATTCACCTGGATTAGGTTATCTTTGTGAGGTTTTCTAGTTGAGTGGGGTGAGAAGCCCATATACCTGGGGGATCTGGGCAATCTCACCAATCGGCAATGTCTTTCCCAAGTACTGAGCTTTGAATGAGGAAACAGAAAGAGAAAAAAGTCCAAATCACCCCAATATTAATTGATTATTAATCATCGTTTCTCTCACACACATCCAATCTGTTTCTGAGTCCTGTTGTTCCTACCTTTCTGACCTCTCTTATATACATCCCCTTCTCTCCACTCACACAGCTGCCACCTGGTACAAGCCCTTATCACCCACTTTGTCTTTCTCTACATGGCTCCATCCTCCACTTGAACAGTCAAAGTGGTCTCCCTAAAATGCATGTGTGATGTTAAGGGAATTTGAAGATCTTTCCTGCCTATTAATAGGCACATAGAATCCTGACCCAGAGCTAAGCAGCCTCTGAGTTATAGGGAGTTTATAATTAAGTGCTGGGGCATGAGAATTCTCAAGCTCCTCCGTACTCAGCCAATCAGGGGCCTAATCTTTATTAAATATTCAGGGAAGTTAATGTTTTGCTTTGGGGGGTTGCTCATGAGAAGGATCTTTTGATTTCCTAGTTGAGACTCTGAGTGGCTGTTTGTTCAGAGCCCCCCAACTTCTTTGATGTCTGTGCTCCCTTGATCTAGTGACGTATGTAAAGTATATAGCAACAGTGCTTTATGCAGACAGTTGGAGCCCTTTCTGTTGGTCTTTGTGCTAATTTCTCTGCTTGTATTTTCTCCAAGTTCAGGGTGCTGACCTTTCCCCTGAACTAGTGAATGTAATTAAAAGTAGGATTGTTAACCCTTTTAAAGCTGTCTTTCCTTTAGAAAAGCAGATCAAAGAACCTATGCTAGCAGCCCACCCAGTGTGCTAGGGTGCTGGCTATTTCACCATGTCTTTCCCTACACATGCCATCACCTGAGTAAACTTCACTGGCTCCTTATTACCTCCAAATTTTAAAATGATACTTTCTGTTTGGCTTTTAAAAACCTCTCACAACTTAGCCCCTTTCTACCTATCCAATATTCTTATATTTTACTTTCTTCCACATACTCAGGATTCAGGGAGTCTTGCTATTCCTGGCATAAGACACTCTGTCTTTGCAGTGATTGTCCCCCATGCCTGAAACACTCTTCCCTTCTCATCTTTGTCATCTGCTTCCTTGATTCCCTTTAGAACTCCATGTAAGGAGAGATCTCAGCTGAGACATTGATTGTAATTCTTGAGGGCAGGTCTTTCTTTTCTTTTCTTTTCCCTTCTTTTCTTTTTCTTTTTTTTTTTCTGCATTTGTATCCCCAGCACTTAACACAGTGAGTGGCACATAGTGGACACTTAATAAATATTTATTGACTATTGACTCAACTCATAGTCCACCTTTTGCAAAAGACATTTATATGCGGGGGCGGAGCCAAGATGGCAGCATAGAAGCAGCAAAGCACCACAGCTCCCACACAAACACGCTAAAAAACTCATAAAATGGGACGCTAAACAGATTTTCAAGCTCCAAAACTCTCCACAAGACAGAAAGCACATCTGTTGCTACAGGCAGGGCAGCAGGTGGGGCTCTTCACAGCAGTCTGGGACCCGCGGCCGAAACTCCGGCTGGGTCAAGCCCTGGGGCATCAGGCGGGGAACCGTGGCTATAGGAGAGCTGATCAGCTGCACTGGAAGCACAATTACCACATCTATCAGGCCAGAAGAA
>CM053599.1:166196927-166232005 GCA_028646575.1 Pseudocheirus occidentalis | reverse complement strand
ATATATATATATATATATATATATATATGGAGAGAGAGAGAGAGAGAGAGAGAGAGAGAGAGAGAGAGAGAGAGAGAGATGTGGTTCAATTTGAAAAATACACCCAGCTGAATTAAGGTCAATGGACTGGTAATTAATTGGTTTTGAATTTAAAAGTTTAAATGTAAGAACATATTAATTGTGTTGTGTTACTGGTAAACAGTGGTGTTATCATATTTTGAAATATTGCAATTTAAGAAATCATAAACTTTCAAGTTTTTCTTATTTAAAAGGAAGTTTCAGTTAAGAAATATATTTGTGAGAAGTAGTTATTGGTAATAATGTGAAGAAAAGACCAGTGAAACCTCCTAAATTTTGTCTATTATGTGGGAAAGATTTTATGACCAGAGAATTTAGAAATTGTCTTAAATTGTTTTTGATAAAGGGAAATATTCTTATTAAGAAATGTTTTACAGGATCTTTTGTTCTAAGATGCTGGGATACAAACAGATTAGCAGACAAAGGGACTAGGAGAGACAGAATATTTGGAGAGTGATGTTTATGGGTTTAACAAAATGAGGTACACAAGATAAGAAAGAGCAGGTAGAGATGCCTGCCCCTTAGTGCATTAGATATTAAGGAGGGGTTAGGTGACCCCTAGAAACCTCATCAATCCCAAGAAAGGGGCAATAAGTAATTTAAAATTTGTAAAGGGAAAATTAGTAATTATACAAAGACTTTATAAGATTTCTGGTTATTTTATTAATTGTGTATAGATTTTGTAATATTCAAACTTACTGTGAATTTTAATTTCAGGCAGATTGCTTAAAGAATCCTTGTAAGATTAAGTAGGAATTTCTCCATTCCCCACCAGGAAGGAGAGGGAGAAGAGCAGCAGTTACTTCTTCAGGCTATGAAGAAGCCTCACTGAATCAGTCTCGAAACTGGCCCTTTAAAGTTGGTATAATTGATTTCTAGTAATTGGTTTTTGGTACCAATTTGGAATATATAACAGGAATTAATTATTTGTATGAGTCCTGGTAAACCTTTGTGGTATACTGTATGTTGCTTGCATAAAAGTTCAGTGACTAGCATAAATTCAAACTATTTTTTTTAAAGAAAAGAAATACTTTTAGAAAGGATGTTTTGCAGAAGACATCTTGCTGTTTTAATCTGAATTTGTGATTATTACATGGTATAAGCAAACGTTAACATTTGTAATTGAATATATAAGTAAAAAGTTTAGATTCCTGAAGGAAGAATAAGCAAACTTGGGAGAACATTCTTTTCTGAATAATATGGGAATAATTAGACCAAGCAAAAAGAAGTTTGTGAGCAAAGGTATAAACACAATGTTGAATCAATATCCCAAAAACTAAGGCTGGGATACATCTGAACTACTATAATAAAGTGTGTGTGGTTAGGTGGATCTTGGCTATTCAGCCTCAGATTATATTCCTTTTTATATATATTAAAGAGCTTGGTAAATGGGTATTTGGCCTAGTCATCTGCCTGTCACTATTTATTTGTCTGTATGGAATAGGGCCCTTAAATGTTTCAAAATGATGTTCGAATAATTGAGTATTGGTACAACTGATTGAGGGACCTAGCTGTTATTCTATTAATGACTGAAACTAGATCAAAAACGTCTTCTATGTGAAGAAAAGAGTTTCAGTGCAAATTTCTTAAAGGGAGGTAAATTATGGAATATTTTTGTATTAATGGAAAAGTCAACTTTTTCAAAGTTTGTTACTATTGTGGAAATAATACCTGTTTATACTGTCTGTTCTGTGGTGCAAACATGTCTTATTATAAGCAACTTATTATATGTACTGTTTTGAGATTAATTACTTATGGATTCTTCCAAGTCTATTATGATAACTGGAGTAGAAGTCAGTCTCTCCTATAAGTAAATTTGTTTGTATAACTATTGAACTCAAGGATAGGAAACTTCTATTTGCAAAGTATTGATAGATTTGAAAGTTTCTATCTGCAAAGTTGTATTTACATGTATAGTATCTGATCCTCCTAAAGAACTAGACTCAGAGTGGAGACTTTGGAGGGAATAACACAATCAGATAATTCTGTATATCAGATCTATCAGTTTGTAAGGTTTAGCCATTAACCTCTTTGTTTTGTTTAAGCAGAACAGTTAAGTTAGTAAAAAGACAACTTATGAGCTATCTTGTTTTATGGTTAAAAATGTAAAGGAGCGCTGAATAATTTGAATAATGGGTTTGAGAAATTTGGAAGGATAAATAAAGGTTTGATTGGGAGTATGGAAGGCAGGTAAGAAGGTTTGGGGACAAATGTGGGTTTATCCAAGCCCTTCTGTCTCTGGATGGTGATACCAATTTTAAAGGGTTTTAAGTAAGTTGAGAAAGAGTTTGAGAAAGTGTCTAGGAAGACAGAAAAATTTGTAACTTGATTTTGTAATTAATAGGTCAATCAAATTTGAGAAGGAGAGGAAATAAGGATACAAATGCAACTTTGAATCATTGTCCCATGGACTGAGGTTGGGATTATAAAGTTGCTGTAGAGAAGATATACCTCTGTATATGAGTGAAATGGGGTCCCAGTGTATTTCAAAGTGATGAAAGAGCAATTGGGTATTAATACAACTGACTAAATTAATTGTTGGGATTAAACCAGAGACATCTTTAGTTGAGAGAAGAGAAATTTTAGTATGAGCTCAGATTAAGCATAATTATAAGAAGGTAGCGAAGTTTGGAAGTAGATGCAGTATATACTCTATGAAGTATATGCTCTAATAAGCAATAATTTATAATCCTGATGGAAAATTTGATTTTTTATGAATAAGAATAAATGTAGGAATGAATGTAGGTTATTTGAGGTTTACATCAAAGATGTTCCTTAACTAATGTGAGATTATAATCATATCTTAAGCTGATTGTTGGTGCTTGTTATTTAAGACTTAATGGGACTGTTACTGACTGTTTCTTTGAGTTCACCTCCAGATAGGACTGTTAAGAGAGGCTGCCCAAGCTACCCAAGCCACCAACTGATGGTGCCAGATCCTGTAAGATACAGGAATGAAGGTCGGAGGAACAACTGTTCAGCATGAGCTGAGGTAAGATTCTTCTGACTGGGGTTTACCTGGAAAGCAGCTGGCAGACTTTAAGCTTGGCTCAATGGAGATTGCAGCATGGGTATACATTGTGCTGGAATTGACATTCTGAAGTTTGGGAAATAAGGTTCCCTCGTTGTAATTTTGTCCCTATTCTTGGTGGCAAGTTTCAATAATCAAAAGTTTTGAAATAAGACAACAGCAAATCTGCTTGATTCTGGGACATCTTAAGTTACTATAAGATAAAGCTACTAGGCTTAGGGTTTAGTATAAGTATTCCTGTATGAGTCAGGGTCCTTTGGTTCTTTGTAATAATATGACAAATAGGTCAAGGATTTGTGGGAATATTATTCCGTTATTCAGTTAGTATCACATTCATCTCAATTTTGTTGTACTTAGCCAATGTTAAAAAGAGGATAATTTTGGGACTACTTGGAAACATTTTTTAAATTGTTTTAATTGTGAGCTTAATGTAAATCCCTTAGTGAAATCCCATCTTCCTGGTGGAGGACTTAATAATGGATTAATGCAAAATATAAGAAACTGGTTCTAATGTGTGATCATGACAATTGACTAAGACTCCAATTTTAATTTTGTAAGAATGATAAGGGTTCTGGAGTCATCATTTACATTGGTTCCAAGGTTTCTTTTGTAGGTAAATGTTTTGTTTTGGTATGCCCAGCACTTAAGCATAGTGGGAATACAGGATAGGGAAGGAGATTGAACCTGTGATTTTCCAAGTGAAAGTACATTGCTAAATTCTGGGATTATAAAGGTACTAGTGAAAATGTCCCTACCTTCAAGGGGTTCTCATTTTATCAGGGGAGGTAAAATGCTCAAAAATAGGACAATAGAAAATATATCAGGAACAGAGACAAGATTGTGATTTCAATGGATTAGGGAACACCCAGTTGAGGAAACTCCCTCTATCAACATAAAGTTTTTAGTTTTTCTTTTTAAAAATTCATTTTGAGCTTAAATACATAAAAACAACAAAAGAGAACATTTTCACATACACGACACAACACAAAAAGAATTCATTATAAAACATGAATATACATTTCATACTGTTTACTTAAAAAACCCTCTACATAATAAGTATTACAAATCATTTTCAAAGCTACTCTTTCTGTTTCATTCTAAATTTTCTTTTATTTTCTGCTCTGTAGTTTAAAAATTTTCCCCCCATGTCTCCCCACCCCTCCCTAGAGATGGGCTACCATTAGACACAAATGTGTGTGTGTGTGTATGTGTGTGTATGTAGAACCATATTATACATACTTCTATTTATCAATTATTTTTCTGAAGTTGGATAACATCTTCCATAGGTCCTTTGTGCCTAATTTGAATATTTACAATACTCAAAATGACTTAGTCCCTTAAAGTTGTTCTTAAAACAATATTGCTGTTACTGTATACGACATTCTCTTGGTTTGGCTCATTTCAGTCTTCACTATTTCATAAAGTTTGTACTTTTTTCTGCAACATAAAGTCTTAGATTTACCTTGAACAGTGAGATTTTAAGTGACTTGCCTAGGGTCCTGCAGATATGTCAGAAGATGTACTTGAACTTTTATCTTTCTGGCTCCAAGGCCACTTTGCTATCCACTGTGCCTTACTGCCTCACATATGTACAAGATAGATACAAGGTGATTTGGGGAGGGGCATTAGTAGCTGGAGGGGAGGGCTTAAAAAAGGATTCATGTTGAAGGTGACTCTTCAGCTGGCTCCTGAATGAGACAGAAGTGAGTAAGGAGTGCATTTCAAACATATTGGACAGCCAAGACAAAGACCCAGAAATTGAAAATATAGTGAGTACCATGATCTCTAGAGTGTGTGAGGCAGAGTAATATGTAATAAATCTGGAAAGGCAGGTTCATGTTGTGAAGGGCTTTAAATGCCAAACAGAGTAATTCATATTTGCTTCTAGTGGTAACAGGGAAGGAATGAAGTTCATGGAGATGTTTGTTGAAGGATAGGAAGAGAGGATCAGGTAGAAATCAGTGACCTCCATGGTCCATTTCCCTGGTCCTAAAGTTACAACTCCATTGGTTATAACCAAACCAGAGCCTTAACCTCCCGTATCTTGAGGTACATGCTTCACCTTCCTCTGATATCATCTGAGACACTGCTCCATTCTTGAATTGTCCCAAACTGCCCCACCACCCTCCTCAAAGAAGGGATTGTCATACTTCAAAGGAGTGCTGGTTAGCTGGAAAAATACTGATGATACCTTGGTGACATCTCCTGGGTTAGTCTTATGGAAGGCAATTCAGGGAGAATCAGGCAGTGATTCTGTTTTCTATGACAAATTTTATTCTGATTCTTCTGCTGGCCCCAATAGTGACCTTTGTGCTTAGCCCTGATTACTAGGATGGAACTATGATGATGATGATGATGATGATGATGATGATGATGATGATGATGATGATGATGATGATGATGATGATGGTGATGGTAGTAATAAGAAAAACAGCAACTGAGCCTTCCCATCTTCTTAGGCTGGAATACAAGGGCTCCTTCACAAGGTAGCCAAATTACTACTGATCAGCTCAGGACCTTTGACCTACTCTATTTCTGACTTGGGCTAGTTCATCCTTCCTTAGGCAACCTACTACTCCCAAGGGGTAGGGGAGGGAGGGCTCACCATGCTAACGCAGAACTTAATGCAGATACCCGAATGACATAGACCATTGCAGTGCAAAATTCAAGAGCCAAGGCATCTGCCAGCCTCAACCTCTCCAGAAGCTGGCATTAGAGACAACTGCTGCCGTGAAACTGCAGTGTTTTAAGATTTGCAAAATACTTTCCTCCCAACACTTTAAGGTAGGTAGTGTAAACACTATGCTTCCTATTTTATAGATAAGGACACAGAGGGAGACAGAGATTTTATAGATTAGGAGAATTTATAGATTAGGAGACAGAGGGAAGCAGCGGCTTAAGTAGAGATTAACCTATAGTGACATAACTATTAAGCACTTAAATAAACCCAGCCTCATACCCCAGGTCTTCTGACCCTAGCTCTGATAAACTTACCATTATACTAATCTGTCTCAGTACCCTGCTAATGAGGAAGGAAATGCCGAAGAGGGGTGTTTAAAACCTTGGCTGCTTATTTTTTCCTCCTCAAAACATGGTTTTCATCTGAAAATCTTTTTTTTCATCCTTGACCTTTCAGGCTACTTAATAGATTTAATTTCTGCTATTTAATTTAGTTCTTGCTTTGATTTTCTAATGTTTCTCACAGGTGCTCCGATGTAGGTGGAAGCTGGCACTACATGTCCCAGAGGAGGTTAAAAGAGGAAGCTACATCTGCTAGGAAATTTACTACCCCTAGTTTCAATCACTAGACAAAATTACACTAATTTCAAAAGCAGGCAATAAATTGACTTACATTTCATGTAAAAAGAGAGAAAATTCAGGCAGAAAAATTTCAAATGGTCCGTGGTGGGGCATTGAAGTCTGAGAACTGGAACAACTCACAACTAGCTCTTGAGGAATCATTCCTGTCACACATCTAGTATATATGTGAAAGATTGACCTTACAGAGGCGCTTAAGGGGTGCAAAGGTAGGGGACTGGAAGTCCACTCTCCTGTTACATAATGGAAAGAATGTTTGATTTGAAGTTAAAGGTCCTGGGTTCAAGTTCTAGCTCTGATATTTGTTATCGATTTAATATTGTGACCTCAGTTTCTCCATTTATAAACTGAAGTAGTTGTATTAAATGATCTCTTTGAACTCTAAATCTATAATTCACTCTCTTGACCTGCCATCTGGTACCTAAATTCCCCACCGTTATTTGTAGATTGATATGGTGGAAAGAGTACTGGTTTTAAAGACTGAATTTGTTTTGAGTCCTATATTTACCAGCTATGTAACTACAGGCATGTCAATCAATTGATGAAACTCAGTTTCCTCATCTACAAAATGAAGCAGTTCAACTAGATGACTTTGGGAACCCATTTGGTTTTGAGAGTCTATGGTTCTTAGCGTAACAGACTTAAACCCCAATTCTGGGTCAATTCTGGGGAAACACGATTACTTCTGAATGATTTATTGGCTTTGTGATGATAAACTTAAAATCTTGTATCATCCCTTGGTACTTTAGCCCTTGATGGTTGAAGCAGATGGAGGCTGCGTCAAAATCAAAGTTGTGTCAGATAGCTTGGAGGTGCGGCTCACTAAGTCAGGTGTAATAATTCATTCAGCATACTTTTAAAAAGAGTGACCCCCATGTTCTGGTTCTCTTCTTTCCTTCAATTCTCTAAGAGGTATCATTTAATTCAGGTACTTCCAGTGAAGGGTTGAGAAGAGGTTGCTAATCTCCTTTCAGACAACATTAAGACTGTTCCCATATTACAGATAGAGCTGGAATTCAACTAGGTGAGCTTAAACCTGAAAACTTCTGGTTTCCTATTATGATTCTGTCTGATCACAGGTGACCAAACATTGCTTCTGAGATGGGCATTTACAGCCTTGGAAGCCACCGCGTGAGACTGAGTGGTCTGGAGATCATGGGTCCTCTGTTGGTATAGGACATGCCCCCTCTATATCCACTACCTGGAGGATGAGCCCAACCTCTGGATTGGTTTTCCAAAATGTATGAACCTGGAGAAAATTGTTTGAACAGTGCAGAACTAAGGTGAAATATAAAATCCCTACTCAGTCATCTTACCAATTGCTCCATGTTCTGATATTTAAATCTCAAACATCTGGGAAAGCATAGTAATATTTTAGTAAATTATTATCAGCAATTTTATTAGTAATAAATTACTGCATCTTTTTTAGGTCTGTTAATCAATGTAGACTATGAATACTTCTGTTTGTTTTTTTTAGTATTTCTTTTGGGTGGAGGAAATAAATTGCTGTCCTGTATACGATTTACACTGTACCTTTAGTACTTTTCAACTCCCACATTTGAGGAGACTTTAGACATGAACTAAAACCTAAGCTTTAAGAAAAATTTTCCCTGGCCTCCAGGGTGGGAGTATAGAGAGCCACAGTTGGGGGGAAGAACCTAACCTCCCTTTTTAGAGGCCAGGCTGCCCTAGGACTGAACTCAATCCACACTTTACTAGAGCTACAGCTGAAAGGGTACCATTGGTGGAGAGGCTGCATTACCCTGACTTCAACTCTCACCTCCACCCTGAGCCCAAGATTATTTAAATTAGTTTGATTGATTAACCTTACTATCTTCCCTATGTCCTTTAAATTTTTAATGAATGTTCATTCTACCTTCATGCTTCATAAAAAACTTGAATCTCCTCTTAAAATCCTCTCTAATATAAACTACTCTTTCCCCTCCTGTCATTGCCAATTTACAGGACCAGGAAGACAAATAGACATATTTCTTGCTTCCATTGACACTTTGGGATCATTCCTCTACTACCATCTCTCATGGGAACCTTTAGGGTTCATATAATCCACTTGTACCATCCTCTCCCCTTTCTTGTTGCTATCATCTGCCTGAAAGGCCCACCCCTCGGGTTATTCTCCCAACTTTTTCAAATGTCTTTAATTCTTGGGTAAACATTTTTTTTTCTCATCACATATCTTTCCACCATTCATGGGAACTTTACCACAAAGATTTTTTTTAAAGAGAAAAGAAGAGAGAAAATGTCAGCAAAATCAATCAATATTTTGAAAAATCCTATGTTTTATATACTCTTCTACATTGTGGACCTTTTCCTCTGCAAAGGAACAGGGGAGAGCGTGTTTTCATCTCTCTTCTTTGGGGCCAAGGCTGTTCTTTATGATTTTTTAACATTTTGTTTAAATTGTTTTGTAATTGTTGGTCTTTCTATTTATGTTGTAATAATCACTGTGTATATGAAGATCCGTTGTGTATAAGCAAAGCCAGGAAAATATTTTATGTTTTTCCCATTCTGCTTATTTCACTTACTTAGAATTCTTTGCTACCACAAAAGTACTGCCACAATTATTTTGGTGTATTTGGGACTTTTTTTTTTTAATCATTGCCCTCTTTGGCAAAATGATATGTACCTAGCATAGGGATATCAAGGTCAAAGAGTATGGACATTTTAGTCACTTTCTTAGGATAATTCCAAATTGCTTTACCTACAGGTTGGACCATAATTTCACAACTTCACTAACAATATATTGGCATGCCCTTTCAACATTTATTATTCCCAACTTTTGCCATATTTTCCAATTGCTGTGTGTATGTGGTGAAATCTCGTATTTTGCTTTCTGTATTTCTATTAGTGATTTGTAGCATTCATTGGTTATTTGTTAGTAGTAGTTTATAATTCTTATTTTTGAGAACCATTTGTTTATATTCTTTGACCAGTCAATCCATTGCTAATGTCGTTTGAATCACTCACACTATCTGCCTTTTCCATTTTTATTCCTGAGTCACTATTAACTGCTGGAGGTGGTCACAAAAACTTGTGGACTGAGAAAATTCATGTCCTCTGATCTCAATTGGATTCTCATCACTATGATCTTTTTGTTTACTTCTGATTAAGTCTCTATTATATTTCCTGTAACTAATGTTCTAAACCAGTGATTCTCAACTTGTGGGTCATAGCCCCTTTGGGGGTTGAACGAACCTTTCACAGGGGTCACAGGAGTCACCCAAAACCACCAGAAAACAAATATTTCCGATGGTCTTAGGAACTGAGACACCGCTCCTCTATCCATCTCCAGGCGGGTCCGCCGGCATGCAGATACTCTCACATACCAGTATTAAAGGGTCGGCACATTAGGAAGGTTGAGTCCCTCTGGTGTAAACTGTCTATTCATTTTTTAATCCTCTACCTCTACCCATCAGGCTTCCCTCTCAGTAGATGATTTTGCTTCTTACTTAACTGAGAAGATGGAATCTATTTGTCCTGAGTTCTTTCATTGATCCTCCTCCCATTATCAACAACCCTCCTCATTTTCACTCGTCCTCTCCTTCTTTGCTCTAGTCTTGGGGAGAGACAATCCTCCTACTTGCCCCCATAACCTCTTGATGTGTACTCCCCCCAACCCCTTTGGTAGTTTGACAATTGTTCTTTTTCTTTCTCCTCTTTTAATTATTCACTTGATCCCTCAAGCTATCATCTGATATCATTCTTCTCTATTACAGTTAAATTCCCAGAAAGAATAATTTATAAGTGCTAGTAGGTTCACTCATTAGCTTTTTCTCCTCAAGCAACTGGAATCTCATTTTGGATGCTAGCACCCTCCCTATCTCCTATCTTCCCTATTACCATAGAGGCCAATACTGTCCTCCAAGCTCATCAGGCTCTCAACTAAGAATCATCTTAGATTCCTCATTCTCTCATCTCTGGTATCTTTTAAATTTCACCTTTGCAATGTCTCTCAAATATGACCCCTTCTCTCCTCTGACACTGCCACTACTCTGGTACAAGCCCTTGTCAATTCATGCCTGAGCTATAGAAATAGCCTGCTGGAGTATTGCAGCCTGATTCAAGACTCTCCCCATTTCAATCAGTCCTCCTTTTAGTCATCAAAGCTATTTTCCTAAAGTTCAGGTCCAATAAAGTCACCCCCTTTCCCCAACTCAATAAACTCCAGTGTTTGCTCATTTTGCCTCCAGGATCAAACACAAAATTATTTGTCTGGCATTTAAAACTTCATAACTTGCTCCCTCCTACCTTTCCAGTCTTCCCATGCCTTATTCTCTTTCACCAAATCCTTTGATCCTGGGACATTGGTGTCCTTGTTGTTACTTGAACAAGATGCTTCCTCTCTCAGCTCTGAGCTTTTTCTTTGATTGTCCCCCATGCCTGGAATGCTCTCTTTTCTCATTTCCATTTACTGGCTTCCCTGGCTTCCTTTAAGTCCCAACTAAAATCCCATCTACTACATAAAGCTTTTCCAAACCCCTCTTGATTCTAATGATTCTTCTCTCAATTATTTTTTATTTATCCTGGGCATAGCTTGTTTGTGTATCTTTGTTTGCTTGTTATCTCCCTCCAAGAGTTAAGTCTATCTCAATTGATCTGTGCACAATGTTGTTGTTATTGTGTACAATGTTTTCTTGGTTCTGCTCACTCCACCCAGAATCAGTTCATGTAAGTCTTTCCATGTTTTTCTGAAATCCGCCTGTTCATCATTTTTTACAGCACAATCTCTCCTTTGATCTTCAGAATTTCTAATTTAGTGTTTAATTGGGGATTTTTAATTTGTTCTTTTTCTAGTTTTTAATTGCATGCCTGATTCATTGATCTGCTCTTTTTCTATTTTATTCATGTAAGCATTGAGAGATATAAAACTTCTCCTAACAATTGCTTTCACTGCATCTCCTAAATTTTGATGTGTTGCCTCATTATTGTCATTCTCTTGGATGAAGTTGCTCATTGTTTCTATGATTTTTGTTTGACCCACTCATTTTTTAGGATTAGTTTATTTAGTTTCCAATTAATTTTCAGTGTATCTTCCCATGGCCCTTTATTAGCTGTAATTTTTGTTGCATCATGATCTGAAAAGGATACATTTAATATTTCTGTCTCTCTGCATTTGATTGTGAGATTTTTATGCTCTAATACACAGTCAGTTTTTGTGTAGGTGCTCTGTACTGTTGAGAAAAGAGGGTATATTCCTTTCTATTCCCATTCAATTTTCTCTGGAGCTCTATCATACCTAATTTTTCTAAAAGTATTCACCTCCTTAACTTCTTTCTTGTTTATTTTGTGGTTAGATTTATCTTTTTTTGAGAGGGGAGGCTGAAATCCCCCACCAGTATAGTTTTAACATTGTTCCGAGGGAAGTTGAGGGGAACTGGCACCTTCCTGGCTTCTTTGTACCATCTCATGCATGATTTTCTATATACCCAGTTCCATATCTCCAACAGTCTGCTGTAGACTTACAAGTACCTCAAGCTCAACATATTCAATTCATGATCTTCCCACTAAATCTTTCTTTCATCACTATTTTTTCCTTTTTATATTTATGACACCACCACTTTACTGTCACCTGCTCTCAAACCCTCAGTGTTACCTTCAATTCTTCCTTCTCCCTCAGTCAAGCCTACTCAACTATCTCCATAACACCTCCTACATTGGTTGCCTTCTTTCTATTCACATGACCACAACCTTAGTCAAGTTTCTCTTTTCATCTTACCCGTGCTAATTTCTCTGCAAATTTGTTCTCTTTGTGCCTTCCTTCACATAGATACTAAAATAATTGCTTTGAAACAGTGTTCTGGTCTCATCAGTCTCCTGCTCAAGAAGTTTTCAGTGGCTCAGCATTACCGTTAGGACAAAATACAAAACATGGCATTTAAAGTCCTCCACAATCAGTTTTCATTTTACCTTTCTAGGCTTTTTTTTCACTATTCCTCTGAATACATTCAATGTTTCAACCAAACTATATTACTAGTCATTCCCACAAGTCAACATGTTTCTTGATTTCAGATATTCAAACAGGGTAGCCCCTATGCTTAGAATGAATTCCTTCCTACTTCTGCCTTTCAAAATCTTTCACTTCATTTTAGCTCAGCTCAGCTCAGATGCCTTCATCTGGAAGGGTTCTTTACCTTCTCAAGTTTTCCTAGAGCAAGGCTTCTTAAACTTTTTCCACTCACAACCCCTTTTTCACATTTGGGCAGCTTTTTCCGGTGTTGCTTGGCCTGAGGGCATGCATGGTGCAAAGTGCATATGCTTTGTATTCAGAACCAAGGCTGCAGTGATGGGCAAGTGCTACCAGAAACACCCCAGATTCATTACTCATTTGATTCTAAATTAATTTTTGATCATTGAGCATTCAGATGTCTTTTACTGTTGTCAAATTTTTTGCAACCCCATATGGGGTTGAGACCCATAGTTTAAGAAGCACTTTCCCAGAGCACTTTGTATCTCTCCTTTGACCCCACTGTGGTTGTTAGGTCATTTCAGTTGTGTCCAACTCTTCGTGACCCCATTTGGGGTTTTCTTGGCAAAGATACTAGAGTGATCTCCCATTTCCTTCTCACTTCATTTTCCAGATGAGAAGATTGAGGCAAACAGGATTAAGTGGTTTGCTCAGGTTCACACAGCTAGTAAATTATCTGAGGCCAGATTTGAACTCAGGAAGATAAATCTTCCTTACTGCAGGTCTGACACTGTATGGCACTGCACCATTCATTTTACAGATGAAGAAACTGAAGCAAACAGGATTAAGTGACCTGCACAGCTAGTTAGATAGCTAGAAAGTGTCTGAGGTCAGGTTTGAATTCAAGTCTTCCTGACCTGAGGCCTGGCACTCTATCCATTGAACCACCTACCTTATTGCCGTTATGATAAACTTAAAATTTAGCCTGGCATTTACGGCCCTCCGCAACATGAATTCTTTCTTCCTTTCCAACCTTAATTCATTCTATTTCCTTGTACATACACTACATTTCAATCTACCAGCCATTTCTCAAACTCAACACTCCATCTCCCATCTTCATGCCTTTATGTGAGCCACCTGCCATGCTTAAAATGCAGTCTCTCATTATCTCTGCCTTTTAGAATCTTTGTCTTCCCTCAAGTCATGGCTCACCTCTATGAAGCCTTCCTTGTTTCCTCTAGCTATTACTGTTTTCTCTTCTAAATTTACTTTGATTTATAGTCAGGAGTGTGCTGGTAAATGTTTAATAATGGGCTCTCTAGGAAAAAAAAATATTCCAGACACACTTTTAAGTTTCATCTGTATTTTTAACATATTCTCCATCCTTTTCTTAATCTAGACAATGGACAAAATAATAAATCAGAATCTGCTTTGTGTTGTTTTTTGACTTTTGAGGTATAAATGCTCACATTGAAAATTTAACAATAAACCCTGTTGAGCCTTTTAAACCTGATTCATGCATACTCCTGATTGTATTAATTTGCCTATGAGTTATATGCTCCCTGGTAGACTATGCCTGGTACTTTTTTGAATCACAGAATCACAGAATTTGAGATTGGAAGGGACCTCAGTGGCCACCTAGGCCAACACATAAACCAAAAGAATCCCCACTATAACATATCTGAGAAGTGACCATTCAGCCTCTGTTTGAAGACTTCTAAGGGTCAGGAAACTCAACCCCTCTCAAGGACACCCATTCTACTTTTGGACAGTTCTAAGTGTTACAAGTTGTTTTATTTTTATATCAAGTCTAAGTTTGCTTCTTTTCAACTTCTATTCATTTTTTCCTGGTGCAGACCTCTGGGGCCCAACAGAACAAGTCCAATCCCTCCTACGCCAGATAGATAGCCCTTCAGAACACTACTTGTTTCCCACTTACCGCATTCAGACTTTCCTGCTACCATTATTATTCAGTAACCTCTCCCCCTCTGAAGTCCATCTAATCCATTTTTAATCACCCAATTAATATTCTTGCAACTGTTATCTCTTCAATTTCTAGTATATTCTCCTTCCTTTCTCAATGAGTTCAGTGCCAGGATCTTAAGGTTTATGAGATGTTCAGTGTGAAGGCTTGTTGAGCCCTTTTCAGGGCTGCTCATCTACGTTTGGTATCTACCTGATTTGCCCCACTCTTACATGTGGCTCCAAGAAGCTGTACAAGGCATAGTAGTCACAAGCTGGCAAATCATCTTTGGCATATGGGCTAAACCAGGTTGAAGGTAATTGACAGGCCTCAAACTTATCTGTGAGTTGGAAGGATGTTTACCCCAAGTATGTGAAGACTTCCCTGGCAGAATGGAAAAATGAAAACAATTTTTTCCAATGGCCATGAAGGTACCTGAAGCAGGCACCATATAGTGCTTAGACTTTGGTCAGACATCGAAGGCACAGAGGTCATTCACTGCATCCTGGGCCATCATCAGTCTTCTTGGCTTTGTTTTTGCCACTGGACTTTGATGACTGGACTTATATAATTATATAAGAGAGAGTGAGGCAACAACTTTATGCAGCTCTGCCTCACTTCAGTTCAATTCATTTACAAGTTAAGACGTCACCCAGTGATGTTATTATTAAAACAGCCTGGAACTCAGTCTTTCTCTGCATCCCAACTCCTGCCTTGATGCCGGGGAACTTCAACATAAATACTGATACTTCCTCTAATACCCCAACTTCCTGGTTCTTCAGTGTACTAAATTCCTGTGACCTACTCTTCCTTTCCAACTCAGACTTATTGATTCAAGAAGAGTTTTGTTTTGGAACTGGTTTACTAAGTGTAACTAAAGGATGATGATTGGGGCGGCTAGGTGGCACAGTGAATAGAGCACCGGTGTTGGAGTCAGGAAGACCTGAGTTCAAATCTGGCCTCAGACACTTGACACACTTACTAGCTGTGTGATTTTGGGCAAGTCACTTAACCCCAATTGCCCTCCAAAAAGCAAAAAAAAAAAAAAAAAGAATGATGATTGATGTGCAAGGGAGGTTGGCATAGCAGATAGAGCACTGGACTGGGATTTATGAAGAATTGAGTTCTTGTCTCAGATACTTTCTAGCAGTGTGCAAGTCACTTAACCTGTTTGTCCCTCAGTTTCTTCATTAAAATGTGAAGGTTGGACTAGATGGGTTCTAGGGTTCCTTCTAGCCATAAATCTGTGATGTCAGCCTGGAAGAAAAACTCTAGCAGGGAGTGACAAGACTGTCCTGAACCTAGTTAACATTTTTATCAGTGACTTGGATGAAGGCTTATAGAAAACATGGTTAAGACTTGAATGACAGAATTGAGATTCAGTGCAATCTCAGGCAAGAATGGATAAGCTGTAATCAAGATGAAATTAATAGGGTTTAATGTAAGTCTTACACTTATAGATTGAAAAAGATGTTGTTAGAAAGCCATTTGTATGGGAAAAAATGAAGTCTAGGAATCTTAGGGGACTACAAAGTTAATAGGAATTAGCAGCATGATGTTTCAGACAAAACAGCTAATTAGATCCTAGGTTATGTTCACAGAAAAGTGTCCAGAACAAAGGAGATTATGTACTATTTTATGCTGCTCTACTTAGATATTTGGAGAACTGTATCCAATGCTTAGCACTATGTTTTATTTCTTATTGTAATTTAATTTAATTTTTTGCTTTTTGGAGGAGGGAAGGCAGGGCAGTTGGGGCTAAGTGACTTGCCCAAGGTCACATAGTGTGTCAAGTGTCTGAGTCTATATTTGAACTCAGGTCTTCCTGACTCTAGAGCTGGTACTCTATTCACTGTGCCACCTAGCTGCCACTGCATTTTATTTCTAAAATAATTTTATCGGTATCTTTTTTTTAATATAATGCCTTTTTTTTTATCAATGTATCCCACCTTCCTCTCTCTTCCAGTCATCCCTTATATGATGGAATAAGGGGGTATATGTTCAATAAAATAAATTTAAAATATGGAAAAAGCTTGATACTACATACAATGGTCTATATCAGTAGTCTTTTATCTCTAGAATAAGGGGAGTGGTATTTTCTCATATCTCTTCTCCTAGGTTAGGTTTGGGGATTATAATTTCACAGCATTCAGTTTCAATTTGATTGTTATCATTGTTCTTTCATTTACATTGTTGCATTTTTTTTGTATATATATTTTTGGCTGGTTCTGTTTATTTCATTAATTTCTTACTTTCTATGTCTTCTCCTACTTCTCTGTATTCATCATATTCATTATTCCTTTTTATTATTAAATGTATTTTTAACTTCTGAAATAAAACAAGCATTTCCATAACATAGTACGACAAAAAAGATGATTGAACATGAAACTGCAAATCTATTATGCATAATTTGCTATTCCTTTCAAATATACAATGAAATCATCATGTAAATTTCTTCTTTTTCTCCTTCCCCACCCTAGAGATGGCTACCATTAGACACAAATGGGTATATATGTAAAATTATTCTATAGATACTTCTATTTATCAGTTCTTTCTCTGGATGCAGATAGCATCTTTCTTTGTATGTCCTTTATGGTCAATTTGGGTAATTTAATAGTCAAAATAGCTTATTTGTTTAATTGTTCTTAAAACAGCATTGCTGTTACTGTATACAATGCTCTCTTGGTTCTTCTCATTTTGTTCTTCATTATTTTGTGTGTCTTTCCATGTTTTTCTAAAATCATTGAGCTCATCATTCTTATAGCACAGTTGTATTCCATTGCAATCATATAATAATTATAAATGTAATATAGTAAATATAACTCACATTTCTTACAGTACAATAATATTCCATTATATTAACATACTATAATTTATTTAACTTAATTTAATATTATTTAATTATATAATTATATATAATATACATGTAATATAATATATATAAATATAATTATATATAATTAATTATAATTTAATATTATTTAACTTTAATTTAATATGTGGGTATCTTCTTTGTTTCTAATTCTTTTCTACTATAAAAAGTGCTACTATATATATTTTAGTGTGCACATATGGAGTCTTTTGTTTTATCGTTGTGAAACATGTGCTCTAAGTAAGGAGACTTATTCCAGAGGATTCCTTGCAGTGAATTCTCTGAGTTAAAGGTATTTTAAGAGACATTTTAGTCTCTTTCTCAGAAGAATTCCAAATGGTTTTCTAGAATGTTTGGACAAATTCACAGCTTCACCAATATGTTGCTGGAGACAGGGACTATGAGGAAGACTTTTTATAGTTTGTACAGTTGGAATGACATGACAAACAAAGGCATTCTCTCTTGGTTTTAGGTATAATGGTAATCATTATCTGAATCTGGCCAGGAGAACTGTCAGGCAGCAAAGGACAGCATAGAAGAACTCCCTGGTCTTTTTTATTCTTACAGGTTCACACAATCCTCTAAGTGACTCACCCGGGGATGGCCTGAACAAAAGGAACTACACTAATTAAATAAATTCAAGCCTCAGCCCAGTGGTGCCTGAAGAATCTCCTACAGATAACCATCTTTATAGGGCTTCTTTCCTACTGCTTGACTGTGAGTTTGTCTCTATTCAATAAAAGCTCTTTTTGCTACCATATTGCATTTTGCTCTATCTTGGTAGGACTTCCACAACTGGAACCTAGGCCTTCTGAGGGAAAAACCTTATTTTAGAAGGCAAAATGAGAAGCTGAGCATGTCCTAAACAGGACAACTTAGATGATAAGGGGGCTGGTTAAATGAGTTAGAATGTTTAGCATAGAGAAGATTTAAAGGGATATGCAGGGGATATAGAATATGAAAGCTGTCTTCTAAATCCATTTGACAAGTATTTTATTAAATGCCTCCTATCTATAGAATACTGTGCTAGGCATGAAGGAATATACAAAGTTTAGATGATACATGATCCTTAAAGACTAACAGAAAGGTTATATGAAAGGAGAATTAAACTTTTTCTATTTGCTCCTAGAGGGTAAAACTAGAAACAATGATTGGAAGTTATAAGAAGAACAATTTAAGCTCTCTCTGTCTCTGTCTCTGCCCTCTCTCTCCTCTTTCCTCCTCCTCCTCCTCCTCCTCCTCCTCCTCTCTCTCTCCTCCTCTTCTTCTCTTCTCTTCTCTTCTCTTCTCTTCTCTTCTCTTCTCTTCTCTTCTCTTCTCTTCTCTTCTCTTCTCTTCTCTTCTCTTCTCTTCTCTTCTCTCTCCTCTCCTTTTTCTTCACTCTCTTTTTTTCTCTTTCTTTCTTTCTGTGTCTCTCTGTGTAGGTCTCTGTTTCTGAACCACTAGGTTGGGCTGTCCTGGAAAATAGTGAACTTACTGTCACCGGAGGTCTTCAAAACAGGGGCTGGAAATTCAAACTTTGGGCAGGAACTGGACTATATTGAAGTCAATTTGAAAAACATTTTTCAAGTACCTATGAAGTATAAAGTGCTGGGGTTACAAAGACAAAAAGAAATAGATCTTACCCTCAAGGAACTTAAAGAGGATACAGCCTCTACAGAGGTAAATAAATACAAAGATGACAAAGTAAAACAAAATAATTTCAAGAAGGATACAATATTAACAACTGGGAAGTTCAGAAAGGCTACATGCAGGAGATGGCATCTCAATTGTGCTTTCAGTGAAGTTAAGGATTCTAAGAGGTCTAAGTGAGGAAGGAGTGCCTTTCAGACATGGGGGACCACCTGTACAAAGGCACAGAAATGGGAGACGGGAATAGCAAGCGACAAGTTTGACCAGAGGAGAGGTTACATTAAAAAGAAGAATCAGAAATAGACCTAGAAAGGTAGGTGGGAGCCTGATCATGGAGGGCTCTAAATGACAGGTAGAATATTTCGTATTTTATTCTAGAGGCAATAGGGAGCTACTGGGAAATTTTTGAGTAGAAGAGTGACTAGGGTCTTGCATTAGTATTATGGATCATTAGTATAATATAGGAGTTAGGAAATTTGTGCAACACTTTAACCAGAAAAACAGGGTGAGCAAAAGAACTTCCCTAAGTTCTGGCTAGAATGGTTTAGTTGTTTGCACTCAGCTAGCTACATTACCAACGTCTGCACACCTATAATACTCTCATTACAATTCTAATATTTGATGCTCTTTCATTTAGGCTAATATTGTAGGAAATAAAATGGGTAGCTAGGTGGCACAATGGATAGAATATTGGGCCTGGAGTCAGGAAGACCTGAGGTCAAATATGGCCTCAGACACTTATTAATTGTGTGACCTTGGGCAAGTCATTTAATACCATTTGCCTCCATTTCTTCATCTGTAAAATGAGCAAGAAACCGGCAAACCACTCCAGTATCTTTGCCAAGAAAACCCCAAATGAGGACATGAAGAGTCAAATATGACTGAAGAATAACAAATAGGAAATAAGTGCGTGGATAGAGTCAGCTGGCTCCATTCCATTGTCTTTCCTTTTGCAATAATAATAATAACTCACTTTTACATAGAACTTTATGGTTTGCAAAGTGTTTTCCTCACAACTCTTGGAGGCAAGTATTATAAGTATTAGGTTTATTATGACCATTTAACAGATGAGAAAATTGAAGCCCAGTGAGGTTGCAAATGGCCCATAGCTTTACTAATATAGGGGATAGAACCAGGCCTGGACATCAGGTTTTCCAACCCTCCACTATGTTGCTCCACTAAAAGTTCCACTGTTATCATATTACAGGATTTGCTTCATGCAAGGCATTTTGACAGAACTTTAGAGGTCATCAGTTATCTGGCCCCAGACATCCAGATCAGCAGGGAATACAATAAGTAAATCTGTCTCCTGAGTAAGCAGCAGGCCAATAAAAGATGTAGAAACAGTTCTCCAGTCACCCTCAAACAAGCTTCTCAAATTGGTCATTTGGTGTAATACAAACAGTCATTTTAATTGGACATTGTCATAAGATCAGTGTTTCCTGCTACAAAAATAATCTTGGTGGCTTTACCTAGGTTTTTACAAGCAGCAAGAGACTATTATCCAGTGAAAGCCTTCTATCCTACTAATATTATGGCCCCAATGCACAAATAAAATCAAGGAGAATGTATATGCCAATGCTGGTGGTTACCTTGGATTACCAGGAAAAGGCAGGATTTGAATATCTTTTCAGAAACCCTTCAGGAATGGTTCGTGTTCCCAGGTTTCCAATATTATTTCTTTGGATTGTTTTGCTTTGTTTGCTTCCTGTATAGCATTCATTTGTCATAGGAACTTGGGGAAAAGTTTAGTTTATAAGACAAAACTTCCATTGCCATTCAGAAAAGTGTCTTTGCTATAAAGGAATGGGACATCATAGAAAGGTGGTAAGAAAAAATAAACTGGGGCGTAAGGATATCTGACTGGGAGACAGGGCTGGATTTAGATTCAGGGTGCCTATGTTTGAGCCCTGGCTCTGCTGCTTGCTATCTTTGTAATAGTAAAGGGAAATGGGAAGGTTACTTAATCTCTCTGGGCCTCTGTTTACCCTCATCTGTAAAATGGAAATGGGAGATGCATGGACTAGTTGCCTTTAAGATCCCTTCTAGCACTATAATATAAGATCTGACTTCTGGTTTGGTGACTAGTGACTTCTATAAACTTTGTCTTCATATCTTTGTTCTGTTTTCTCATTGGAAAAGATTTCAAAGATATTTTAGTTCAGTCCTTGCCTGATGCTACAAGTCCTTTTTTTTTAATAGCATTTTTTCTAATTACATGTAAAAACAAATTTTAAAATTCATTTGTCATTTTCCGAGGGATCTCATTGTTAAGAAGTTTAGGAGATAACCTCCAGGATGCCTTCCTACTGTAATTTCTATGATTCTACAAGTGGCTTTAGGCATGATTTATATAAGCCTAATTTAACTTTTGCAATTATTCAGCCATTCATTATTCACTTAAATATTAAATGAAAAACTTAACAATTCAGTTCAAGAAATTCAAGTGAAAAAGCTCAATTCATTAACCCACTGTACAATCCTGGTCCTTAAGATTATATAGTTATCACTTCCATATCACACCTTTCTCTATCAAGATTTCTACATATCACAGGTCAGTATAAGAAATTAAGTGGGAATTTTGTGGCAGTTATGAAGAAGCCTCAAATGAAATATGAAGGCCAGGAGATGACACAGAGCCTATGACCAAATATTTAACCCAAATTTTACAGTAAGGTGCTGTAAACACCCCATAAAAAAAAAGAAAAAATCAGACATCTTCTCTGGTATGAAAGGAGGGTCAAAAATTTTTACTTGGATTTTCCAGATCATGGGGGCTCCCCTAATCCCTGTGATGTGGAAGGGATAATTGTATTCTCTTGATACAGATATGAAAAGGGCATAGCATAATAGAAGAATTTGAAGTCAAAGGACCTATTTTTCAAATCCTTACCGTGTCAATTATCAGCTGACATTTGACATTTTCTACCTCTCTATGCCTCAGTTTTGAAATCTGTAATATAAAGGCTTCGGGCTAATCTTATTTCCTATGACATGTATGTGGATAAGCATAATACAAGACAGGTTATGATTAAAACAAATGAAAGATACAAAGCAGGTGAAGAACGTTTTCTGCTGGGGAGGTCAGGGAAGGTTGAACAGAAACCTGGAAGGCAGGGATGAGTAGAGAACATATTCTAGACAGGGAAGAGCTCTTGTGAATATATGAAGGTGACAATAAAAAAAGGCATGCAGAGAATAATGTGAAAATAAATGTGAAATAACCTGAAAAGGGAGGTTGAAACCAGATTGTGCAGGGTCTTAATGACAGGCTAATGAGTCTATATTTTTTCTAGAAGGAGTAAGGAGTTACTAACAGCTTTTGTGCAAGAGAATGACAAGGCCTGACCTGAACCTTAGGAAAATTATTTAAGCAGCTATGTGGAGGACAGATTAGGAAAAGGAGAACTGGAAGCAGGGAGATGAGCTAGGAAAGAGATGAGGACCTGAAATGGACTGGTAGAAATGTGAGGAAAGATACGGCTGTGAGAGATTTTATAGAAGCAGAAGTGAGAGGAATGGGGAATGGATTGCCTATGGAGAGCAGGAGAAGGGGAAGGTGGAAAGACGACTCTGAGGTTTTGAGCCTGTGAAGGCATCAACAGAAAGAGGAGACCTGGAAAAGAAGGACGGGGGGGAGGGAAAGACGATGATCAGTTTTGGACATACTGAGTCTGAGATACCGATGTGACATCCAAGGGAAGACATCTAGTGGAATTCAAGGGAGAGACTAGGGCTGATTATATAAGTTTGAGGGACATATGCACAGAGATGACCGTTGAATCCATGTAAGTGGATGAAACCTTTAGGGGAGAAAATGTAGAGAAAAGAAAGTATAGAATAGAGCCTTGGGGACTACCTGACTTTGGGGGCCAGGAGTAGAACAATGAATCAGTTAACTGGATCAGGAAATGAAGGTGACAAGGGACGTGATGGGTTCAGGGAAATCTAGTTTCTAGGGAAATGGCAAGTCTTAACAGAGTGACCACAGAGTCCAAATGAAAAGTCTGAGGAGCTTTATTTGCCAGCTGAGGCTGTCCTGCACCAATCTGAAGGGAGCAGCCCCTAGCTCAGGGGTGCAGAATCTTTTATACAGCACAGCTTCATTTGTTACTAAGCAGGTTATTATGCAGGTGCAAGCAAGCTGTTACTAAGGCAAGGGGGGGTTGTGATTACAAGAAGAAGAAAAATGAAGAAAAAGGCAAATTACCCTAGGCCGGTTTCCCAGTTCTATCTCAAGTTCATAAAGTTTTACCTGGCTGGTTTCTAATTTCATAAAGTCTCACTTAACTGTTTCCTGGCCATTACACTAGTGAGCACCAGAAGATGGAAAACTTTCTCATATGGAACAACAATTTGGACCTCCAGAGACCATGCCTCACTCTCTGAGGGAGTTGATCCACTTGTTTTAGAATTTTACCCTTAGGCAGAGCTGTTCCAATTAGTGGGTGAGTACCAAATTACCTAACCCACTCTATTTGCCAGTTCTAGACCATGCCTCCTCACCTTCCATCCAGGAAACCCTGGCCCATCTTATCACTTCAACCTTTGCTTCCACATCTTGTTTTGGGAACTGTAATAAAATCAATTGATAGATTGATCAGAGAAAGCATTTATTAAGTGCTTACCGTGTACCAGGTGCTGAGGTTTCCAACTAAGAAACAAGATAGTCTCTACCATTAAGGATATTACATTCTAATGTGAGAAGACTATAGAAAACAGGGAGCTAGAAAAAATAGGGGAGTAGGGGAGGGAAAATTGAAAAGGGGAGGAGAAGTCCAGAGAATCCAGTTAGTAATGGGGGCACTCCTGAAAATAGTGGTCTGAGCAGGAGGTCATGAGTTAGGAAAATACCTCAAAGAGGTGTTTTCTCCAAAATAGGAAGGAAGTTGGCAAAAGAAAGCACTCCAGAGTCCAGTTGGATAGAGTATGAAAACCAACTACCCTATGGTTCCATTCACAATCCCACAACAGTCCAGATCAAAACTTCTTCCTTAGTTACTGATATCCTGTATATGTTGGCTTTTTCTACTAGAAAAGAGGACCCTTTAGGAAGAGAAGTGTCTTATTTCTAAGATGTTGGCACATTGGACAGAAGATTGGACTTGAGTCTTGAGTTTGAGTCCTGCTTCTGACACTACCTATGTTTCAATAGTTTTTTTTTTTCTGTTTTCAATTCTTTAAACCTTAGTATGAAATAATATATAAAAATCATCTTGCAAATCCTAAGGCTCTATATAAATGCTAGCTACTATTAGTGTGGGGTATAGGGTGTGTTTGGAGAAGACTAGTATCTCTGGTGTAAGGACTGCTGAGCCCTTTTCAGATGTTTCACACCTCTGGTGTCCATTTGATCCAACGAGCTCTCATCTGTGGTTCCAAGCATGCACGATGGCCACATCCCAACAAACCATTTAGGCAGATGGGCTAAATCAGGTTGAGGGTAACCAAAGGGTCTCAAATCCTTCGGTGAATTAGGGGGTTGTCTACTCCAAGCATGTGAAGACTTCCCCCAGCTGATGGAACAATTTGGCCACAAAAGCCATGAAAGCAGCTGAAGCAGGCACTGTGGAGCTGTAGCAGCAAGCATACCCAGGATGGCTGCTATCACAGGTTCTTAGATCTGCTTTTCTAAAGTAAAGCAACTCAAAATGGGTTAATGACCTTACGTTAATCAAACATATATCATTTATCTAGTTCAGGGGGAAAAGTCAGCACCCTGAACTTCAGAGAATACAAACAGAAGTAACAAGCAGACAAAGAAACAGATCAGCAGATGGGCTTCCAACCGTTTGACCATCACATCCATACCTAGTTAGTTACTAGAGAGGGAAGCACCAATATCTGGGTTTTCAAAGCCAGGGGGCTCAGTGGCTGCCCAAAGTCTCGTCTAGCCAAATCACACAACTCTTTCCAAAGTGAGCCCCAAAGCAAAAACTCACATCAGGGTATATATAGCCTTCTTCTGGATCAAAGTGTCACAACCCTCTTGATCCACTACCCAATCACAAAATAATAAGGTGTGGGCATTCCTGAAAAACAAGCCTCCCACCACAGGCTACATGTGACCATATTCAGCCTATTAGGGGGCAGAGTATATTTCCAAATCAGGGAGGGTTCTTAGAGTCACTTAATCTTATCAAAGAGCCTAGGGGCAGGGAAGATCTTTAGATTCCCATAACAGGAGCATTTAGAGTTTGGTCAGACATTGAAGATACTAAGGTTATCCACTGCATCCTGGGCTCAAAGTCATCTCAACTTTGTCTTTCCACTGGATTTTAACGACTTTGGAAGGCAGAGTGAGACCAATGAATCCACACAACTCTGCCTCACTTAAATACAATTTATTCATGAATCAAGAGATCACCCATATGATTTTACCATTTTTACTTGTCTCCAAGTCCTGTGGTTATAGGCAAGTGATGAAATAGTAAGTGTGATTACACTGGGAGCTGTAGTCACAACCCTGCAAAGAGACAGCCCAAAGGGTCATCTTCTCACTGGACTGAAGCAACACTGAGATTCAGCACCTTCCTCTGGGTGTCTGAGCAGCCTCTTTTAAGGACCACAGTGCTCACCTCCTGGCATGAAGAAGGGGCTAGAAAAGGTGCTCTAAAAATTGTCTGCTTCACCCAACCCTGGCCTGATTACTGCTGCAGATGGGGTTTTCACTCTGTAGTCAAAACATTAAAAATGTACAAAAAATTTTGCAAAAATGATTCCGTTTACTATCATTATGTAGAATGTACACACACTTATGGATAACACAAAATCCAGTAGACCTGAAAGATGAATAGCTCTTGTTGTGAGAGAACTCAGCAGGTGTTGCATACAAATAGAAGTTCTGAGTAAAACAAGGCTTAAAAATGAAGGACAACTTATCAAAGTAGGAACTGGATACATGTCTTTCTGGAGTGGTTGCAGTGAAGGGGAGTGCAATAAAGCTGGTGTACATTTTGTAGTCTAAACTAAACTAGTCCACAAATCTGTATTCCTACCAAAAGGGGTGAAATATAGGCTCATGACAATGTGATTGCCACTTGCAGGAAAGTGCCAGCTTCATTCATGCCTATATTCCCACTATAATGAACCTTGATGAGGTCAAAGAAAAACTTTATGAAGATCTGGAGACCCTCATCATCAGTGTGCTGAACGAGAACAAGCTTATAATTCTGGGTGACTTTAATGCGAGAGTAGACACAGAGTATCAGACATAGCAGGGAGTCCTTGAGAGGAATGGAGTCAGAAACAGCAAAAGCAATGGTCACATGCTACTGACGACTTGCGTATCTCATGGTCTTCTCATCACCAACTCTATCTTTTGTTTGCCTAAATGAAGTAAAACTTCACAGATGCACCCTCACAGCAAAATGACATTTAATAGACTAAATCATTATAAGGAGAGAAGAAAGACAGGATGTGAGAGTGATGAAGGTAATGTGTGGTGCAGAGTGCTAGACTGATCATGGATTTATCCTCTCTAAACCAAATATTCACATTCAACAAAACTGGTGGCCCTAAGACAAGATGCCTACCAGAGGACACGTTAGAGGTCTTCCTCAAACCAGAAGAGTCTGTCGCTCACTTAGAGGGAAATCTGAGCTAACACATGGTCAGCAGCAATAGACCAGAAAAGGAGAGGACAACTTTCAGAGATTACAGGTGTACAGCGCTGCATTCACTCATCTGACCCAGAATACTCATAAACATCAAAACAAAAATGATGGAGAAATTCAGAAACTGATAAATAAACTCACCAGCAGGAAAGTTCATCCATCTTCAAGAAGACAGAGTTTAATTTAATCAAAAGTAAAGTGTGAGAGGAGCTTAAAAGACATAGGATTTTTGGCTTGGTAAGAAGTCAGATGAAATCCAGTTTTATGTTAATAATAACAATTCAAAAATGCTTTTATGATGCTTTGAAGGCTATTTATGGGCCAAAACCCAATGGTGCATCTCACCTACTCAGTGCTCAGTGATAAGGGCATGATCCTGTAGAGATGGGTTGAACACTTCCATAGCATTCCATTATCAATCAACGTTGAAGCCATTGATCTCAGGTTGAAGTCAATCCCTCTCTAGCCAAACTTCCAATTGAAGAAGAAGTTTTGAATGCCATTAGATTCCCCTTTCATGGCAAAGCACCTGGTTCTGATTCTATTCCAGCTAAAATTTACAATGGGGCAGGGCGGGGGGTCCATTGTTCATACAAAAGCTGACTGAAATTTTCTAGGTTATATAGCAAGAGGAGATTATCCCCTAGAAGTTCAAGGATACCTCCATTGTCCATCTCTATGAAGGTAAAGAAAAGAGATTGTCCTGTGACAATCACAGGGAGTCTCTCTCTTAGTCATTGCTGGAAAGATTCTTGCCAGAGTCTTCCTTAACAGGCTGGTCCTTCACCTGGAAGATGGTCATCTACTTGAGAGCCAGTGTGGCTTCAGAAAGGACCAAGGAACAATCCATATGGTGTTTGCTGCCTGACCACTCCAGGAGAAATGGTAGGAGCAGAACAGGATTCTATACACAGTGTTTGTCAATCTGACCAAGGCCTTTGATACTCACAGGTGTGAGGGCTTGTGGGAAATCAGGATTGCCTGGAGAAGTTCATTGGTATTTTATATCAGTTTGATGACAGCACGCCTGCCTGGGTTCTGGGTAATAGATGTTGCTCTTGTGCTTTCCCAGTTACTGATATGAAGCAGGGCTGTGTGCTTGCTCTTATGCTCTTTAGTGTAATGTTTCTGGCAATGTTGTCACATGCCTTTCAATGAGGGTGAAAACAGCACCAGCTACCCCACTGCTGGTAAATTACTTAACCTGAAAAGGCTACAAGCCAAGACTGAAGTGGAGGGAGAGTTGATGCATGATTTTTTGTTTGTAGATGATTGTACATTCAATGATCAGTTCTCTGCTGTGTGTGCTAATTTTGGTCTAACCAACAACACCAAGAAAACAGGTTCTCCAGCATCCAGCACTACATTGAATGCTACGGATACATTCATTTACTCTGGCCATCCACATTCATTCACTTTTCAGGGCCATAGATGATGATGTTGATGCATACATTGCCAGAGCTAGATCAGGGCTTGGGAGGGTCTGAAGGAAAGTGTGAGATAAAAGAGGTTTTAGACTGCTTATCAGACTGAAGGTCTACAGAGCCATTGTGCTGACCTCATTGTTGTATGTCTACTAGCTACATCCCAGGAACTGAATCATTTCCTTTTGAATTGTCTTAGAAAGATTCTTAAGATCATTTGGCAAGATAAAGTGCTAGACATAGAGATCCTTTCTTGAGCTGTACTGTCAAGGATTCAAACTCTCCTATAGAGAGTGCAACTCCAATGGATTGGCTGTGTTGTCCAAATGCCAAATGTACATTTGCCTAAAAGACTATTTTATGGAGAACTCACACAAGGCAAGTGTTCTATTGGAGTTCAGAAGAAACAATACAAGGACATTCTCAAAGTCTCTTTGAAGAACTTTGGAATCAATTGCGAGACATGGGAGACGCTGGCAAAGAACTGCCTAGCATGGCTGGCCCACATCAAAGAAGATGCTGTGTTCTAGAATGAGACAGAATTGTACTAGCTTGAAAGAAATGTGAGATGCACAAATTTAGAGACATCTCTGCTCCAAATGTTCTTGGGGGACTATGTATGCCCCAGTTGTGGTAGAGCCTTTGACTCCCACGTAGTAATGTCATTTTGGTTCTCTTCCAGAACTGAGGACAACAACTAACCAGTTATTATTGTATTTTCATGGCCAGTATCTAGTGCAGTGGTTCTCAACCTTCCTAAAGCCTCAACCCTTTAATACTCGTATGTGGGCATATCTGCATGTGGGTGGACCCCCCTGGAGACAGATAGAGGAGCAGTGTCTCGGTTCCTAACACCATCAGAAATATGTGTTGTCTGATGGTCTTAGGCGATCCCTGTGGCCCCTGTGAAAGGGTCGTTCAACCCCCAAATGGGTCGCAACGCACAGATTGAGAATCACTGGTCTAGCACAAGTTCTAGTACATAGACAGTATTCCATAACTGTTTCTTATTCAGGAAGAAAACAAGTATTTATTAAATGCCCACTATATCCCAGGCACTATACTAAGTATTAACAAATGATTATCTCATTTGATCCTTACGACAGTTCTAGGAGGTGAGTGTTATTATTGACCCCATTTTACAGTTGAGGGGACTGAGGCAGACAGCAGTTAAATGACTTGCCCAAGGTCACACAACTAGTTAGCATCTAAAGCCAGATTTGATCTCAGGCCTTCTTGACTCCCGGCCCAGTGTTTTATTTACTCTGCCATGTAGTTAACCTCTCTACATTCACCAGCTGGAGGATGAGCCCAGCTCCTGCACTGGCTTTTCAGAATGTATGAACCTGGAGTGGGTTGCTTGGGCAATACTGAGTCAAGGTGAAATGTGAAATCACAGAGATAAAGGCACTTAATGTAGAAATTTCCTAGGCATAGTGCAGAGAGATTTCCAACTAGGGAGAAGGTTAGTGTCTTTTAATAATCTTGCCATGATGGTTTCTAGTTTGATTGATCTTAAAATTACAGAAAATTATAATAGTGGAATGCTAGTAGAGTAACAGTGTTTTTATTGTTGAGTTGTTTTATTCATGTCGGACTCTTCTGACACCATCTGGGGTTTTCTTGGTAAAGATATTGGAGTGATTTGCCTTTTCCTTCTCCAGCTCATTTTGCAGATGAGGAAACTGAGGCAGACAGTATTAACTGACTTGCACAGGGTCACATAGCTAGTAAGTGTCTGAAGTCAAATTTAAACTCAGGCAGAAGAGTCTTCCTGACTCCAGGTCTGGCACTCCACATACACTGCACCACGCAGCTGCTCCATACGCTTTCCCAGAATCTGCAAAGAACACGTGGGGACTTTGCACCTGGTGAGTTTCTTAATGCAGATGTTCTCACTCCTATGTGGGAGAATTGCCGATTGAACCCAATCATGTAGTGATTTTTAAAAAACATTTACAGATGAGAATGAACACAAGCAAAAACTGGTAGTTCTGACTGTAGAATGTGACGTTGTTCTTGTCTGAGTTTATTTCCAAGAAATCAGAGATATATGGCTTATTCCGATTGGCGACGCTCAGGTTCAATACCTGCCTTCCAGGTTTTTCTCAGTGTGGTTACCAAGGAGATCCATTTCAGACATATATCTTCCACGGGTGCCAATTCCTCACGTTTTCCCATTACCATGGTGATTCTCAGTCGCTTACATTCTAACTCCTAAAGGGCGCATGAATGAATGATAAACCTTTACTAAGCCTTTAGTAGGTGTCAAGCACTGAGCTTTAATATACACAACTGAAAAAGTCTTCACCCTCAAAAAACTTACATTTCAGTGAAGGAGCTGGCACAAATGGAGGAATTAGAGAGTCAAGGGGAAGAGTTATGATGTGAGAAGTCACAATTATAAGTGAGTAGTAGCTAGGTGGTACAGGATACAGAGTGCTGGGCCTGAAATCAGGAAGACTTCCTGAATTCAAATTTGGTCTCGGATACTTACTAGCTGTGTGACTCTGAGCAAGTCATTTAACCCATGAGCCTCATGTGTAAATTGAGTTGGAGAAGGAAATGGCAAACCTTTCCAAAATCTTTGCCAAGAAAGCCCCAAATGGGGTCACAAAGAGTCAGATATGACTGAAAACAGCTAACCAGAAAGAATAATGAAGTCAGTTGAGACAATGACAATGTTGATTTGATTTTGATAGACAGAGAAGGAGTTAGAAGGTTAGGGCTCAGAACAAGTACAGCTGTGGGAAATAGCCTGGGTGAAGATGAGTCTGTGTGGTGGGGGAGGGGTGACCCAGTCAAAGGCATAGCTCCTCCAGGCCCTGTGGAACACATGTTTTTAAGAAGGTCACCCCCACAATGCTGAGAGGCCTGTTGCTTTTTTTTTTTTTAATGCACAGAGCACCTGCACCAACTGCCGCTCTGCTCAGTTATCTCTCAGTTCTGAAGCTTGCTTATGTTGTCTGCATTTTTCTAGCAAAAAGCCACGGGATACGCTACCTTTGATTAAATATTCTGTTGCTTAGATTTTTTTTTAATATGTCAGTAAGATTAAAACCAATTAAGAAGAATGGGGTCTTCCAAAACTCTTTCAAAAGGGTTTATCCTGTGTCTCTTTTCTTATCAAAATAGAAATACACCTCAACAACAAATAGATATTATCTATACCCCAGAATCTCAGTTTCCTCATCTATAAAATGGAGATAATAATTATTAAACCCCCTATTTCACAGGGTAGTTGTGAAGTGACAACTTTGTTCAACTTAAAATTCTGAATAAACATAAATCATTGCTAATTTTGAAAATTATGTCTCCAGGGTTAATTACAGATGCAACATCAACATTAGTAACAATGATAATTTAATTTAAAAGTCATTTATTTGTACATGGTTCTGTGCTAAATTATGTCAGGGGGTAGATAATGAAAGACATGGCCCCTGTCTTTGTGGGGATTGCTTTCTAATTATAAAGAATGGTAGATTTGGAGCTAGGAAAATATGGGCTTGAATTCTGTCTCAGAAATGGTAGCTATGTAATCTTGGGCAAGATATTTAATATTTCTGGGCCTCAGTTTCCTCATATCTGTAAAATAAAAGTATTAGAGTCAATGACCTCTTCTTGTTTTCCAGCTTTAAATCTACAATTGAATAATAATAGTGACTGACATAGCACTTTAAAATTTGCTTTTTTAATTTGAAAAAATATTTTATTTTTTGTTATTATATGTAATTTTATAAAACATTTTTCTTTTAAATTTGAGTTCCAATTCTTGCTTCTACTCCTTCCTGTCTTCCTTCATTGGGAAGGCAAGCAGTTCAATATTGGTTATACATATGCAACATGTAAAATGTATTTCTGTGTGTAGTCATATTGTAAAAGAAAACAAAGAACAAAGGAAAACTCTAAGACAAAATTTAAAAGTAAAAGAATGCTTCAATCTATATTCAGTCTTCATCAGTTTTTTCTTTGGAGGTCAGTAGCATTTTTTATTGAGTGCTTTGGAATTGCCTTTCAGTGGTTCTCAATCTTCCTAATGCCGTGACCCTTTAATACAGTTCCTCATGTTGTGGTGACCCCCAACCATAAAATTATTTTCGTTGCTACTTCATAACTGTAATTTTGCTACTGTTATGAATCGTAATGTAAATATCTGATATGCAGGATGTATTTTCATTGTTACAAATTGAACATAACCCACAGGTTGAGAACTGCTGCCTTAGGTCACTGTATTGCTAAAAACAGCTGTCATTCAAATTGATCATCATACAATATTGTTGTTAGTAACAGCAATGTGTACAATGGGTACAATGTTCTCTTGCCTCTGTTCACTTCACTTTGCATCAGTTCATGTAAGTCTTTCCAGTTTTTCTGAAAGCTCGTCATTTCTTATAGCACCAGAATATTCCATCACAATTATATACCACAACTTGTTCAGCCACTCTCCAATGGATGAGCAACCCCTTTATTTCCAATTCTTTGCCACCACAAAAAGAACTGTTATGAACGTTTTTGTACGTATAGATCTTTTTCCTTTTTTTTTTTTTTTAATCTTTGGGATACAGACCTAGAAGTGCTATTGCTCTGACATTTGTAAATATACTCTGCATAATTTATCTCATTTAAGCTTCCCAACAACCCTGTGAGGGAGATGGTACAGGTATTATCATCCCAATTTTATAGATAAGGAAACTGAACCCCCAAATGGTTATGTGACAGCCCTGATCATGCAGCTAGTATGTAACCAAATCAAGGTCTTCTTGACTCTCCTCCTCCCTCCACTACTTAACACTGCCTCTGGTCCTAAGCAAGATACTGAACAGCGTGGCAAAAACAAGTCACAAGTATGTGACTAAGTGACAAAGGTCTGACACAGACAAAAACATGACAAGGAATTCAGGAGGAATGTGACAGTAATATGGCAGCATGGATTTTAATTCTCATCCTTACCTAGTAACTGTGTGTGACCCAAGCCAACTTCACTTCATCCCTCGCTAGACTTCAGTTTCCCAATCCATACAATGGGAATGATTACATGCATGTTAATTGCTTCACAGGGCTTTACTAAGGATCAAAATAAAGAATGTAGAGAAAGTTCTGGGTAGTGCTAAAGAGCTATTGAAATGTGAACTGCTACATTCAATGATAGTAATGGTGGTGGTGATGATATCTGGCTCTAACCCTTATCCTTATTTACTAAGTCCTACTATACGGAGATAGTGCACTAACTTCAGAGGATGGTATTGAATAATTGCTGACAAATAGCTGCAAGTCTAACTAGGGTCTACTGATGGTTGAATGTGAGCTTTCTCAAAGGTTCAAGGGTCAAAGACCTTAGATGAGGTGATATGTTGGGAGTGTGTACTTCCATACCTCTAAATTGCAAGGGTCTTTCAGCACTAAGTCATGTTGGGTTTACTACCTAGAGAAAAACATCTTATGTTTCCCGTGATGAGAAAGCCTTACTAGGCCTCCTAGGGAGGTCTTTGGCAGGCTGGTAACTACCCTGATGATCTCACAACTTTCTTGTGACTGCCTAAGATTCTTCCCATCTTGATGTGGGATTCACTCCACTTTGTTTCTGCTGTTCTGCCTGGTTTTAACTTCATAGTTGCTTCCAGGATAAGCTCATCATTCCTAAATTCCCCAACCATGCTGCTAACTCAAGCTCTGAGTGATATCACCTCCCTCAACCTCCTCTTCCCTCTGATTAGAGGTCTAGAGGATGGCACACCAAACTCCTCCCAATGCCTTTCTTTATAGAGGGCAGAAACTGGATTTTCCTCTTACTCCATTTTGCAACTGCCATTCTCCCTTGTTTCAACTCCACAGAAAAAAAATAATTTCCCCATGCTGGTTATCCCTTATCTTCCCATCATTTGTTGCTTGAGTGGTGAGCAAGCTGACATCAAGAATGCCACGGGGGAGAGTAGCTATACACACCCTCAGTGGAAGAAATGCTGTCATAGAATCTGATGCTGGCAAAACTAGAAAGTAGGCAGAAATGTGTCTCTAGTGCCCTATATTTTCATAGACCTGTAAAATGTTAGAGCTTGAAGGGACCTTGCAGACTGCAATATCTTTAATTTACAAAGGACCTCAGAGATCATTTACACCAACCTCTATGCAAAACTTCCTGAAGTATCCCTGAGAAACAGTCATCCATCTTCTGTTTAAATGCCTCCCCTGACAAGGTACTTTTTTCTCTTCTCTCTTTCCATCCAGGTTACCTCATTCCATTTTTAACCTGCTCTGATTGTTTGGAAGTTTTTCCTTCTGTTAAACTGAAGGAATTCCCTATACCTTCTATTCATTGTTCTGAGTTCTGCTCTCTGAGGCCAAGCAGAATAAATTTCCTTCTACTTTTACATAATAACCCTTCAAATTTTTGAAGACAAGGCATCATGTTCCTCTTGATACTAATGTCTTCTCTGGGCTAAATTTCCATGCTGGTTACAATATGCCACCAAATGCTCTGCCTTTTCATTCAGGGTATTGGCCCTTGTAAGGGGCAAATAAGAGACTTTTCAGAATTTGGGCCAGTGGGGAATGAGGAGAGATTAAGGAAGGAGAAATACAATATGATTTTGAAAATATTTTTTGCTTTTTGGAGGGGGAAATGTGGAGCAATTGAGGTTAAGTGACTTGCCTAAGGTCTAGTACGTGTTAGTATGTTGCCCCAGCTAGTATGTGTTAAGTGTCTGCGGCTTCATTTGAACTCAGTTCCTCCTGACTCCAGGGCTGGTGCTCTATTCACTGCACCACCTAGTTGCCCTGAGAAATACAATATGAACCTATGAAATAAACTTTCATTGTCAAAATAGAGAGCTGATGGACTCAGCAATGAGAGAAGCGTATTTTTCTTTCTCCTTTCCTTTTTCTTTCTCTTCCTTCATCCATTCCCTTCCCATTTCCTCTCTCTCTCTCTCTCTCTCTCTCTCTCTCTCTCTCTCTCTCGCCACTTCTTCCACCTTCTCCCTCTCTCTCTTTTTTCCTTTCTTTCTTTACATGCTAACATGGGAACTTGTTTTGCATGACTGCACATATTTGTAGTGGACTTTGTTTTTCTTGCCTTTTCAATGAATTCATGACAGGAATAGGGGAAGAGAATCTGGAACTGAAAATAAAATAAAATTCAATAACAAAAAGTAATATAGTACACAAGGAAAATGAAATCCAAAAGATCCTTAAATTTCCAGGTTCAAAAGATATGATCAAAGA